>CM022303.1:109092018-109574912 GCA_011799875.1 Thinopyrum elongatum
CTATTTTTACTTGCCAAAATCCTGCCTTTAAGTCAAATTTAGAGAAATATTTACTTCCTTTGTTTCTGTTAATCCATTCCTGCTTATTAGGTATATTATATGCATCATCAACTGTATTATCATTAAGCCTTTTAAAATTAATTACCATTCTAGATTTACCTCTACTTCTTCAGAAAAATGCAAAATATATTCAATGAGAATCAAGCATTTATATTGGTGTACGTAGATGATTTGTTAGTATTCTCAAAATCATACAAAGAGCATATAGCCCATCTTGAAGTGTTCTTTCGAAAAGTAGAACAAAATGGGCTCATACTATCCAAAAAGAAGATGGAAATTTGCAAAGAGAAAATAAATTTCCTTGGTCATGAAATAGGAGAAGGAAAGATATATCTACAAGAACATATTGCAAAGAAAATATTAGAGTTTCCTGATAATATGAGTGATAAAAAGGCTTTACAGCAGTTCTTAGGAATTGTAAACTATGCACGAAACTATATAGACAACTTAGCAAAGCTAGCAGGACCTTTATATGCTAAATTAAGAAATAATGGTCAAAAATACTTCAATTCTGAAGATATAAAATTAGTAAAGGCCATCAAGGAAAAGGTCAACAATTTAAAACCCCTAGAATTGCCTCTAGAAGATAATTATTTTATAATTGAGACAGATGCATCTAAGGTAGGATGGGGTGCGATACTCAAGCAAAAACCCAATAAATACTCTCCAAAAGCAGATGAAAAAATATGCAGATATGCTTCAGGAAGTTACAAATTAAAGACGGTAAATAATATTGATAGGGAAATCCTTGTAGTTGTAAATGCAATAAATGCATTTAGGCTATATCTAGGATTTAAAAAATATACAGTGCGAACAGACTGTGAAGCTATATGTCGATATTACAATAAAATTAATAGTAAGAAAAGCTCAACCAGAAGATGGGTCTTATTTGAAGACACCATAGCTGGGAATGATTATAAAGTTATTTTTGAGCATATTAAGGGGAAGGATAATACCTTACCTGACATATTTTCTCGTGCATCAAATTTGCAGAAATGAGGAAAGGATTATTCGCCACCAGGGATGAGTATCTCTTCTTTGGAGAAGAAAATAGGCTGAAAATGTTTCAGCCAAATACATTCAATTTCAAGCCAAAAACCCATATCAAGCTTGATGAAGCTCAAAGATGCATATTGGATAATTTTTGGTTCCAATATACTCTCAAGAGAGAGGAAAAGGGTATTTTTTATCAATTCTCAATAGTTTGGCAGAATATTTTAATGAATTAAACAAAAATGTGCCAAAGCCAGAAAAGATTGAAATACCAAAAGGAGAAACACTATATCTTATATTTGATGGAAATAAACCTGGTATATATTCAGAATGGGAAAATATTATGATTGAAAAATTAGATGCAAAAAGAAAAGGACAGGATTTAACATTCAAAAGATATTATAGTATAGATGATGCCTTATTTTGGGCAAGAAAGGTATTAGGACCAGATTATTATATTGACCCAAATGCTAAAGACTATATCCAAATGAAAAGAGGCATACCTGCTTCACCAACTCCCACAAAGGGGGAGGCATCAAGCTCAAAAAATATAAAGGAAGAGTCTCCAAAATATAAGACATATCAAGAATGCCTTCTAAAGGGGCTTGACCCTTTAGACAGTGAATACATAGATCAAGAAATGGATAAAAGATTTGAAGAATTTTCAAAAATAATAAAGAAAGAATTAAAAGAAGAAATATTAAAAGAATTAAGGCATGAAATGGACGAAAAATTTGAAGAAATAAAGAAAGAATACGATCAAAAATATGATTTCAATCTGTTAAACGATGATGATCAAATGGACATAGCAGGGCATGGGCAGCGACCAGAATAAAGCCCAAATTGGCTATATTGATATTGCTATCAATTATTCGGGCGCGGAGGACCTATTACCCGAATATTGATAGAAATTCCAAAATTAGATATTTTAAAAATTGATAAGGTGATACCAATCATATGGGCAGGGAAGACCCCCTGTTTAATAAAAAATAATAAAATTAAAGAAATAAATAAATAATGAATAAGCAATGTTGAATAATTAAGTAAGTTAAATTAAATTAAATTAAAAATAAATGAATAAGCAATGTTGAAAAATTAAGCAGCCTTGGCATGTATGTACGCATACACTGGCACAAGGATTCTTGAAGGCAGAAGGTGCCCTGAAGGCTAATCGCATGAAGACCTGTATGGCCGAAGAGCAAAGACTGGTACATAGAGGCCAGCCAATTATTCGCGGAGAGACAACGCCCGCGTGAACAAAGCAAAGATTTGATAGATTCCCGAAGATTGAAGTTTGTCGGGGCACTATCTCTCGCTCTTATCCATCGCCTAGAGGGACACGCATGCATGCCTACTACAAATAAAATAAGAGGTGCATTCTCCCGGAAGCCATCCAGAGAGCTGCTCTCTCGTCTATAAAAGGAGACATTTTCTGTGAAAAGGGACACAACAACACCAGACGGAGAAGAGCCACCAGCCACCGATAGAGCAAAGAGCTGCGACCCAGCTAGCAAGCTCGTTGCTCAGTAGTAGTAGTAGTTTTCATCCTGCAATAAGAGCCACCATATCCAGAGCATTGTAAGGCTCAAGAAGGTAGTTAGAAGGTAATTTTATTTAGTTTGTGTAATCCCCTCGGGGCCTCCCGAAAGGGAAAGCCATATGTAAATTATGTTGTGGAAATGATGTAGTTTCTTGGTTTCACTTGGTATTTTTATTTATGAATTTATGGGATGAGTTCTTATGCTAGGGATCCTATAGGAGAAACCTCTGCGTGTGTAGTTCTCTGTGTAGCCCAGAGTGGCGTTGGAATGAGAACCTTGTGGCCGTAGAGAAGTGTTCCCTTCGGGTGGAACTGCCTGGGAAGACGATAGGAATTTACCCCATAAATTTGCAATTAAAACTACTAAGTGAACGTAACTAGATACATCTGATACAACATAATGAAAAATATGGTGAGTACTGAGTAGGATTTTACACCTCTGCGCACACCGTCGGTCGAATTGTTGGCCTCGCCAGCCCATAATAGATCCTGAATCAAAGAAATAAACAAGTTAGAACGTGCAAATAATTGAATTGAATTAAATATTGCAGCGAATAGTAAAATACTTTTCCAAATAGTGTATTGAATAGTAGAGCACTACTGTGAATAGTGCCCTACCTAGTGAACAGTAAATACTATTCAAGATAAAAAAGCATACCTGTATATCACTTCCACCTAATCACATATTAATCTAATCAAAATATAATCTTATACTTATTAAGAAAAAAATTATTTTCCCTATATTGTTGGTATCAGGTCCAGCGTTTAATCATTGAAAGGTTAAAATATTTAAACTTAGAAGTTAGCGCAAGTAAAGTATTAAATACTAAGGAAAATTTAAATATAAGGTGCAGAGTAAATCCCTCTGAAGAGCATATTTTGCATACATCTCATAGCTAGTTAAATACAGTCGTCGATTTGATATGTAATTTTTACATATCTTGGGGGAAAAGACAAGATAATTTAGACCAAAAATTTGAAAGTTTATTCAAAGAATACCAAAAGTTTGCTGATAAGTATTCAGGGTTGAATAATAAAATTGATCTAGCTTTACATAAGCTAGAGGAAGCAAAAGCAAGACAGAATACTATTTCTAAGAATAACGATTATATTAAAGAAGAAGTGTTATCAATAGGCTGTTACTTAAGTAAAGGCAAAGAGTCGCTCCCACGCACTGAAACAAGACAAGATATACTTGAAATAAAAAAGTTGGTGCAAGAGGTTAAAACTTTGATTATCTCATAATTATATGACTGAATATACTCAAGCATTAAACGAAGTAGCTAAATACCTGTCACCTCCTGTCGGATTCTCCGATCACGACTCCCCAAAAGAAGATTCCAAAGTTATAATAAGACAAAATAACACCATCCTCCATCTATTAATCCAAATTTTAAATAAACTAAATAGTGTGCAAAGCAACAAAGAAATTGTGCTTTCATCATCCGGAATAGTTGCCTCTGCTAGAAATATTAATTCAGAAAAATGGATGTATCTAAAGGATTCCTTAGAAGAGACAAAACCCTCCAATTAGTAAGGCAAGACTCAAGACCTCTAGCCATGAAGCATAGATTATCATGCAAAGCTGATGATATTGATAGTATTGAAGAAGTTATTGATATACAAAGAGATCTAGAAAGATATCAGAAAGATACCCTAAGAAAAACAAAGCCGCAACAAGTATATCATATGGGTATGTTTGAAAGTAAGAGTGGTCTATACAGAATATCTCGAGAAGTAGAATTAAGTGTGTTAACACATCCAGTAGATTTAAGAATTGTAAGCAAAAATATTGAAAATGAACTAAAATATTGTGGTTATAAATATATTCATCAAGGTATGTATATCATAGGAGTCAAAGGCATGACAAGGAAGAAATTAGGTGCAAAGGTTTTAATAACATTATTAGACAGAAGATGGGAATCAGTAGACAAAGCAGCATTAGGATTTTTGGAAGGAGACATGAATGAAAATAGATTAATAACCTATATAGCTCCAGACCTAATGATGCCCGTAAAAGAATTTATTAAAAAAATGAGTTTTGGTTTCCAAACTAAAGGTTACGAAGATTTTAAAGGAACAAATTTGCTAGTAAGCATAGAATTTATAGGAAGGCTCACTAATAGAAGTAGCTCCAGATATAGAGTAAATGTGAATGACGTAATTGATAGTATGCAATCAAAAGGTATAAAGTTTATGAATCCTCTTAAAATTGGTTCTGAAGAAAGAGCTGGAGAAGAATGGAAGATAGGTGAATTAATAGAGAAAAAAGAATTAAAGCAACCTGAAAACTACATAAGCTATCAAAATTGTGAAGGAAGTAGCAGCATTCGATTTATGAACTATAAAGCTGCATCAATAGAAGACTCTGAATCTTTTATGTCAGAATCAGAAATTAATAATGATAAAGGTATATCTGAATGCATGGAAAAGGCTGATTTAGATGATGAAATAATTCATTGGGAAAAGAAGCTAAAACATATTGAATGGGAATATAGTCATTCTATGACAAAGGATTGGCCTAAAATTAGAGAAAGAGAACTATTTATCATTAGAGAAATTGCAAGGTTAAAGAAACTAAAAAATGATAAAAAGTTTTTCACTAGTAGTTCAACCATGGAAGATAAAATTATGGCATCCGCAGAAAGAAAAGCAAATGCTATTATTAATAAAAATGCTATCATTAATAATAATAATAATAATAAAGACAAGAATATTGTTCAAAAAGAAGAAGTTATTAGTGAAGAAGAGCAATGGGATATCAATAATAAGTTATTATTAGAAAGTTATGAGGAGGAGGAAGAATTAATAAAAGAAATGTGGTTAGAAGATGAAAGATATGATGATTCAGAACAAAATAGTGATTTCTATAACTCACTAGATGATGTGGGGCTACATAATTTAGACAATGCAATGGAAGCCATGGAAGTAGAAAATAGTGGTAAAAGAAGAAGAGGATATGGAGAATCGGCTGTAAAAAGAGAAGGAGAAAGAGAGAGACCTACCAGATCAGCTGGACAATGGCCTCCAGAAAAAGATGACTATCAACCTACGTATATCCCTGGACAATATAGATATATGGGTACTAAAAGAAGAGATTTTGAAAAACCAGTGCAATTTCAAAATTATAAGAATGATGGTGCTATATTAAACCTAGCAGCTCATGATCCAATAGATTGGCCAAATATAATCAGCATATGGAAAGGTTTAATAGTGCAAAAATATATACAAAATCAGTATAATATAGGCACTAAGGTAGAAGATATGTTAACATATCTTGAAACATTTTTAGGAGAATCTGTAAAAGTTCTATGGGAACAATGGGTAGAGTCATACCCTAGTCAATATGAAGAATTAAAAAGGGCAGGAAGTAACCCTAATAACTTTGCGAATGTTATCTCAAATATGATCATAGCAGAAGATCCAGAATTAGGACATACCTCATTGCAAAATGAAAGGTTAAGAGAAATAGAAAAATTAACATTAACTAGCTGGAAAGGTATTAAAGAATTCTCCCAGCATTATTTGTACAATGCTACTACTGCTAAACAAGGTTTTAATGTAGGTGTAGTAGAAAGATATTTTAATAAATTGCCTGATCCTCTAGGTTCCATAATATTTGAGGAGTATAAAAAAGAAACAGGAGGAAATGTGGTAAATATATCCCAAGCCATAACATTTGTTTTCAAACAACTAAGAAAGGTATGTACTAGCATTCAAGCCCAAAGATCTATGAAGAAATCAGATTATAACTTTTGCAATAACATAGTCCAAATACCACTTACATATGGAGAAGAAAGGCATAGGAAAAACAAATATTATAAACCACAAAGGAGAGATAATAGAAATTTTAGAACAAAGAAAAGATATTTCTTAAGAAGGTCAGACAATAGAGCCCCATTCTTGCATAAAAGAAATGTAAGAAGATATAATCCTAAGAAAACCTATGATAAAACATGCAGGTGTTTCATATGTAACTCTCCTGATCATCTAAGTAGAACTTGCCCTAATAAAGACCAGAAAAGATACTCTAGTAAATATGAAGAACAAGAGAGAGTGTTAATTATAGATAGCGTTAATGAAAATATATTAGTATGTGATGATGAAATAAAAGACGACGAGACAATATATCCAATTATAGAAACAGATGAAGTAGAAAATGAGGCTCCAGAATATGAATCAAGTGAAGATGAGATAGACCTAATAGATGAATTAGCCGGTTTAAAAATTTGAAATGATGAACCAAGTAGATTGTGAACATGATTGGATTAGAGGAAAAGGTGATTATAACATAAAATGTGCTTTCTGTATATATTACCCAAGCCAAGATAATATGTTCACATGTAGCTTGTGTTTAAAACAAGCATGTGCCTCATGTCTAAGAGCCAATAATCAAAAGTGGAGACAAGAAATAGAATTAGAACCAGAAGAACGAATATTATCCAGTAGGGTTAGAAATTTAGAAAATAGAATAAATAAGCTAGAAGCAGAACTAGAAAAACTTAAAGATGAGTTAGAAAATAGTAATAAGCAAGACAATAATGTTGCTAAAATCACGGAAATGAAAGAGCAAATGGTAACGGTAAGGGATAAAAAAGGAGACAAATTAATACAATTGAAAGATGCAATTACTAGTTTTGGAAACAAATATATTGTTCGATTACCATTCAAAGAAGTGTTAGGGATAAGGATCCCAGTTAGGATTGTTCTAAAGCCAAATATTTCATATAAAATACTGGCACTATTAGATACTGGTTGCACTAAGAATATCATCCATGATAAATATTTTACGAGGTGTCCCGAAATAGTTGAAACTATAGATAATTATAAAGCTGAAGTATCTACTGATATGTCAGGAATAAAGAAGATCCATAATCAGCTAGCATATAATATTGAAGCTTATATAAATGGCACAAAATATATAATAGATGAAATTACAATAAGAGATTTGTCAGTAATAAATGATGACATGATAATAGGGTTAAGATTTTTACAACAATCTTTACAAACCACAATCATACATGAAGAAGGGGTAACATTTATCCCTTATCAAGATAATGTTCCATACATATCTGAAGTGCGAAAACAAAGAAAGTCCTTGCAAAATGTAGAAATATCTAATTTAGATGATAAATATAGCACAAGTCCATATCCCCTTGAATTCTGTAAAGACGAAGAACTTAGTGAGACCATAGAAGAATATCATATAGAAAATACATGTACAGAATGCATTGGGTTACAATCATTCTCGCCAAATTGGTATAGAGATATAAAATCTAAAAAAGATATAGATAAGATTGTGCAAAGACTAGAAAGCATACAAATTATTGGAGAAATACCAATGAAACATTGGGATAAGAATTCTATAGTTTGCAAAATAAATATCATAAATCCAGATTATATAATTAAGTCAGGACCAATAGAAGCTACTCCAAAAGATATTGAAGAGTTCAAAATGCATATTGAAGAGCTATTAAAGTTAAAAGCTATAAGAGAAAGTAGAAGTCCTCATCGATCTGCTGCTTTTATAGTTAGAAATCATGCTGAAGAAGTTAGAGGTAAATCTAGAATGGTAATTAATTTTAAAAGGCTTAATGATAATACAGTTGATGATGCATATAATATACCTAATAAGCAGGAATGGATTAACAGAATACAAGGAAGTAAATATTTCTCTAAATTTGACTTAAAGGCAGGATTTTGGCAAGTAAAAATAGCTGAAGAATCTATTCCTTGGACAGCATTTACTTGTCCACAAGGCCACTATGAATGGCTAGTAATGCCATTAGGTTTAAAGAATGCACCTGCACTATTTCAAAGAAAAATGCAAAATATATTCAATGAGAATCAAGCATTTATATTGGTGTACGTAGATGATTTGTTAGTATTCTCAAAATCATACAAAGAGCATATAGCCCATCTTGAAGTGTTCTTTCGAAAAGTAGAACAAAATGGGCTCATACTATCCAAAAAGAAGATGGAAATTTGCAAAGAGAAAATAAATTTCCTTGGTCATGAAATAGGAGAAGGAAAGATATATCTACAAGAACATATTGCAAAGAAAATATTAGAGTTTCCTGATAATATGAGTGATAAAAAGGCTTTACAGCAGTTCTTAGGAATTGTAAACTATGCACGAAACTATATAGACAACTTAGCAAAGCTAGCAGGACCTTTATATGCTAAATTAAGAAATAATGGTCAAAAATACTTCAATTCTGAAGATATAAAATTAGTAAAGGCCATCAAGGAAAAGGTCAAGAATTTAAAACCCCTAGAATTGCCTCTAGAAGATAATTATTTTATAATGGAGACAGATGCATCTAAGGTAGGATGGGGTGCGATACTCAAGCAAAAACCCAATAAATACTCTCCAAAAGCAGATGAAAAAATATGCAGATATGCTTCAGGAAGTTACAAATTAAAGACGGTAAATAATATTGATAGGGAAATCCTTGCAGTTGTAAATGCAATAAATGCATTTAGGCTATATCTAGGATTTAAAGAATTTACAGTGCGAACAGACTGTGAAGCTATATGTCGATATTACAATAAAATTAATAGTAAGAAAAGCTCAACCAGAAGATGGGTCTTATTTGAAGACACCATAGCTGGGAATGGTTATAAAGTTATTTTTGAGCATATTAAGGGGAAGGATAATACCTTACCTGACATATTTTGTCGTGCATCAAATTTGCAGAAATGAGGAAAGGATTATTCGCCACCAGGGATGAGTATCTCTTCTTTGGAGAAGAAAATAGGCTGAAAATGTTTCAGCCAAATACATTCAATTTCAAGCCAAAAACCCATATCAAGCTTGATGAAGCTCAAAGATGCATATTGGATAATTTTTGGTTCCAATATACTCTCAAGAGAGAGGAAAAAGGGTATTTTTTATCAATTCTCAATAGTTTGGCAGAATATTTTAATGAATTAAACAAAAATGTGCCAAAACCAGAAAAGATTGAAATACCAAAAGGAGAAACACTATATCTTATATTTGATGGAAATAAACCTTGTATATATTCGGAATTGGAAAATATTATGATTGAAAAATTAGATGCAAAAAGAAAAGGACAGGATTTAACATTCAAAAGATATTATAGTATAGATGATGCCTTATTTTGGGCAAGAAAGGTATTAGGACCAGATTATTATATTGACCCAAATGCTAAAGACTATATCCAAATGAAAAGAGGCATACCTGCTTCACCAACTCCCACAAAGGGGGAGGCATCAAGCTCAAAAAATATAAAGGAAGAGTCTCCAAAATATAAGACATATCAAGAATGCCTTCTAAAGGGGCTTGACCCTTTAGACAGTGAATACATAGATCAAGAAATGGATAAAAGATTTGAAGAATTTTCAAAAATAATAAAGAAAGAATTAAAAGAAGAAATATTAAAAGAATTAAGGCATGAAATGGACAAAAATTTGAACAAATAAAGAAAGAATACGATCAAAAATATGATTTCAATCTGTTAAACGATGATGATCAAATGGACATAGCAGGGCATGGGCAGCGACCAGAATAAAGCCCAAATTGGCTATATTGATATTGCTATCAATTATTCGGGCGCGGAGGACCTATTACCCGAATATTGATAGAAATTCCAAAATTAGATATTTTAAAAATTGATAAGGTGTTATCAATCATATGGGCAGGGAAGACCCCCTGTTAAAAAAAATTAAATAAATAAATAAATAATGAATAAGCAATGTTGAATAATTAAGCAAGTTAAATTAAATTAAAAATAAATGAATAAGCAATGTTGAAAAATTAAGCAGCCTTGGCATGTATGTACGCATACACTGGCACAAGGATTCTTGAAGGCAGAAGGTGCCCTGAAGGCTAATCGCATGAAGACCTGTATGGCCAAAGAGCAAAGACTGGTACACAGAGGCCAGCCAATTATCCGCGGAGAGACAATGCCCACGTGAACAAAGCAAAGATTTGATAGATTCCCGAAGAATGAAGTTTGTCGGGGCACTATCTCTCGCTCTTATCCATCGCCTAGAGGGACACGCATGCATCCCTACTACAAATAAAATAAGAGGTGCATTCTCCCGGAAGCCATCCAGAGAGCTGCTCTCTCGTCTATAAAAGGAGACATTTGCTGCGAAGAGAGACACAACAACACCAGACGGAGAAGAGCCACCAGCCACCGATAGAGCAAAGAGCTGCGACCCAGCTAGCAAGCTCGTTGCTCAGTAGTAGTAGTAGTTTTCATCCTGCAATAAGAGCCACCATATCCAGAGCATTGTAAGGCTCAAGAAGGTAGTTAGAAGGTAATTTTCTTTAGTTTGTGTAATCCCTTCGGGGCCTCCCGAAAGGGAAAGCCATATGTAAATTATGTTGTGGAAATGATGTAGTTTCTTGGTTTCACTTGGTATTTTTATTTATGAATTTATGGGATGAGTTCTTATGCTAGGGATCCTATAGGAGAAACCTCTGCGTGTGTAGTTCTCTGTGTAGCCCAGAGTGGCGTTGGAATGAGAACCTTGTGGCCGTAGAGAAGTGTTCCCTTCGGGTGGAACTGCCTGGGAAGACGATAGGAATTTACCCCATAAATTTGCAATTAAAACTACTAAGTGAAGGTAACTAGCTACATCTAATACAACATAATGAAAAATATGGTGAGTACTGAGTAGGATTTTACACCTCTGCGCACACCGTCGGTCGAATTGTTGGCCTCGCCAGCCCATAATAGATCCTGAATCCAAGAAATAAACAAGTTAGAACGTGCAAATAATTGAATTGAATTAAATATTGCAGTGAATAGTAAAATACTTTTCCAAATAGTGTATTGAATAGTAGAGCACTACTGTGAATAGTGCCCTACCTAGTGAACAGTAAATACTATTCAAGATAAAAAGCATACCTATATATCACTTCCACCTAATCACATATTAATCTAATCAAAATATAATCTATATATATATATAGTAATCCTATTCATCACCCAGGGTGCAGAATAAGTTATTCTTCACCCGAGGTAATCTTACGATCGCTTCATAAATAAATTACGTTTGGAATACAAAGTCATTTTGTTATGTTTAGATTAATGCAACGTAAATATCTACTTAACGCATAATATATGTTTATGAGTGAACTTGAGAATAGGCAAGTGAATGGAACTCAAACAAAACAATCATATGTAGACAAGAACTATGTTTGTCTTTTATTCCCAAGTTTGAACTAGTATAGTTCGGGTTCACACATAATAGTGCATGGCACTTTATTTTTCACCGCAACAATGACCAAACCATCGACTATGCAACGGTGTTCCATATATCTAGCACTAGAGTTCTTCTCTTCTCAGTTGACACCGATGCTGCCAAATGGCACGGTGGTGGTGGAGCAGTATGGTGGGACGTACACGTTGCACAATGTTGGTAGCGTCTGCAACGTTAACTTCCTTATCTCCTCGAACTGGGGTAGTTGTTGAGGCTGGACAGAGCCCAGGCCCTGTGGGTTTGGCTGGGATTGCCCGAAGGGGCCCAGGACTGACGGGTATTGTTGCTCAGGCTGTTGGATGGAGCTTTGGCCTGACGGGTACTGTTGTTGTTGTTGTTGTTGTTGTTGATGCAGAATAATAGCATGAACGACACTGTGGATGGCTTGGCACCGTGACTGCTCAGGGATCTGCCACAGCTGCTGACAACATTGTTGTTTCAACTGCTGGTAACTACTTTGTTGCAATACTTGTGACCATGCTTGTGCTATATTGTGTTGTTGCAAGACGACATCCCTGCACGGAATCAGCTGTTGTTGCAGAAATGGTTGAAGGATTTGTGGTGACTGCGGATATTGTGGTTGCGGTTGTGGATATGGTTGTTGTGGTGGAAATGGTTGTGGCTGCGGATATGGTTGTTGTGGCGGAAATGGTTGCGGCTGCGGAAATGGTTGCTGCTGTGGATATGGTTGTTGTGGAGGAAATGGTTGCGGTTGCGGATATGGCTGTTGTGGAGGAAACGGTTGCGGCTGCGGATATGGCTGTTGTGGTGGAAACGGTTGTTGCTTCCCTGGAAATTCTTGCTGTGTCAATGGAGATTGTTCTTGTGGTTGCTGCAGACATGGATTTTGCGGCCGCAATTGTACTACTGGACCTCTATATGCGGTTGTGGCATTGGTCGCCACGATAACAAGGAGGGCAAGGATGAAAAAAGTCTTCATGGTGGATTGTATTGTCCACTGCTCGCTTGGATTGAATAACGTGTTCTAGTTAAGAGAATGATGGATGAGGAAGGATGTTCATCATGCTACTGGCCTATTTATAGCTTCCATGGGATGATCTCTTTCACTATTTGCGTTTTCTTGCCTGGAAAGTCCTTGGATGCTTTCCAAAATCATAATTTGGTATGTTGTGTTTGGTGGCACTACATACAAGTGTGTTCTTGCACTGGTCATTAAAGTTCCTTGTTGTCACACTATTATGCCACCACCAAAAAGGTGTCATGTATAATACACATGACTCATCTTATTCACTTTACAACTCCAACACTGATCTAGATTGCCTAATTTTCTAAAACTAAGTTTGTAATGTTCTGTAAGTTGTTACGTGTAAACTAGATAAGCATGGCTTGCACATAACTTAGTTTGTAATCTTGTGTGGCCTGTTAAGATAGATGAGACTAGTGATGTAACTTGCTTTGGTAGTCCGTGACTCATCAAATTCCCTTTACATGTCAAGTGTTGTAGTGTTTTAGAAGTTATTAGCACACATCAACGTTGTAATGTTCAACATGTTGTTACGTGTAAACCAGATAAGCATGGCTTGCACGAAACAAAGTTTGTAATCTTGTGTGACCTGTTAAGATAGACGACACTAGTAATGTAGCTTGCTTTGATAGACCATGACTCATCAAATTCCTTTTACATGTCTTAAGTGTTGTAGTGTTGTGCATGTTATTAGCAAATTTCAACTTAGTATGGCTTGCATATGTGGGCATGTCAAGGTTGGTTCTAGATTCTATTCGTTTGTAGATCTTAATTTATTTTAGATTTTACGCATACTGTGCAGATGATCATCTAGGCAAGGCTTCTGAGTGCAGCTACAATATGTTGGCCATGTCGGAGGGAGGTCGTGGGATAGCATGTGTTCTCGTGATAACGTGTAGTTCATAATGTGGGGAACGATACATGTTATGCTTTTTGCATGCTAAAAACTGAAAACTAATAAAGTATAAGTAAATATAGTAGTTAAATAATGGATTGCATTAAGATAAAAATTATATTGTGATTAGAAAAGTTCTTGTAAAATTTGCCATGAGTTTTTCCCATTATTTATCTTTGAAGCACATTAAAAAATAAATAGATTTGATTCCATCATGGCCATTTCAAATATAATTGAGCATGAAATCTGAACATAATCCTTAGAATTTAATACAAATTACACATCAATTGTTTGAAATTTAAAAATACAAATGATTTGCAATTAACTTAGAAATAATAGATCATTTCAGGAATGAATAACTAAGCTTCATTATAATAAACACTATAATTGATGAATAACTACAAAAAGATAAGAAAACCCTAAGCGAATCTTGTGTTTCCTAGATCTTCATCTACTTCCTAACTTGCAATGGAAAACTTGAAGGAAAAAGGATTTGGCTAATATTAGAATGTTTGCATCTCTACTTAAAAAATAATGTTTGTATCTCCATGTTTAATCTAGGACCCTAGCCCTGAGAAACTACTAACTAGAGTATTCCCTAGTCATATTAGAGGGAGAGAGAGAGTTAACTCCTTAGAAGCAAATCCACCATTTCCTGATCAAGGCAACCGTCACTACCAGAATCGCCCCCTATGCCGACGGCCATGGCCGTCGGCATAACCCTAATTCCCGTCGGGACAGGCCTATGCCGACGGCCCCCGTCGGCATAGGGCCGTCGGCAACATATCCGTCGGCGTAGCCCAGGAGGTCGTCGGCATAGAAAGGCCATCGGCATAGATTCTATCCCGACGGTGTCCGTACATCTATGCCGACGGCCTCGGCCGTCGGCAACGTCCCCGCCTAACGGTGGCCGCCGTCAAGTGCAGACCAACAGCTGTGCGGCACGTGGCACATGTATGCCGATGGCTTGGCCGTCAGCATATATGTGCCACATGGCGCGCAGCTGTACCTCCTGGGGCAGGGTTATGCCGACGGCTGAGCCGTCGGCGTAGTTTAAATCTATGCCGACAGCTTAGCCGTGGGCATAGCCCTGCCCCAAGAATGCCCAGTGACTGCCACGTGGCTGCTATGCCGACGGCCTAGCGGTCGGCGTACTTTACAACTATGCCGACGGCTAGACCGTCGGCATAGCAGCCACGTGGCAGCCACTGGGAGCTCTCGCCATATCTATGCCGACGGCTAGGCTGTCGGCATAGTTTCTGTCTGTTTTTTTTTCCTGTTTCTTTTCAGCTCAATTCATTTGAATATATAGAGCATATATAAGAATCATACAGCAATATATGCATCACATAACAATAAGGAGCAGCATCACACAACATAAGAAGCATCGCAAACCATAAACATATAAGTATCATCACCACCAAGCATATAAGAATATCACAAACAACAATAAGTAACATCACAAGCATATAAGTATCATCACCACCAAGACCGCCACAAGTCACCCAAAGGCTTAAGCGCCTGGACGTCAAGCACTGCGGAGGTCGTCACCGCCAAGTCCGCCGAAGCCCAGGTCGTCACTGCTAGCGGCAGCGCCACCGCCAAGACCGCCACCGCCTCCGCCTCCGCCTCCGCCTCCGTGGATCGGAGTGATCGGGCTCCGTGACTCAGGAGTGCTGCGAAGACCACCACCAACGATAGACGATCCACCGGTTCCCTGGATGTTGAAAAGACATGTTAACGGGATATATGACTGTGTTGAATAAATGATATGCTTTGGGTGAATAGATTGGGGATGAACTAACCGGCGAGGGGCCAGCGTTCTGTGCCAGAAACTCCTCAAAGGTAAGCAGCCTTGGTTGTGGTGGAGGAGATGGTGCTGGTTGCAATTGAGGAACCTTGCCGGCCGCCATTTCCTGAAGAGCGTCCTGCATCATGCGATTGTTCTGCTCATGGAATGCAAAAAGGCTCTCGTGCCACGCCATGGTCTCCTGGCGTGTGTACTCCATGTAGGCCTACGGTATGACATGATGGAACTCATAAAACTACTAAATGCGGAAAATAAAGTGAGCAATGAAGATAAGAGGGAAAATACTTACAGACTGCCGCTCCTGAAAGAGGGACTGTGACTGCGCACTGGTCATGGGCGTGCTCGTGCGCTGGCTCAGGCTCGGGTCGATCCGACAGAGCTGTGTGTAGGAGATAGTAGGAGTGATCACAGCATCCAGAACCGCCTCCCGACCGTGCTCCTTGGGCCCCATGCCCACCACCACCCTCTCGTCCAGATACGCCGCAATGGGGTCAGGTGTGTCAGGATGTAACCTCAGATACCCTTCGGAGTAGGCCTTCTTCTTCTGCGCGGTCTTGCCGTAGTACTTGGGCTCACCAGGCTTTGAGTCCTTCCGCGTATGGGCGATCTCCCATGCCTGCATGTGTGAGAGTGGCCACTTCAGTTTCTCCTCCTGCACCACCAAACAGAGGTTAGTCATACATAAGAAAGTGACGGTAAATAGAAGAAGAAGAATGTTTAATGAGGTTAGTCATACATTAAGTGTCTTGTGGAGAAAGTGGTTTCGGTTTCCCTGAGCATGTACTCCCTCCTTCCCTCGGTAAGCCTTGTTTTTTATGCTCGTAGCTGCCCAGGCTCCATCCTTATCACACCAAAGATCCACCAATGCCGCCCAGGACTCGTCTTTTCCATAACACCAATTTGGACACACCTACATAATAAAAGCATAATGGCATGTCAACACGAAACGGTGAAATGTACCACAAACATCGGAATGAAAAATCTTTTATACTTACCGCCAAGTACTCGTGCCTCTCCAAGGTAATGCCCATCCTCCGCGCTTCTTCCTTGGTCATCTTCACACCAAGAACATCGTGATAGTATGTCGAGATGGCCACCCAGCGCACCTCGTACTGGAGCTGGCGGGCCTTCTTCTTGGCTTGCGCAGCACGATCTGGTCGGCTCTGGCCTGGTGCTCCGGAAGAACTCGATAGAATTTCTACAATCATGCATGAAACAAGTATGGAAGAAGCCATGAGTTAAATCATTCATGAAACCAGAATGGACTTGTGCTTCTGAAGAGAACTCACCCAGAAAGTAGTGATCACGGCCTTGGCATGGGTCTCATGGTCCGCGTGGAGGGCCGCTTCCCAGTGGTCCCAGCTCGTGGCCAAAACCCGACGGTCCGGGTGCCTGACTGGATCCGGACAGTACAGCCCCGGCCAGTGTAACTTCAGCAAGACAGTGATGAGGCCATTGGGAATACGGGCCCCTTTAGGATAAATCTAGTTGCTGCAAAAGAATGAAATATTAGCATGTGACAAGCAAAATAAATAACTACCGGAATGAGCATGTGACAAGCAAAAGAATGAAATTCTTATAAAGTGGCACTTACTCTTTCCCCGTGGGCTCAATGAGCCACTTCTGCTCCTCAGTAGCAGGAATCTGCTTTGGTAGCTTTGCGTTACCACGCAGCCACCCCTTGTTGCCAACCCCCTCCGCGCCACCACCATCATCCCCGCCACCACCCTCCTCCTCGCCTGCCTCCTCCTCCTCCCCCTCCCCAACCTCCTCCTCCACCTCCTCCTCGGCCCCATCCCGAACCTCCTCCTCCTCCTTGTCCTCCTCCTCCTCCTCGTCAGAGGGTACCTCACTAGAGGAGGGTACCTCACTACAGGAGGGCCTCGAAGACAACACCCCTAAGTCGGTGAGGGTGCGCTCTTTCTGGCCGCGACCCCCTGTAGTGGCTCTCCCCCCACCACCTCGCCCTCTAGGGGCTCTCCCCCCGCCCCCTCCTCCTCTAGGGGCACCTCTCCCTCGACCTCCCTATGAGGAGTCATCGTCAAGTAGCCGGGGGGGAGGATTACGTGCTCGACCACTCCGACTAGGCAAGCCGACGACCTTGCGTAGGAAACCCACGCCGTCGGCCTTCCCCTTGCCCATGTTCCACGAACCTGCATTGAAAAGAGAATAAGCAATTAGTACATTAATAAAATGAAGGAAAAGGCATAATAATAAGGAATAATAAACACATTAATAAAAAAGCATAAAAAGGCATATTCCTAAACTATAGGAAAAAAAAGACTTGAAACGTACATCTGCTAGAACCCATACGAATCGTCACTGTTGTAACCTCTTTCTCGGTCGGTCTCATTATCACTTTCAATCATATCATCTTCGTTGTCTGACGGAGGTGGAGGCTCTTCCTCGTCGTCAACATCTTCGTTTAACTTTTCTAGCATAAGTATGTCATTTTCATTGACAATGGTCTCACCATCATTCCGTGCATCATCGTCGTTTGGATCCACATCATCATCACCCAATGGTCTAGCGTCATCGTTTCTAACCACATCATCATCATCAGGTTGCTCTTGATAGAACACTCCCTCGTATGTCGTGGGGTTAATGTTGTAGTAATCGTCTTCATTCGGGTCCGGTAGCTTACCATGTGGCCACACCTTGAACACAACTTCCCAACCCTTTAGGTACTCTTTCTGGCATGGGTAAGGCAGATAATAAACTTGTGTAGCTTGGGTAGCTGCAATGAAGAGATCGGCTCCGGCATAGATGGTTGATGGTTTAACTTCGACCAAACCAATGTAAGGCGTATGTTTTACCCCCTCCCGCAGATCGAACCATCGGCATTTGAACACAGGCAGACTTAGGGTCTCGCGCCCCTTGCGGAATTTAATCTCGTATATATTTTGTACCCTTCTGTAGTAGTCTACTAAATTTTGACCGGGGGTGTACACTCCGGTATTTATAGTTTTGGGATCAGGCCGGCTGTTCTGGTGCTCCTCTGTATGGAAGCGATACCCACTCACATCATACTTTTTACATGTCATGGCGGCAGGGTCAAAACCCATGGAAACCCATCTCAATTCATCATCCATAGATATGTTCGGATCTTTTCCCTACAAGTATAATTGAAATTGCTGGGTGCATTAGTTCGGTTAACTAATAAATGTTGAACAAGGTATTTAATAGGGGAATGTGGAAAATTACTTTCTCCATGAACCAAGCAACAAAAATTTTACGTCCAGGGTTTCCATGACGGAGAAGAGTAAGTGCCTCCGCCTCAGTAGGAGGATTCATTCCCATCCATTCCTCTTGAACGAAATCACTAAAAGAAGAAAAGCGGTGTTAGACCGGGACTAAGTGAACATTGAACATGATGATGTGGAAGACATAAAGGAATGGTGTAGTGGTATTACCTCATCCACACTTCCTCAACTTCCTTGATGTTGTGCAAGATATAGAACATGAGGTCCTCCCACTCTTGTCGTGGCATGTTATAAGATTTTGAGGCCCCAGCCCTCCCACCTTGCATGTTGAATAGATGGAGCCTGGGTTGATACTTGGACTCTTCTATATTGTATCGAGGCACCTTGTTATGCAGATGGGGAACGTGGTCTGGATAGTATGATGTCCTGAGGTCTGACACCTCCTATAGGATAACTGCCTCAGCTATGGAAGCTTCAATCTTAGCTTTGTTTCCACATTTCTGTCGGAGATGCTTGTTCTGTCTCTCAGGGCCGTACTGCCAGCGATTCTACACAGGCCCCCCCAACAATACCTCGTTCGCGAGGTGCAGAATGAGATGTGTCATCGGAGTAAAGAAGCCTGGCGGAAAGATCTTCTCTAGCTTGACTATCAACTCCGGTGCCTTCTTATGCAATTTTTCAATCACGTCTTTACTTACTTCTTTAGCACAGAGCGTGCGGAAGAAATGGCTTAGCTCGGCAAGCACTCGCCAGACATGCTCGGGGACATAGCCTCGAACCATCACCGGCATTATCCGCTCAATCGATACATGGTAGTCATGACTCTTTAGGCCGGTCACTTTGCCCGTTGAAAGATTGACTCCCTTACTTATATTCGATGCATAACCATCGGTGAACTTCAAAATGTGTTTCAGCCAGATAAGTACTTCCTTTTTTTCTGGCATTTTAAGGACAAAGTCAGCATCTGGCTTGAACCAGTTTTTTTGACCGCCTGTGGGAGGCTTCATGTTTAGATGTGCTCTATCACAAATTCTCTGTTGATCGGCTCTAGCTTTAACGTCATCCTTCGTCTTATCACGAATGTTGAGGATCGTGCGAAAAAGGGACTCTGCCACATTCTTTTCGGTGTGCATCACATCTATGTTGTAAGGAAGTTTGAGGTCCTTGAAATAGGGAAGCTGCGAGAAGGGGGTAATGTGAGTCCAGTTGTGCGTCTCACCATATCCCTCGAAGCCTTTGGCTTTGGCTTTGCCTTTGCCTTTGCCTTTGACTTTAGGCTTGAGAGCTTTTAGCTGAGCAAGAACATATGCCCCCGAAAATGTTGGAATCTCGGTTACTTCATGAACAACCCTGCCTTTCGTGAAGTTCTTCTTGTCTTCCCTGTCTGGATGGTCTGGAGGGAGGAACTGTCGATGCAGGTCAAAGGCTACATACTTGCCACCCTTACTCAGCCAAATCATTCGCAGAGCCTGCATGCACACTGGGCATGGCATCTTTCCACTTGTACACCATCCGCAGAATAGAGCATAGCCGGGAAAGTCATGCATGCAATAGTGCAACCAAACTTTCATCAAGAAATTTCTCTGCAGATCTCGGTCGTATGTCAACCTCGGAAAGTACCAAGAATGGTGCAAATCATCAACCAGTGGCTGCATAAACACACCCAATTGCTTCCCCGGGTATTCAGGCCCCGGAATAATGAGCGACAAGAACATGGTCTTGCGTTGCATTAGGGCACCGGGAGGGAGATTGAGCGGAATTACAAACACGGGCCAGCAGCTGTATGGATTGGACGACATACCATATGGATTGAACCCATCACCTGATATGGCTATTCTGACATTCCCAGCCTCGGCTGCTTCCTCAGGGTATTCTTCATCGAACGACTTCCATGCTTCGCCTTCCGATGGATGTATGATTTTATTTGGATTGTACCTTATACCTTCCTTGTGCCACTTCATCATTTTGGCAGACTCCTCCGTGATGAAAAGGCGCTGCAGTCTTTCTATGAAATGGACATACCGAAGAACCTTAACGGGGATGGCTAGCTGCTTTTTCTCACCATCCTCACCGACCACCTCAATGTACCGAGACGAACCGCACTCCCTACAGTACTTGTCATCCGCATACTCGTGCCTAAACAAAAGGCAATTCTTCGGGCAAACATCTATTTTCTCATAATCCATAGAGAGTGCCTTCATGATTTTCTTTGTAGCGTACATGCTTTTCGGCAGTTCATGACCCTCAGGGAGGCTGTTAGCCCATACTCCCAGGAATGCTTCGAAGCATTTCTGGCTACAGCCGTACTCAGCCTTGACTGCAATCAGTTGCGAGATGGCATCCAGCTGAGATTTTGTCGCACCCGCATAAAGAGGTTTCTTCAACGAGGCCAAGACCTCCAAGAAGGCCTTTGCGGTTGCCTCCGACTCCTTTGGTTCATTCTCTGAAGGTGTCGCATTTGCCGTTTCTGCAACAATGACATCATCTAGCATGTCCCTGACCCCGTCGTCCTCATATCCATCGATGCGTTGTCGCATCACCTCCTCTCTACCACGGTCCTGCTCGGCTATGTTTATCGGCGGCATGTCAAAGTTTGGCATATATCCGTGCGTGCGAAGGTGCTCAGTCATGTCCTTCTGATTTCTACGGTGACGTCTGGCACATCTCGCATAGGGGCATGGTGGGATAATTCTCATTGGACAACGGAATATCTCCTTCAAATACACATCGATTTTCGCGATCCACTCTGATGTTACTCGATTCCGACGGATAAA
The DNA here is from genome assembly GCA_011799875.1 of Thinopyrum elongatum. Lineage (NCBI taxonomy): Eukaryota > Viridiplantae > Streptophyta > Magnoliopsida > Poales > Poaceae > Thinopyrum > Thinopyrum elongatum. The sequence goes on from CM022303.1 coordinate 109,113,516, forward strand.
ACCACTGTACATCCACTGATTATCTGCCATCCTCTGCTTTTTTGCAAGCCACACAACATAATTAAGGATTCACTTAAATTAATCACATCAAATTTTCATTTTCTACCGCGTTGAATCCACCTACATCTCAAATAGGTAAAGATGGGTCCTAATCCCACCCGAGGATGTGTAGATTGAGTACATTCTCCATTCTACACCGTTCTGAGACAAAATTTCGGCAGCACCTCCCCGCTGTTCTCCAGATACATGTCTCGGCAAATAGCCGAGAGAATGTGCGCCGGAGAACAATGGGGAGGCACCGCCGAAATCCTGTCTCGGAACGGGGTAGAACATGGAGAACATACCCAATCTACACATCCTTGGGCTGTCCGTGGAAAACGCTGGACAATCCAAAAGAGCTGCGGTGATAAATATGCAATTGAATGCATATTTATCGATGCAACCCTTTTGGACGGGAGACGCCTAGGTTACGCGACTTGACTTGAGAATGAAATCTAGTGACATAAAAAAATGTAGGAGATGGACTTGTAGCTCACCCTCGGTTGTAGGGGAAGGAGTCGAACAACAGCGGGATGCTCAGGGACCAACGCGTCGGACGACGGTCACTCCGATGAAATGCAACACCACAAAGCCTACAAATTCCACCGAAAGAACAACTTAGATCATCACATCTCAGTCAAGTGTCAAACTTTTGTCTTCTATTCTTTTAGCAAGATCATCATGAGTATCAATTTTTTTTAGCAAGATCATCACATCTTAGTATGTCTCAAAATTTTGTCTTCAATTATTTTAGCAAGATCATTATGAGTATTAAAAAAATAGCAAGATCATCACATCTCAGTCAAGTGTCAAAATTTTGTCCAACATCCATTCATCTATCATTAACTTGACCAACATCCATTCATCAACATGACCTAACATTAAATTTATGACAAACAAAGTTTCTAAAAAAATTCACCAACATTCCATCCATCCACCATCTATGATTCTAACAACATCCATGCATCCATCTAACAAAAATTTATCCATACATCCATCCACCTAAAAACAGTAGCAAGAAGAAGAAAAAAAAACATACAAAAAAAATCTATTTATCTAACTATCTATCCATCCATTCATCTATTTATCTAACTATCTATCTATTTCTCTAACTACCTAACTACAAAAATAGTAGCAAAAGAAGAAGAAAACAGCAGCGGCAGCAGCAGCGGGGGGGAGCGGTAGGGTGGCGGGGGAGCTCACCGAGGGGGGCAGTACGGGAGCAGCGAGGGGGTACGGGTCGAGGCAGGGGACGGCGGCCGGAGTAGCACCACACGACGGCCGCCGGAGGGGGTGCGGGTTGGGGCAGGGGGCGTGGCCAGGCTAGGGCTCCAGCCGGCCGGTGCCACGCTCAGGCGGTTGGGCCAGGAGGCCCGGGCGGCGTCGACGCAGGGACGGTCGGGGTCGAGGAGGCTGAGGCGGGCCGGCGCGCGGTGCGGTGGCGGCGCGGCGGGGCTTGGGTGGAGGGGGGCGGACGGCGGCAGCGATGGTGGGCGGCGGCGTGGGTCGGGATAGGGCGGCGGCGGGGACTAGAGCGAGGGTGCGGTGGCGCGGCGGGTCGGGATCCGGTGGCGGCAGCGGCGCGGGTGGGGGTCAGGGTCGGGCGGCGGCGCGGCGTGGGTCGGGGTCGGTGAGTAGGAGGAGGAGGGGTTGAGGAGGGCCAGATGAATGAGTGGCCACTGTGGCACGAGTAGATAAGGGTGGCCCTATGCCGACGGCCACGCCGTCGGCATAGGTTTGGTCCCCACCTACCAGGGACAGGGCCGGCGAGTGGATAAGAGGCATATGCCGACGGCCAGGCCATCGACATAGATTGGAGGCCTATGCCGACGGCAAGGCCGTAGGCATAGATGGCAACCACTTTTTTTGAAAAAATAGTCCCACCTCGCGTAGGGACAAGCAATTTGACCTGTTTAAATAGTTCACTAATCCATACGTTATAAGCTCCGGTATTCATTAGACTTCTATGAAGAAAACGGACAATTACCGTGAAACTTTCAATGCCCGCGCAGCCGGCCCGGTGCCCGGGCACAGAAGGTTTCACGGTGATAGTCCGTTTTCCTTGATGGATGCCGGTGTTTTTTATAAATTCAATTATTATTATTTTTAGTTTTTTAGTAGTTTACAGTGTGTACGGGACCCGGTGCGATGCCCGTGACGGCGGCAGCGACGCTCGTGAGGGGGGGCACACCCCGGAGCAGCGTGCCGGGCGCCTGCGCCTGCCACCACGCTTCCACAAGCGTAGGAGGGCCCACCGCGACACCTGGCGGCATTGCTACCCCCCAGGTACCCCGTCCCATCTAACCCTAACACAGACGACCACCGGATCTAGCCCTGGTGGGGGGGCCACACCACGGAGCCCCAAGACGGGCGTCTACGCATGCCACAACACTTTCACACATGCATCGGGACCCGTGCGATGTTTTGGTGGCATAGCTACACCCGGAAGGCCACCCCGAATCCCAGTTGACCAGTAGATCTAGCCCTTTGACTTTCACCGGACGGGCTTTGACCGGTGGACTCTTCCACCTGGTTGCGATAGGTCAGCCCATAGCAACATCCCCGAACACGGTCTGGACCCAACCCAACAATAGATTCCCTCCGGTTCCACCGCACCCGCACCATCCCCCCTCCAAGTGACGGCGGCACTACCTTCCGTGGAGGGGGGGCCACACCACGGAGCCCCAAGAGGGCGCTACGCATGCCAGAACACTTTCACACAATGCATCGGGACCCGTGCGATGTTTCGGTGGCATAGCTACACACCCGGAAGGCCACCCCAATCCCAGTTGACAAGTAATCTAGCCCTTTGACTTTCGTCAGACGGCTTTGACTGGTGGACTCTTCCACCTGGTTGCGATAGGTCAGCCCATAGCAACATCCCCACACGGTCTGGACCCAACCCAACACTAGATTCCCTCCGGTTCCACCGACCCGCACCATCCCCCCCTCCAAGTGACGGCGGCACTGCCTTCCGTGGAGGGGGGGGCCACACCACGGAGCCCCAAGACGGGCGTCTACGCATGCCACAAACCTTCACCACATGCATCGGGACCCTGCGATGTTTCGGTGGCATAGCTACACCCGAGGCCACCCCGAATCCCAGTTGACCAGTAGATCTAGCCCTTTGACTTTCGCCGGATGGGCTTTGACCGTGGACTCTTCCCCCTGGTTGCGATGGGTCAGCCATGCACATCCCCGAACACGGTCTGGACCCAACCCAACACTAGATCCCCTCCGGTTCCACCGCACCCGCAACATCCCCCCTCCAAGTGACGGCGGCACTTCCTTTCGTGGAGGGGGGGCCACACCACGGAGCCCCAAGACGAGCGTCTACGCATACCAGAACACTTTCACACATGCATCAGGACCCGTGCGATGTTTCGGTGGCATAGCTACACCCGGAAGGCCACCCCGAATCCCAGTTGACCAGTAGATCTAGCCCTTTGACTTTCGCCGGACGGGCTTTGACCGGTGGACTCTTCCACCTGGTTGCGATAGGTCAGCCCATAGCAACATCGTCGAACACGGTCTGGACCCAACCCAACACTAGATTCCCTCCGGTTCCACCGCACTCGCACCATCCCCCCTCCAAGTGATGGCGGCACTGCCTTCCATGGAGGGGGGGCCACACCACGGAGCCCCAAGACGGGCGTCTACGCATGCCACGACACTTTCACACATGCATCACGACCCGTGCGATGTTTCGGTGGCATAGCTACACCCCGATTCCCCCTTTAAACAGATTCCCTCCGTGTCGACCCTTTTCCCTCCACCGTGACACGGCGGCAGTGACGTCCGTGAGGGGGGCAATCGATATACTATTGGGGTATGTTTTTTAGTTTAGATAAGGCACATTTATGTTGTGAATAACCAAGATTCCCTCCGTGTCGGCCCGACGTGGCCATTTCCCCCCTCCGGGACACGGCGGCAGCGACGCACGTGAGGGGGGGCACACCCCGGAGCCGCGTGTCGGGTGCCTGCGCCTGCCACCATGCTTCCACAAGCGTAGGAGGGCCCACCGCAACACCTGGCGGCATTGCTACCCCCCAGGTACCCCGTCCCGTCTAACCCTGACACAAACGACCGCCGGATCTAGCCCTTTTACTTTCGCAGGACGGGGTTTGACCGGTGGACCTTTTCACGTGGTTGTCATAGCCCAGCCCATAGCTACACCTCAACACCGTCCCGGCCAACCCCCCCAAATTCCCTCCGTGTCGGCCCACTGCCGTTTCCCCCCCCCCCCCCTCCGGCACGGCGCAACACGCCCGTGAGGAGGCACACCCCGGCCGCATGTCGGGTGCCTGCGCCTGCCACCATGCTTCCACAAGCGTAGGAGGGCCCACCGCAACACCTGGCGGCATTGCTACGCCCCGGGTACCCTGTCCCGTCTCCCCTCTCCGTGACACGACGAAAGCAAGCCCGTGTGGGGGGGGCAATCGATATATATATAATCGAGATTTGTTTTCTGTACATAAGGCACATTTAAGTTAATCAAATTAGTTTTGGAAAAAAATAAAATGGAAAAAGAGAAAATAAATAAAATATTAAAATATTATTAGAAATCTATGCCTACGGCAATGCCGTCGGCATAGCTACGGCCATGGAACGGTAGAGCCATGGATCGATGACGTGGCGTAGGGCGCGGATCGATGACGTGGCAAAGGCCATAGGCCAGGCCTATGCCGACGGCAAGACCGTCGGCATAGATATGCCACCCCACGGACTGGCGAGCGGCTCGGATCGATGACGTGGCAGACGACGAGAATCGATGACGTGCGCATACCTATGCCGACGGCCACCGTTAGCCCGTCGGCGTAGGCGTCACGCCGTCAAACCGCCGTCGCCGCCCGGGTAGCCGGGCCCACATGGTATGCCGACAGCCGATCTATGCCGACGGCAACCGTAGGCATATTTCTTGCGATGCCGACGGCCCCCATCGGCATAGATGGATATATGCCGACGGCTTATCTACGCCGACGGCTTTAGGTGGGCCATCGGGATACACCTATCTATGCCGAGGGGGGCCGTCGGCATATATTTGGCCGTCGGCATCGCCAGTTTTTCTGGTAGTGCGTAGCAGCAGCAAGGGACAAATAGCCAACCTTTAAGGCATCAAAACAATGCTAAGGAGGAGATGATGGTCAAAACAAATATATTTCTTTTTCTGTAAGGTTGTGGGACGAATATCCTGGTCCAGCATCTGTTCTCTTTGTTCCATGTGTGCAGCCGCCTATTTTTTTGTCAGACGAATGGGCCAAGCTCATCTCTCTCTTGTATTTTTATATTTCTTTCTCTCTCCTGGGCTGCAGCCCAAAAATTCCCTCACTTCATATTTTCCTGCTTCCTGATGGGACTGGTGGAACTAGACAATTCCCCAGCCAAGCAGTCCCTCTTGTCCTTCCTCTGTATGCTCGCACATACAAGAAGAGAAATGGCCAAGTAATCACGCATGAATGTTGCCTCCTTCCCTCCCCCTTAACTCCCATAAATCTCAACTATTTCCAATTCTGAAGATATGTGGTATCCTCTCTCATTCTCGTCAGCTCTCCTACCTTCTCCCTTCCTCATGTCTGCATTTTTCATCTAGTGCATCAGGAGCTAACTCAGCTTCATAAATATTTATCTTCGAGATCTCTTTCATGTCAACTTCCTCTTGATCAACATTTGCAGCAAAAGGTCATCATCATATTCACCTACCTCACCAATCACTCTCACAAAATTCTGAATAAGGTTCATCTCCTTCTAAATGTTCATTACCTTCTGAATTTTCCCTATCTGCCTCATCCTCTTGCTCTGCATCTCCTTCCACCTATGATTTCCTCTTTGACTAGATCATGAAGGCGAGCATTGCCACGCCCGTCCATTTTGACAATAAAATGGTAGGAACTTACAAAATTTTATGTATATATAAGCATGAAACAAAAAATGTTAAATTTACATGGACTGCTGTATATAAGAGTTAGTAATGGAAGAGGTTAAGGCATGTATAATCTACAGAAGGAAAGTGAGACCCCTCCACATGTGTGCTTTATGTATATGTGTCCTCTTTTCATGGTGTTGAAATCTTGCTAACATATATGATAAATAGTTCACCTTAATAATTATGTTCACGCAAGGACGTGATCGGCGAGGGACGAGAGACGCCCGAGGACGTCGGCCAGGAGATCCGCCGGCAGGTCCGGCCATGCAGACCTCAACTGCTGATTCGAAAGCATGCTTCACATATCTATCTACTGATCTTGTATTTTGAATCGGGTCCACTTGAGAGTTGTAGACGGATTCGGAGATTTGGAGTTCGTAGACTATTGGTTTGGACTCGCCTCGACCGAGGACTTTCGTTCGCTCACCACTACGCGCGATGCGTACGAGAGTCCTGAGTCCTGACCGGCCGCTTGACAAAAAGTTTTTTTTTCAACATGGTACAACGCAGACGCTCATATATACGTGTATATACTTATCCTATGAACACACACGCACATACTACCCTTATGAACACCTTCAAGAGGCTGAGCCAGCATTTCATCTTGAGATTGGCGAAGTCACCAAAACGCCTCGTAGTTAAGGGGAGCGTCTCTCCCACTGAACACATCGTCAAAAATCCTGAAATAAATCCAGGATTAAATGCAGGCATCAGGACTTGAACAATTATGGGCTGGGAATACCACTGTCCATCTAACCAATCAACCATATGTTGTTTCCCCTGACAAAATGTTGGAGGACGCAAACGAAAACCTTTCTTTTTTCTTACACAAGTCTTCGCGCAAGTACCGTATTAAGAATCACCCATCCTTCTTTTTTTGATTTGGCAGTGGCATCCTTGTTTTCGATCCAATGATATTTTGTTCTTCTTCCTTCCCTTTTTTACGTAAACGTTACCCGGTGGCCGTCAACCAGGAGGAAGGGACCGGCGAATTGCATTTTTTACCGGTAGCGGTAAGTACCGGTAAAGCATCCACCGGTCGGTTTCTTCTAGATTCATACAGTTTTGGACTCACATGCATGAGGTATTCCTATATTTGTTTGGCCTCTTAGGTGTATAATAATTTAAAGTTACAAAACTGCTATTTCACATCTAGATGTAATATATTATCTCACATCTAACTTGGGACCCAGCGCTCCCTCGACCCACTTGTCCTCCGACGCAACGTTGCCTGTGCTGATTCTGTGTCCCCGATTTGCTAAATGGTGTTGCTTGCTAGCTTGCTGTTAGATGGGTTGGTCCGTGCTGGCTGTACTGTGAATTTGTCTCTGTATATGTCCACGCATAGATGACAATCTGCTCCTTGTACGAGTGTGCGCACCTGAGTTTTTTTTTTGTTGTTGTCAACTGTAGTTTTGTCCAGAACGTGTACATCTATGCAAATGAGGAAAATTGACTCAAAAAAAATGTAAATGAGAAAAACATTAGCTAAAATGGGATGCATAAATTTATTGCCGGGCTTCAGCATTTTGTGTCGGGCCGGGCTCATGCTTGAACTATGGTTAAAAATGTGCTTTCGGTCGGGCTCAGGCTGATGTTAGTACACCAGGCTTTTGCAAGCCTGACCCAAAACCAGGCCCGGCCCGAGGATTTTATAATAGCTAAAATTGTTTCTTCACTTTTTCTGCTGCAGGCCTGATTATTTGTGTTGTATTGGGTTGTAAATAAAATATTCCCACTCAATACGTAGCTGCGCCCAGTTTGTTTGATTCCGGTTGCCTAGATTGACTTTCATCCCAGTTTATTTCATTCCAGTTGTAGGCGCACCCTGAACTTATAACTAGGCCTGTGATGTGATTTTCATCTCAGTTGTAAGTTCACTCTCAACTCGCAACTATGCACGTAGTTTGTAGTTGTCCTATTTGCAAGTCCGCCCTCAATTCGTAACTTGTATCATAGTTTTGCGTAGTTGTCCCAGCTGCATGTCCATCCTCGACTCATAGTTTGTTTATTCCTATTGCAAGCCCACCCTTGACTCGGCATGTATTTAGTTTTTCATTCCAGTAGCAGGTCCATCCTTGACTCGCAACTGGGCCCGTAGGTTGTTCCATCCCATTTGGAAGTCGTCTCTTGACTCACAACTGGGTCGTAGTTTCGTAGTTTTCCTATTTGCAGGTCCACCCTTGACTAACAAGCAGCCTCATAGTAATCCGAGTTGCAAGCCCCCCCCCCCCCCCCCCCCCGCCCCCCTCGACTCGCAACTTGAGCCTGTGTTTTCATTTTTCATCTCAGTTGCAAGTCCACACTTGATTCACAACTAGACCCATAGTTTGTTTCATCTTAATTGCAAGTAGAACCTTAACTCGTAATTGGGCTCGTAGTTTCGTAGTTATCCAAACTACATGTCCACCCTCGACTCACAAATGGACTTGTAGTTGTCCCAGTTGCAAGTTAGCCCTCGACTCGCAACTGGGCATGTGTTTTGTTTTTCATCTCAATTGCAAGTTCATGCTCGACTCGCAACTGGGCTCATAGTTCACTAGTAGAAAACAGGGCTTTGGTTCGGGCCAGCCCAGCCCATTAGTCCCGGTTCAGTCACGAACCGGGACCCATGGGGGGCATACGTCCCGGTTCATGCGCCCAGGGGGCCGGCCGGGGCCTCGTGGGCATTGGTCCCGGTTCGTCTGGACCCATGTGTCCCGGTTCCTGGCACGAACCGGGACCAATGGGCCTCGCTCCTGGCCCACATCCATTGGTCCCAGTTCGTGGCTTGAACCAGGACAGAAGGGGGGCCTTTAGTCCCGGTTCCACGCACGAACCAGGACCAATGAGGTGGCTATATATACCCCATCGCCGGCGAGCAGAGCACTCCACACTGCTCTGTTTTTTTCTGGCCAGCGAGGGGAGAGCTTTGTGGTGCTCTAGCTCACCTCCTATGCACATGAGGTGTTTGATGAAATGCCCGAGCCACACTAGTTAAGCTTTCTCCTCTCGAAGCTCGACCTTCAAGCTCCATTTTCCTCAAGATTTGTCTAGGTTTAGCGGTCCGTCACGTCTCGTCCCCGTCTTCACCGCCGTCGATCGCCCGCGCCGATCTCGTCGCCGGCATAACCGTGGTAAGCCTCTTGTTCTTATCTTCTTTCTAAAAGAAAAAAAATTCTCGTCGCCGGTTTTTTACACACTTAATTATATATAATGCACGCAGATGAACCGGCAATGGATGTACGGTGACAGACGCACCTCCGAGTACATTAAGGGCGTGCATAATTTTCTCGAAGTGGCTGAGGCAAACAAGCAGAATGGTTTTATGTGTTGTCCATGCCCTATATGTGGGAATACGAAGTCTTACTCTGACCGGAAAATCCTTCACACCCACCTGCTTGAGAAGGGTTTCATGCCACACTATAATGTTTGGACCAGGCACGGAGAAATAGGGGTTATGATGGAAGACAGCGAAGAAGAAGAGGACGATGACAACTATGTGCCCCCTGAATACGGTGATGCTGCAACGGGGGAAGCTGAAGATCAAGAGGAACCAGACGATGTGCCCGATGATGATCTCCGCCGGGTCATTGTTGATGCAAGGAGACAGTGCGAAAGTGAAAAGGAGAAGCTGAAATTCGATCGCATGTTAGAGGATCACCAAAAAGGGTTGTACCCCAATTGCGAAGATGGCAACACAAAGCTCGGTACCGTACTGGAATTGCTGCAGTGGAATGCGGAGAATGCTGTGCCTGACAAAGGATTTGAGAAGCTACTGAAAATATTGAAGAAGAAGCTTCCAAAGGATAACGAATTGCCCGATAGTACGTACGCAGCAAAGGTCGTATGCCCTCTAGGATTGGAGGTGCAGAAGATATATGCATGCCCTAATGACTGCATCCTGTACCGCGGTGCGTACGAGGATTTGAACGCATGCCCGGTATGCGGTGCATTGCGGTATAAGATCAGACGAGATGACCCTGGTGATGTTGACGGCGAGCCCCCCAGGAAGAGGGTTCCTGCGAAGGTGATGTGGTATGCTCCTATAATACCACGGTTGAAACGTCTGTTCAGAAACAAAGAGCATGCCAAGTTGATGCGATGGCACAGAGAGGACCGTAAGAAAGACGAGAAGTTGAGAGCACCCGCTGACGGGTCGCAGTGGAGAAAAATCGAGAGAAGGTACCGGGAGGAGTTTGCAGGTGACGCAAGGAACATATGGTTTGGTTTAAGCGCGGATGGCATTAATCCTTTCGGGGAGCAGAGCAGCAATCACAGCACCTGGCCCGTGACTCTATGTATCTATAACCTTCCTCCTTGGCTGTGCATGAAGCGGAAGTTCATTATGATGCCAGTACTCATCCAAGGCCCTAAGCAACCCGGCAAAGACATTGATGTGTACCTAAGGCCATTAGTTGAAGAACTTTTACAGCTGTGGAATGGAAACGGTGTACGTGTGTGGGATGAGCACAGACAGGAGGAATTTGACCTGCATGCGTTGCTGTTTGTAACCATCAATGATTGGCCTGCTCTCAGTAACCTTTCAGGACAGACAAACAAGGGATACCACGCATGCACGCACTATTTAGCTGACACCGAAAGTATATACCTGGACAAATGCAGGAAGAATGTGTACCTGGGGCATCGTCTATTTCTTCCGACCAACCATCAATGTCGAAAGAAAGGCAAGCATTTCAAAGGCGAGGCAGATCACCGGAAGAAGCCCACCATGCGTACCGGTGATCACGTACTAGCTATGGTCAATGATTTACACGTAATCTTTGAAAAGGGTCCCGACGGACTATCTATTCCGAATGACGCTGAGGGACGCGCTCCCATGTGGAAGAAGAAATCTACATTTTGGGACCTACCCTACTGGAAAGACCTAGAGGTCCGCTCTTCAATCGACGTGATGCACGTGACAAAGAACCTTTGCGTGAACCTGCTAGGCTTCTTGGGCGTGTATGGAAAGACAAAAGATACACCGGAGGCACGGGAGGACCTGCAACGTTGGCACGAAAAAGACGGCATGCCTCCAAAGAAGTATGAAGGTCCTGCCAGCTACGCTGTTACCAAAGAAGAGAAGGAAATCTTCTTTGAATGCCTGCTCAGTATGAAGGTCCCGTCTGGCTTCTCGTCGAATATAAAGGGAATAATAAATATCCCAGAGAAAAAGTTCCAGAACCTAAAGTCTCATGACTGCCACGTGATTATGACGCAATTGCTTCCGGTTGCATTGAGGGGGCTTCTACCGGAAAACGTTCGATTAGCCATTGTGAAGCTATGTGCATTCCTCAATGCAATCTCTCAGAAGGTGATCGATCCAGAAATCATACCAAGGCTAAGGAGTGATGTGGCGCAATGTCTTGTCAGTTTCGAGCTGGTGTTCCCACCATCCTTCTTCAATATCATGACGCACGTCCTAGTTCATCTAGTCGACGAGATTGTCGTTCTGGGCCCCGTATTTCTACACAATATGTTCCCCTTTGAGAGGTTCATTGGAGTCCTAAAGAAATATGTCCGTAACCGCGCTAGGCCAGAAGGAAGCATCTCCATGGGCCATCAAACAGAGGATGTCATTGGGTTTTGTGTTGACTTCATTCCTGACCTTAAGAAGATTGGTCTCCCTCAATCGCGGTATGAGGGGAGACTGACTGGAAAAGGCATGGTAGGAGGGGACTCAATAATATGAAGGGACGGGCATTCTTGGTCTCAAGCACACTACACAGTTCTACAGAACTCTACCTTGGTGACCCCATATGTCGATGAACACAAGAACATTCTGCGCTCCAAACACCCGGAGCAGTGTGACGACTGGATTACATGTGAACACATTAGGACTTTCGGCAGTTGGTTAGAAACACGTCTCAGAGGTGACAACACTATTTCTGATGAGCTGTACTCGTTGTCCAGGGGACCATCTTTGACTGTATTGACTTACAAAGGATACGAGATAAATGGGAATACATTTTACACGATCGCCCAAGATCAAAAGAGCACCAACCAAAACAGCGGTGTCCGCTTTGATGCAGCAACCAAGAGGGGAAAGGACACATATTATGGTTACATAGTGGACATATGGGAACTTGAATACGGACATGATTTTAAGGTCCCTTTGTTTAAGTGCAAATGGGTCAATCTGTCAGGAGGCGGGGTACAGGTAGAGCCACATTACGGAATGACAACAGTGGATCTAAACAATCTTGGGTACACAGACGAACCATTCGTCCTAGCCAATGATGTGGCGCAGGTTTTCTATGTGAAGGACATGTCTACCAAACCGAGAAAAAGAAAATATAAGGAAGCGAATACATCATACGATGAGCCAAAGCGCCACATAGTTCTTTCAGGGAAAAGAGACATCGTGGGAGTGGAGGGTAAGACAGACATGTCTGAAGATTATGAAAAGTTTCATGGAATTCCTCCCTTCAAAGTCAAGGCTGACCCAAGCACCCTGTTAAGCGATGAAGAATATCCATGATTACGGCGCAATAAGCAAAGGACACAAGCGAAGAAAAAGTGAAGACAGATGAAGTCAGAAAGGGTTGAAAATTGATGATGTTGCTTTGAATGGTTCATTTTGAGCACAGAAAAAGTGTGGAGTTCAAATAAGTTCAAAAAAATGAAATCCCTTTGTAACAGATGAGTTTTCGTCCGAAACCCTGATACTTCGAAAGAGATTGTCCATTTTGTATACGAAGTGCATCCAGTTTTTGCCGTAACCCTCTCAACTTTTTAGCACATGCTATGAGGGTGAAATGATGATATCATGCCAATTTTCAACATCTTCAGAGTTCATTTGAAGTGCTTTTCAATTTCAGGGTCATTTAGCTCAAAAAAATCAGTAAATGCATGAAAAATAACAAATGAACTCAGAAAGGGTTGAAAATTGATGATGTTGCTTTGAATGGTTCATTTTGAGGCACAGAAAAAGTGTGGAGTTCAAATAAGTTCAAAAAAATGAAATCCCTTTGTAACAGATGAGTTTTATCCGAAACCCTGATACTTCGAAAGAGATTGTCCATTTTGTACATGAAGTGCATCCAGTTTTTGCCTTAACCCTCTCAACTTTTTATCACATGCTATGAGGGTGAATTGATGATATCATGCCAATTTTCAACCTCTTCAGAGTTCATTTGAAGTGCTTTTCAATTTCAGGGTCATTTAGCTCAAAAAAATCAGTAAATGCATGAAAAATAATAGATGAACTCAGAAAGGGTTGAAAATTGATGATGTTGCTTTAAATGGTTCATTTTGAGCATAGAAAAAGTGTGGAGTTCAAATAAGTTAAAAAAAATGAAATCCCTTTGTAACAGATGAGTTTTCGTCCGAAACCCTGATACTTCGAAAGAGATTGTCCATTTTGTACACGAAGTGTATCCAGTTTTTACCGTAACCCTCTGAACTTTTATGAAACTCTAATAGCAAAAATAATAAACTAAAAGAATGAACTAGAAAACTTTAATGAAACTCTAATAGAAAAAAGAATGAACTAGAAAACTTTAATAGAAAAAAGAATGAACTAGAAAACTCTAATAGAAAAAAGAATGAACTAAAATTAGCAAAGTATTTTCTGTTCAAAACATTAAAAGCAAAAAGAATTTTCAAAAAGAATTTGTTTGTTAGAAACTTTAATAGCAAAAAGAATTATCATAAAGATTTTTTTTGTTAGAACTAAAATAACAAAAACTGTTTTGAATATAATGATAAAACACAGTAATATTAAATAGCAGTAAAAATAATCACTCAAAAATCTATTTTATAGTAAAGTTAATCACAAACTAGGATTCACACAAATTTTAAAGAATTCAAATTTAAACTATTCGAATTGGAAAATAATGGCACTAACAGAAAGTTTATAATATTTATTACCTAAAAGCAAAAAGAATTAAAAAATAAAGCAAAAAAAAGAAAATAAATAAAGCAAAAAAAAACAAAAAAAAAACTGGAAAAATAGAAAAAAAATTGTGGTGAATCACTCAAAAATAACAAAAGCAAAAGATTTTTTTGTTAGAAACTAAAATAACAAAAATTGTTTTTGAATATAATGATAAACAACAGTAATAATAAATAGCAGTAAAAAGAATCACTCAAAAATCATTTTTTATAGTAAAGTAATCACAAACTAGTGATTCACACATATTTCAAAGAATTCAAATTTAAACTAGTCGGATTGGAAAACTAATGGCACTAACAGAAAGTTTATAATATTTATTACCTAAAAGCAAAAAGAATTAAAAAATAAAAGAAAATAAATAAAGCAAAAAACAAAACAGAAAAACTGGAAAAAAAATAGAAAAAAAATGCCACCTACTGGGCCACCACGGCCTGAATACGACTAGAAACCCAACACGGGCCAGGATTCAGGCCCGCAGAAGGCCCAGTAGGCCCACAGGCAGAGGAGAGTGAGGTTAGGCCCGTAAGCCTGCATTTGAGAGGAGCTCGAGAGGGCAGCGACAGTGGGGTTTATAAACCACTCCGCGCCCCTCTCAACTAGCGAGGTGGGACTAAACTTTTGGCCGCGGGCAGCACAAGGCCTTTGGTCCCGGTTGGTGCCACCAAACCGGGACTAAAGGTGGGTTTGGTCCCGGTTGGTGGCACCAGCCGGTACCAATGCCCCCTTTAGTCCCGATTGGTGCCACCAACCGGGACCAAAGGTCTCTGTTTGCCGCCCTTTGGGCTGCTGAAAAGAGACCTTTGGTCCCGATTGGTGGCACCAACCGGGACAAAAGGGGGGCATTGGTCCTGGTTGGTGCCACGAACCGGGACCAATGCTTCGTGTATATAAGCAAGACTTGTGAAAATTTTCAGTTTCATCGCAGTTCCCCTTCGACGGCCCCGACCTCCTCGACGCCGCCAGGCTGCCCGACGCCGTCGCCGTCGCCCGTGCCCGTGCCCCGCCCTCGAGCCCACGCCGACGCCGTCCGCCACCCACGCCTCGTCGCCAACTCCCCTCCGCGACCGCCGCCCACGCCTCGTCGCCGTCACCGTCGCCAACTCCCCGTGCCCCATCCGCCGCCCACGCCTCGTCGCCGTCACCGTCCCCGCGCCGGCACTGCCCTGCCCCGCGCGCGCCGCCTCTGCCTCAGCCCTGCCCCGACCTCGCCGTCGCCGACGCCGCCCCCAGTGAGCCACCGCGCCCCTGCCCTTTTTATGAAATGCATAGAAGGTGTTTGATGAAATGCTAGATGGCTTTGGGCATTTTTGAAATTTCTAAATTTTTTTGTGGTGAGGTACTGATGCAAGACAAAGGTGATGGCAAAATTTCAGAATTTTTGGAGTGGTTTAGAATAGGTTTTCAGTAAGGAATTTGAATCTGGTTCAAATTTCATTTGAACAAAATTTGAAACTTTTGAACTATGGATCAGAAGGTTTTTGGTGAAATGGAGTGTGGGTACTGTCATGAAGTTGGTGTAATTTTTTCAAAAAAATTTAGTAAGGAAAAAATAGGGTTGTAGTTCAATGCCAAGATTGGACCAAAATTGAAAAATGGAAGTTGTGCTCAAAAGTTTCAAATGACCAAAGTGGGTTTTTGCATAAAAATGATCTATAGGCATCAGAGGACTTCTCAAAAAATTTGTGGCATTTGAAAAGAATTATTTGAAATAGTTCTAGTGCAACAGGGTCATTCTAGAGTTTGAAAATACTAATAAAAGAATTTTTTGAGGCCAAATCATTATAAAAATAATTACTACTGATGTGTTTGTTCATAGCATTTTTTTCAATGTATGTATGTATGGATGGATATAGAAAATGTTCATATATGATGTTTTTTTTGTTCATAGCAATTTTTTTCCATGTATGTATGTATTTTTTTTAGATGTGCTATGTTTTTTCAGATGAGATGAAATGAGATGAGATGTCCATTTGTTGTATAAACATAACCCCGATAACTTCAATTCCCCTCGAGCTTATATTTTTGTGAGCATAGAAATTTTTGTAACTTGTATGTGTTTGATCACCGCGGACTTATATACTTGATTGGACTATGGAGTGCATATTTAGTCGAGTCCAACATCAATATTTGTGAATGATTTCATATTGTTGGGCACCGCGGATAGTTGTGAGAGGAGTTTTTCCTTTGATTTTGAGGCATGTGATCTAGATAATGTCCAATGCCTCATATCGCGAACATAGTTATATTGGACAATTGATCTTCATATAAATGAAGCATAAAAGTTTAGCAAACAGTTTGGCAATCACTTAGAAATTTTCATGTTGTAGGAGTACATGTAAAAAAAATCAGAGTTGTTCATTCACTTCGACATGAGGGGGGACGTCGATCAACCCCCTCTCGTCCGAACAAGTGTATGTATTATTTTATATCGCGGTGGACATATATCAAAGTTTGATCATATGTCAAAGTTTGAATTTTGACATATGCAACATTTGATCATATATCAAAGTTTGATCATATGTCAAAGTTTGAATTTTGACATATGCAACATTTGATCATATGTCAAAGTTTGATCATATGTCAAAGTTTGAATTTTGACATATGCAACATTTGATCATATGTCAAGGTTTGAATTTTGACATATATAGATTTATCAAGAATGCCCCCATTATGGATGTGCACAAGTTGATCCAATTTTTTTTCTGATCTCATATATATATATATTCTTCTATATGTCACGTTGTCTGTCAAAGTATTGAAGAAATCCATGGCTTCATCATTAGTCGGAAGTAACAGGCGTATGATGCTACGAAGCTCTTCAAAGTTGTTTTGGAACGGAGTTCCTGATAGAATAATTCTCCTTTTGGTACGAATTTCAGCAAAGACCTTCCAAATAGCGATATTCGGAAGGCTCTTGCTGAACTTTGTACCAAAAAGCAAATTATTCTATCGGGAACTCCGTTCCAAAACAACTTTGAAGAGCTTCGTACCATTATACGCCTGTCATTTCCGGCTAATGATGAAGTCATGGTTTTCTTGAATTCTTTGACACTAGACAACGTGACATATAGAAGGGTAGATGAGATCAGGAAAAATATGGACCATTTTCTGCACATCCAGAATGGCGTCATTTTGTTAAATCCCTTGTCGGTCCGGACGTCGGACATTCATGAGAGAGGCGGTCCGGCCCAAACCCTAGAAGCGTTGTCGAGGCCACCCCAAACCCTAGAAGCGTTGCCTTGGCCACCCCAAACCCTAGAAGCGTTGTCGAGGCCACCCCAAACTGTAGAAGCGTCGAGCTAGCTAGGTCTACGTTTGCACTAATATATCCATCTGTCATGTTTGTATATTAATTGCCATGTTGTAATATTTGCAGAAACTATGGAGCATCGAGACATCGAAGCAGAACAGTTGTTGGGGGACATAATCCTCGGTGGAGGTGATGTCTTGTCGTATCTCAACGACACCGATGGTCTGGAAGGAGAGGGTGAAGCAGGCTCCGGTGATCGAACAATGGAGGTGGAAGGACATGATTATGATGGCTCCGGTGACGGAATGCCGGTGGAAGGAGACCGTGATGACTGCTCCGGTGAGCGAACGGAGGAAGGAGCTGTTGCGAAGTCCGGCGAGGTATATATATTAATTAAGCCTGTGCTGACTAGCTAATTCATGCATTAATTGTTTTGGTATGTACACATATTAACTCTCTTCTTTCTTCTTTTCTAGCCCTCCGGATGGAGCCAAACTTCGGTAACGAGACGAGGCCCGAAGAAAAGGTTGCGCCAGGATGAAAGGTTCACGATCACAGCAATCAAGGGCGATGGCCAACCGATTGAACCCAGCTGGACCAAGGAAGCATTTTCTGCTCAGTGCGGGGTTCTTGTTAGGGACATGATCCCGATCAGCATCCACCAATGGAATAAGCCTAAGAGCGAAGACCCTCAAGTGTCTTTTGTCAACGATAGACAGAAAGATGATCTTTGGACCGCGCTGAAGGCAAATTTCACCCTACCGCCAGAGGAGGATCCGGATAAGCCAGTTATAGAGCCATTGGTCAAGGCTCATGCTCTTAAGAAGATGGCAGATCTATTCAGGAGGTGGAAGAATGAGTTGTAATCAACGTTTGTCGACAAAGGGAAGACTCCAGAATTCACCGGGTGATTTGAGAAGATAAGAGATCACTGGCCCGCATTTGTGGCCCACAAGACATTGGAGAAGAGTAAGAAGATGTCAGCGACAAACAAGAAAACTGCTGCAAAGAAGGAGTATCACCATCGCACGGGGTCAGGTGGCTACCTCAAAGCCCGGCCGTTGTGGGACAAGGCTGAGAAGGACCTGCTTGATAAAGGGGTCGAACCAGAGACATTGAACAGGCCAGACCGTTCAAGGACTTGGTTCTTCGGGGTTGGGGGAACCTTGGACCCTGAAACAGGGAAGTGCCGTTGGACGAAGGAGCAACTTGAAATACCCGTCAAGAAGCTTCAGAAGTATATCGCCGCAGCGCAGCAAGGGACGCTCGTTCCCGACAGAGAGAACGACGAGCTCACACAGGCCCTTGGGAATCCTGAGCACCCAGGACGAACACGAGACACGGCAGGCTCCGCTGCGTGGAAGGAAGGGTTTCCCAGTGCAGGCGGTTACAAAACCCGGGAGAGGAGGAGGAAAGTGGAGGAGACCGAACTGCAAAAGCTGAATGCAAGGGTACGAGCGCTAGAGGAACAAGCACTAGTTCAGAGGCAGCGACCTGCCGAAGCTACCCCAGAAGCTACCCCGCCATCTCAGCGGAGAAGCAGCGTGGCTTCCACCGAGCTCCTTCAGCAGCCTCACTTCACGGCTCCCAGCTACCCCGTGGATGCTATCACGGAGGCTCAAGATTGCCACCTTATGGCGCAATGGCAGCACCTCAAAGTCAAGGCGGCTGTCGGCTCTGTTGCACCTTCTGGACCTGGCGCAACTTTTCACTGCCTTCCGATTCCAGAAGGCTATGCTGTTGTGATGGTCGATGAAATAACGGAGGGATTTGAGGAGCTGGAGCTTGACCACCCTACTGGTGAAGGGGAGACTCAGCTGGGTCTTGCTCTGAAGACTCCATGTCTATGGCGGAAGGAGCTCATCAACCTTTCAAACTGGACGCCTCCGCCTCCTCCTCCGCCTCCTCCTCTGGCGAGTGATCAGGGCACTCCGCCTCCTTCTCTGGCTGCTCCGGCGCGTGGCGGCACTCCGCCTCCTTCTCCAGCTGCTCCGGTGCGTGGCGGCACTCCGCTTCCATCTCCGCCTGCGCCGGCGTGTTCGAGCAGCCCGCCTCCTTCTCCGCCTCGTCAACAACAGCGGAAGACAGCCGCCGCCACTCCGGCTGCTCCGGCGCATCGTAGCACTCCGCCTCCTTCTCCGCCTCGTAAGCAACGAAGAAAGACAGCCGCAGCCGCTCCGGCTGCTCGGCCGGCGTCTAGCAGTACAGCCAGAGGCGGGAGGCAATACAAATTCGGTCCATCTATCAAGCCTCTAGATAGATTACCATACGAGATGACCGAGGAGGAAAACGAGGAGATCTGTCAAGCCCAAGTGAAGGACTTTTTTGCAAAGAAAAATCCACCTCCGGAGGAGAAGATGGATCCGGTGAAATTGAAGCGCACTTTGAAGAACCTGAAGCGACCACCACCGCCTCCGCCGGATGACAACCATGTCCGCGCTCTGAAAAAGGCAGTGGAAGGAGCGCGCCGGTCGGGAACTACTTCAAGTGACAAAAGGTTACAACAACGAAGAAGAGGGAAAAAAATTGAACAGCTCGGCGAACAGGCAAACCAATCGTGCCCCCCACTCAAGGTGTCTAGCGATATCGTCGTAAATCTGCCGGGGATGCTGCCCGGTACCAATCCTGGTGATTACCTACCCGACGATGCACATTTTGATGCAATGGAGGTGGACGAACACAAATACCAGTACGGGAAGCCTCTCGTCAGACCTGGTGATCCTCCTCTAACAACGATGATGCGAAGATTCCATAAGTGGTACATGGACACCTGCAAGTCCGGGAAGGATATTTTGACGCTGAGAGTTAAAGAGGAGCACGACCTTGTTGGAATTGATTTATTATCTGTTCCATTTGAGGAGTTCTTCCAGTTTTCAATCAAAAGGACCTCGATAAAATAATCATCACTTGCTACTGTCTGTAAGTACTATACTTCTGTAATTAAGTCTCTATATATAGCTCAGCTCTTTCATTGCATGTATATATAATTATCCTCACTATATTATGCAGATTGAAGATCGTCGAATGCAGAAATGCACAAATCTATGATATTGGGTTCATTAACACAAATCTCATAGATGAATGGACGGTTACATATCATGCGAAAGAAACCGAGGCCAACCTGCTACAATCGTTGCTTAAAAATCAAAACAAAGATAAAATACTCTTTCCTTACAACTTCAAGTGAGTGTTACTGTCTTCTGCATATTCGGTTTCCCTTATTACTCGAGGTTATAGTAATGTAATTGATGAGTTATGCATGCGTGCGCAGCTTCCACTTTATTCTCCTAGAGATTAAGCTTGAGCAGGGACTAGTAACCGTCTTAGACTCAAGACGAAAAGATCCCAAGGAGTATGCGGCCATGACTGAAATGCTCCAGAAGTAAGTTCAATCGATCATTATCGCACCATATCGGCAACTTTGGTCATTTCCTGATATCAAGTAATTATTTTCTTTGTCTCGCAGGGTTTGGAAAGTGTTCACCACAGAAGCTCCGGGACTACCGGGGGAGCTGCGATTTACACACCCGAAAGTAAGTACTACTAGCTAGTTCCGCGCATCTCCCATTGATTCTAGCTAGTTTCATCAATACCATTTATAATGCTTGATTATTAGTTTGATTGACATTTATTTCTCGTAAAGTGGTTGTGGCAGGAAGGCGGGAATAATTTTTGTGGATACTACATTTGCGAGTACATCTACAACGCGACGACCTCTAAGCGGGGCTACTCTGAAAAACAATATGAAGTGCGTAAGCAATAATATTCACAATTTTATTTTATTACCATCATTTGTGTTGAGTTTCATTCATATATATGTATTGACCCCCTTCTTCAAATTAGATTTGGCAGATGCGGGATGAACTCCTACCACAAGATCGCATAAAAGCAATTCAAGAGGAATTGGCGGGATTCTTTCTTGACCACGTCATCAATCCAGCCGGAGAATACTATGTGGAACTTGACATCAAATGTTAGGGATTGTAAGAAATCTTATATTGTATATATGTAGCTAGTAGCGTCGGATAGATATACGGAAACTTGTTGTTCGACCAATCTCTCGGAGAAGGAGGAGGTCGATCACTTCTCTCTGTATATGTTCATGACGATCTTGTGTACTTAATGGTTTTCTTCATTTGCTTACTAGCTAGCGTGTCGAGTCCTCTCTATACGTATAGTACGTAGCGTCGACCAAGCACGGAGATAAGAGAGGACACTTCTCTCTAGCTATTAGCTAGCAAACACAATATATGAAACCCCTAAATTAACCCTACAAAACCCCCAAAACCCCCAAACCCCCCCCCCCTTCAAAAAAAAACAAAAACCCCAGCGCCTGAGCTGCTGACACGTGGATGATCTTTGGTCCCGGTTGGTGTTACCAACCGGGACTAAAGGCCCTCCTCTCTGGGCTCGCCGCAGCGGCCACGTGGAGCCCCATCTGTCCCGGTTCGTATAAGAACCGGGACTAAAGGTGTTGGGCTTTAGTCCCGACCCTTTAGTCCCGGTTCCCGAACCGGGACAAATGGGCCATATGAACAGGGACAAATGGGCTTTTTTCTACTAGTGGTTTGTTATTATCCCAGTTGCAAGTCCACCCTCGACTCACAAATGGTATCGTAGTTTTGTGTAGTTGTCCAAGTTGAAAGTACACCTTTGAATCGCAACTAGGATCGTAGTTTGTTTCATCCGCCGTTTATGATCAGATCGGATATAAAGTCAACGATCGGGAAATTTTTAAACCACCCGAAAATTGTTATTAGTTGAATGTTTTTATACTGCTAGCTAGTTGCCTAGTTTGCTGACCCAAAGAAGTTAAAATTGTTATTATATGAAATTCAACTAAAGTCAACATTTTTTACGACTAGTGCTACTAATAAATTCAACTAGAGCCATCATATGTCCACAAGTGCATTGTTTTTTGAATGAGAAATGATAACTTGGTGTAGTTGATTATCTTCTGCTGCTTATCAGAGATGGGGGGAAGCCGCCACCGCAGACTCCGCTTTGCCACACCGGAGTACGAGTTGGATGCTTTCGAGTTCTTCAGTATCATACTTGGGACTTCAGTATCATCCACGAGGCAGGTATATAAAAGGAGAGATCTCCCCTTCACCCATCTCATTATGATAACTCTGTTGTTTGCTACATCACTCATTGTCCCAAACTGCAGAGGCTGCCTGACACTTTTATGAACATGCTGGGTGAAGATCCGCCAAATAATGTGAAGCTGCGACAGGCCGGCAGCGGGTTTCGCAGGCTGTGGGACGTGGAGTTGGTGATCAAGGAAGGCCACATGTACCTGTGTCGTGGCTAGGAGAAGTTCTACCGTGCCTACGACCTGCGGCAGGGGTACTTCCTTCTCTTCAGGTACGACGACGACGCCACCATGCTCATCGTGAAGGTGTTCAACGCGACTATGTGTCGCATGCGCTACGCTGACGACGATGATGCCAGTACGTTCTGCCTCTTCTTATTCCTCTACATTTGGCTTTGTCTCGCATCGATTGTTAACGGTCATTGTTGCATTTGGACAGGTAATGGGAGAAGCAACAGCGACACTGGCTACAGCCAAAGCAGCAGCGATTCTAGCTGTAGCAAAAGCAACAGCGATTCTGGCTGTAGCAAAAGCAACAGCAAGGAGGATGATCCGGACTGGAGTGGGGAAGAAGAGGAGCAGAGTGGGCATCAGGCTGAGGATGACCTAGCGATGGTGGTGGCTGAGGATGACCTAGCGATGGTCGTGCCTGTCCTGCCTGAAGATGGCCTCGCGATGGTGGTGGTGCCTGACAATGACCTCGCGCCGGTGGTGGCGCCGACGATCCCATAGCTGGGCGACATGACCACGCCAATTGTGGTAGAAGACTACATCCCACTGCCTCCACCGCCTCGCCGCTCTTGGCGCATCAGGCTGAGGAAGGAGAAGGAGAAGAACAATGAGAACTGAACTATGTCAGGTATGTTTGATCTCCAAAATGATCTATATATACTTAGCTTTGTTTCCTCCGAAATGACATAAGTTAGCTCTAAGTTAGCTCTAATATGCTTAGTTACCTATGTTAGCTCTAATATGCTTAGTTACCTATGTTAGCTCTAATATGCTAAGTTATCTCTACTATGCTTACTTTCCTATAGGTTAACTCCAAAATTACTTATGTTAGCACAAAATGACCAAGTTTACATAATAAGCTTATAGTCTTCTTCTTCTTCTTCTTCTTCTTCTTCTTCTTCTTCTTCTTCTTCTTATTCTTCTAGTCTTCTTCTAGTATTCTTCTAGTCTTCTTCTTCTTCTTCTTCTTCTTCTTCTTCTTCTTCTTCTTCTTCATTTTCTTCTAGGTTAGCTCCATTTTACTTAAGTATGCTTACTTCTTATAGTCTTGTTCTTCTTCTTCATTTTATTCTTCTTCTTCTAACATCTTGTTTATCATTTTGCAGATTTGATTTAATTCACGGAAGCTTGCATGGATGGAGTGCTTCTTTTCCATTTGTGCTTTTATTTTGTATCAATGAACTTGCATGGTTGGAACTTGTTATATGGATGGATGGATAACGGTGTTGGATGAACAATGTGAAACTTTTGTAATATGTAAGGATGGAACTATATATGTGTTGGTTATGTATGTATATATGATGAAACTAGTGTGTTGGATATGCTTGTTGTGTATATATGTATATCTGCGAATTGCCGTCAAATTGAATGAATTAAATTAAAAACAGGGCTGTACAGGCTCTTTGCCGTCAGCTAGCTGACGGCAAACATGCCACGTGGCAGCTACCTGTGATTCCTAGGACTGGCATGTTTGAGCACTTTGTCGTCTGCCAGCGGACGGCAAAGACGTTAGCCTCTTTGCCGTCCGCTGGCTGACGGCAAAGCACGCCGTTAACCCCTAACGGCCCTCACCCCACCTCACTGCCGTCCACGATCTTTGCCGTCTGCTGGCCACCAGAGGCGGACGGCACAATCTTTTGCCGTCCGTTTCCAGGAAGCGGACGGCAAAGAAGGCCTTTGCTGGCACGTGTTCATCCGGATATTTTGCCGTCTGCTGGCGGACGGCAAAGAGGTTTGCCGTCCGTGATCTATGCCTTTGCCGTCCGCCGTGGCGAACGGCAAAGAAGCTGATTCCAGTAGTGTTCTATTAATTCAACTAGTTTAACTAAGCACTTACTAAAAATAAACCAGTTCTATTAATTTTCTTACTAAAAATAAACTAGTTCTATAGTAAAATTTTAATTAGATCATCAAATCTCATATACCTAAATTTTCTTACTAAAAATAATTAAAAATAATTAATTTTCTTACTAAAAAACAGTAAAAAAAACTACATTATACAAGAACAGTAAAAAACAGTTTAGGGTTTAGGAGAGATGGAGGGAGGAGGGGGTGGGAGGAGGGAGGAGGGAGGGGAGGAGAGAGGAGGAGGGGGAGGAGGGCAGTGGGAGGAGGGAGGAGGGGTGGGAGGAGGGAGGAGAGAGGAGGAGGGCTGCCGGCGGAGGGCTTGGCCAGAGGAGGAGGGGCGGCCGGAGGAGGAGGGAGGGGCGTGGTAGGGAGGAGGGAGGAGAGAGGAGGAGGAGGGATGGAGGGACTACCTCAGTGGAGGAGGAGCAGGAGCGGCGTCGGCGGCGGGCGACGACGGTAGTCGGGGAACGGCGGCGGACGACTGGGGGTGCGGGGGAGCGAGAGTGAGAGTGGGGTCGGCCAGTTGGGGAAGATAGTATTAAACTTAGCAGTAGCGCGGGTTGGTGAAAAGCGCTGCTGCTAAGTTCAATAGCAGTAGCGCGTTTACAAAACCGGCGCTACTACTATACCTAGTCTGGCCGCAACGTCGTGGCAATTGTAGTAGTAGCGCGGTGTTTTGCTAACGCGCTACTGCTACGTGGGTAGCAGTAGCGCGGTTTGTTTCCACTCGCTACTGCTAAATAGCAGTGGCGCCTTATTTTAAGGAAAACGTTTATAATCAACCGGTTGATTTCTCTCTCTCGTAAACCTCCTCCACAGCACGCCACGTGCCCCACAGGCCCACGAGCCTCCACCTTATCTCTTCCCTAGAGCGTTTCTCTCCATCCCCATCTCTTCTCTGTTCCATCTGTCCTCCTTCTCTCACCCCACAATCCCGTCCAACCCACCGCCGGGGCCATGCCGCCGACGGCAACAACCCTCCCACTCACCTTCTCTCCTTCCGGCGAAGCTCCAACACAAATCCTAGCACCCAAGTGAGCCCGCCATGGCCTGCCCCAAGCTCCGCCTGCTGCTGCTCAAGGTCCTCCCGTTCAAGCCACGCCCGCCATGGCCTGCCCCAAGCTCCGCCTGCTGCTGCTCAAGGTCCTCCCGTTCAAGCCACGCCTGCCATGGCCTGCCCCAAGCTCCGCCTGCTGCTGCTCAAGGTCCACATGACGGCACCGTGACGCGGTGATTTTTGTCGATGAGAGCTAGTTCTGCAACGCAGCCTCGTCATTGACTCGGATGATACCGGTACTGCGACCCGACGACTCGACGGCGCTGTCGGCGTTGCGACGCGATGCTCGTTGTCGCCGGTGATGCGTTCATGGAAGGTTGGGCTACTCGCAGCCATGTTGCAACGAAACAGGAGGCCGGAGTGCAGTCAGGCGCCGCTCGTCGCCGGTGATGCAGCGTAGCACGCAAGGAGGAGGCGGGCGGTGCTGCGTTGGAGCTTTTTCCGTGCCGACGGAGTGGCAATGGAGCGCCGCCCGTGGCTCCAATAGAGCGTCACTGAAGCTGCACTGTCGCCGGCGCTGCACTGAAGCCTCCCGGGGCTGCAATGAAGCGTCGTCGGAGCTGCACTGAAGCCGCCGGAGCTGCACTGAAGCGTCGCCGGAGCGCACTGAAGCGTCGTCGGAGGCGTCGTTCTTGCTACAACGGGATTTCTCTGCTGTTTTTGTCGCTAGGCAAGGAGGAAGAAGCATCTTTTGTTGGCGTATCTGACGGTTGTACACAGCAAGATCAAAACAGAACGAGCGGCCAGCAAGCCGACTGATTTCTGTCGGCTGATTTGTAGCAGCCGCCTATTTTAAACCACGCTACTGGTAAGATTCTGTGGATAAGGTTTACCCTAGTACTGTCAATTTCTTGGGAGGAGCTTCTCTCCCCCACTTCATTTAGTCACACGTTCGGGGAGAGGCGTGAATTTTGTGGAGGTCCAACCCTTGCATCATAGTAGGCCGCACAATACATGCAACCTAAACCCACAATAGTGATTGTCATTTGTGACCGTAATTTGGGTACGTTGAAATCGAGCAACCCATGTGACAAGTTAGGGTAACCAATTGTGTTAAGCGCGCGGGTGGAACCCTTTTTCTTTCAGGAAGCACGTGAAATGCAGCTCTCTGTCTCTACAATACGCCGTGTAGAGCCAAAAAGTGCCCGTGCGCTGCAAAAACTGGAACATAGTCAAGTGCTGTAACTAGTGTATGAGTGATCGAAAACTAATACTCCGACTGTTCCAGAATACAAGGTGCACACGTTTTTCAAGATATAACTTTGACCATCACTTAGACCAATAATAGGCCCTAACTTCAGCAAGAACCATGTCTTCATCATCTATTCTTTCACCACAACGTATGTGGTAGCATACCTCCTTTCAATAATACACCTGGAGAAATGTGCAAAAATTGCAATAGGCCATGCAATCAAATATGCTCTCCCCTCTCAGTTTTACACACTGCTTCACCATGCATACGACGAGACTAACCAGCAGATATCTGCTTTGCCTGCTAAGCGCTAAGGCACACTGATCACATTCAAATACACAGAAAAATCGCATGGCAACCAATGGTTGGATGGTGGTACTACCCCAAGCTTACCAAGAATCAAACCTTAGGCTTGACCTTTTTGTTTTCTCATTAATATGATGTTCCCGTCGATTGAGAGGAAAAAGGAATTATGCACACTTTCACTTTCCCATGAATCCTACTAAGAAGTTGAACTCTCTTGTAACATTTCTGGAATTTGCATGCGAGAACTCAAAAAATATTTTCACTTAACGCCAGCGTAACTAAATCCAACTACCACAAAGAATGCAAGTTCTAGAAACATGAGGATGTTTGTGCAATACTAAATACTACCTCCGTTCCTAATATAAGACGTTTTGGCAGTTTAAACTGAACCAACGGGACGTCTTATATTAAGAAACAGAGGGTGTAGTAAATAGGATAACAAATGCTCATTGCAGCTTTTGGAGCATGAGATAATATTAGCAGAGCTTTTGGAGCATGAGATAATATTAGCAGAGCTTTTGGAGCATGAGAGATATTAGAACTGAACACAAAATTCCGAAAACAGCTAGCAGACTGAGCATTTTCGTTCTTCATTTTACCTACCTCCACTGCTTGTCCAAGTAGTTGAGATATTTCGACATACAAATCCAGCATGTTTCTGGAACCTTGTCATGGGAATAGTTCACCAAGGCTAGGAATACATCAAGAATGAATCTTTGAGATTCAGGTTTCAGGGCGACACGGATTAGCATTGCGGTCCAGGCATTTGGGGCCAAACTGATTGCTTGACGGAATGATTGAACACCATTAATCAACCTTCTGATCATTCTACTTCTCTACAAGTTCAAAAGAAGAAACCTTCAGTACATACACACTTAGGCACTATAGCATGTAACACAGTGCTGATATGAAATGCCAATAAAGACCAACTCATGTAGCTCATAGAATCATCATCCTCTTTTTTTTCTCTCTGATTAAACAGACCAACTGTTTTTGGGGATTTGGGAAACAGAACCTAACGCAATTCTGGGATGATTCCGAGGGATGCAATGATGATGCAGCAGCCATGCATCTAGTACTGGAGTGTAAATTTGTGAAAAACAGTTAAGCAGTACGACCAGTTTCATGCAATCTAAAATGGGTGTTTTCAGCACGGAGTACACTTATGTAAGCGATTAGAAATGAGAAATCGTGACAAGCATTGACTAACCTCTGGATTTAGCTCGCCTGTATTTCCCTCTTCCTCAAATATACCTGGAAATGTTGTTTCTTGTAAGAATGCATCAGAAGCCTTCACAATGTCCTGGATAAGGAAAACACGAACCCTCCAGCCTTTCCTCGATAAAATGAAATGAAAAAGGTCTTCTGTAGCTGAAACAACCGAATGCATATCGAATGATCTCCAGTCACTGGCAGTATTCTCGTCTCCAGGTTTCTTTGAAGATTCTGACGACTGTTGAGATATAGCTGCAATCTGCATATTGAAGGATAGTAGGGATCAAATGTAGTAACAAAAGCTAGAAAGAAAAAGAACACCAAAGGGTCAGCTGCCACATAAATTCATGGCAATGATAGCAACTCAACACTATGATACATTTCTATTAGTCCTATGTCAGCTGATGTATGATGACCACCGCTAAAATTTGTACAAACTGTTACAGCACTGGATGCATTCAAATCCTTTCGGGTCTTACCATAATAGCTATTCCCATTTCCTAGTAAACAAGGGTAACAAGGGACTTCTTATTCATGCTCATGAAGAGATGGGGGCAAAAATCAGAACTAGAGCCATGATGCTGCAGCCATCGCAGACATGACAATATTCTTACCAAGTTATAAAATATTAAGACTTGAGAGTGCATTGCAAACAGTTCCAACAAGACAGGAAACAGAAACAAAAACAACTAAGAACTACATACCAGCCGCTCCAGTCGATTCCATCTGATGGATCCATCATCACGTATCAGAAGCTCCCTCAATATTTTCCTCATATCAGGGCTGGGGTCTGCAAGGAGCCTCCCAATGACAAATGGGTAAGCACTCTCAATAACTTTGAAATCAGGATCCAGTGCTTTTGCAGTCCCTTCTAAAGAACCAAGTGCTCTTATCACCAGTGCATAATCAGGAGGAAGAGAGAAATTAAAATCATACATGACGTCATACAGATGGTTCATTACCCCCTGTAAGAGAAGCAAATAGCGATTTAGAATGTACCAACTCATCCAGGTTAGGAAACTACGAATTGAAGGGGCAAATGAAGGCGGCAGCAATACACAAGACTGGAGAATGTGACAGAGACCCCAGTGACCAAACAGTGTGTATGTTAGAACCATGAGCTCAGCTAATTACTTACACAATGTTGGAACCTCAAGAGTGCAGTGAGAAGAAAATGTCATTGCTCGATTAATTTTTTTTATATCATGTCTACTACATTTTTCGAGATGCATCAGAAAATTGTCATTCTAAGCATAGCTTCACTGTGGTTATTACTAAAGCATTCATGTTATTTTAGTTGTTTGTTCGGTTCAGTTAAGGGCTATATAGCACATGTGCACTCCTAGGTCTCAACTATGATTAAGGTGTCCATTGATTTCGACGTTGCACGACAGAATACAAATAATCATAACAGAACATATACTGGAAAGAAGAACACTAACTAACCTGAAAATCATTTGATTGCCTCCTTCCATCACCAAAGGCAACACTCAATGCAGTTGCAACTGCGTGTAGGTCTGTTCCCTCAGGGACAAATCCGAGTGAATGGAAGTCGTTCGCCAAGCCCAATGGGTCACGATTAACATAGTGCACAAGCTGAAACAAGTGAACTCAGTTCCCAACTTCCCATTAAGTTCTACTTCGTATTTGAATAAAGTAACACGAATGAAACCAACAAAGGCCATATAAACTCATAATAAAACATGTGTGCGCTTTTTTTAAACCACTCATACCTGCTTATATGGTAGTGCCCATGTACCAAAACATGCCAAGACTATTTATATTATAATTTGATCCATGTCACATAACTAGCTTAAATTTTTTGCGTGTATGAGTACAGACACATTGCAGTAATTCTCAGTTCTATACTACTTGGAAGATATAGAACTCTTAATTTGTACTAACTTACATTTCATGCAAATTTCACACATATGATAATTGTGAAACGATAAGATTGTTTAGTCGACTATCTCTTGGCAAAGCTCCAGACTCGACTTCCAACTAGACATGATTTAGCATAGGAAACAAGGTTACCGATGTTAAACCAAACCCGAAATATACTCATAGTAAACTCTTCTCCAACCTTTGCAAACCATAAACTAAAAGCCTAAACCCAATAGGTTCGAAATATAATAAAACGAAAACAGGAAAACAGGTTTAGCCACATATTATCTATGTTTGAAATGTATCTAGTTTTACCATTAATAAGAATGACAAGATGCTCCAGGTGAATTCAGAAAAAACAAACAAGCAACAAACATACTTGGACGTAAAAAGATGAAGGTTACCATCTGTATGAGTCCCACTCGATAGTGTCTTGGAATATCACCCATCATACCAAAGTCAAAATATGCAAGAGACCCGTCTTCAGTTGCCACCAGATTACCTGGATGGGGATCAGCATGGAAAAACCCATCTTCGAGAAGCTGTCTCAACGAGCAATAGAGACCCTATAAAGTTCAACACAAAAAATGAGTTGCATACAAAATAAGAACACAACAGCCCAATGAAACTAACCAGACGATTAGCAAAGATAATGAATAAGTATGATGAAAACGGTGAAACACCCATACAGAAGATAGTCCAACTTTAGCAGCTAACCAAAATACTGTACAAATAATCCAATTATTTACAATCTAACACGAATCATAAAAGGAAGGTACCTAGTCAACACAATATCAATATTACCTATGTGGCTATGTCTGTACATCCGGTCAAAAGAAATGTAGGTACACAAATTCTGGTTAAGGACCACTATAAGTTTACCTCATCAATCATCTTTTTCCTGTTAAGATTGGCTTTGCTGATGCGCTCAGCATCGGTTAGTTTGATCCCGTCAATCCATTCCAGTGCTAGTATAGATTTACGTGTATAAGTCCAGTAGACCTTTGGGACCTTGATACTTGTCCTGCCTTCACCACCTGAACCTGACAAGAAAACAAGATGATGGCTTTACATAGAGTTGCATATGTCAATTAATGCAGATAGAGTTAGCAGCTGAAAAGATGTTTGATGTTGAGAAATATGATCATTTACTATATCCTGCTCTATTACTTGCTTAACAACTGAGATAACCTGTTCACCAGCTTAAGTACTCAATTCAATACCTACTTCTTATAGTTAGGGTACCAGTACCTTCTAGGCTTGCTAACTGCTAGCTGACATAGTAGCTGATGCCTATTTCATTCTGTTGTAGTCCCCATGCCAATGATATGTACATAGAGGACATTACTGACAATCATGAATTGAATTGCTAAGATGTCAAACTCACCTTGAGAATATAGGATCGCAAATCTTTCAGCATTCTTTCCTTCTAAAACATAATCAATCTCATCAAACATGTGCCTAACCTGTTGAAACAAAAGGTGCACTCCAAATTAACTATAATGTACCGGATATCAAAGTCTAAGACCCACCCAACTGGACTCAAACCCAGGTTGGGTCATCCTCTCCAAAAAGAATTGCCAAAGTGCCTGACCAAAGGATTCGAATAAATACAACTTTCTTGCTACCCAGCTGCCCATGTCATTTCCTTGATAACATTTACAGGACACATATATGATATATTTATTGTTTGTGATTTAGAAGGCAATACAGAAAGCATCACAATAATAAACTACCCAAGATAAGTCACTTGGATGTAAGTACCATGAAGAGAACCATGATAAGTTGCTAAAACACACGAGGCCATCATGCATGCTTAAGGGAGAAAAATCGTAATATAATCCTAAAAGTTCTACAGTTTGGCAGTTCCTAGTATGCTATACAGATAATCCAAAAGACAATCCACCATAAATTTGTGCTGAGAAAAAACCATGTGTGAATTTTATCCGACACATTGAAGTGGCAGAATTCAAAGCGATAAACACTATAAAACACTCTGGATTTTATACAACACATTGAAGTGGACAGAATCCATAGCGAGACAAACACTATATTTACTATGTATGAAAGTAATATGAAAAAAACAACTTGGACAAAATTATATTAATCAGGGAAGATAAGAATGAAGAAAATATAAGGGCCAAGGGTCAAGATCAGAGCTAAAAAGATGTGAAAACTCACAATTTCATTAACAGCTACCAATAAATCTTTGCGGGCCTTAGCAAATCGTTTTAGCTGTCCTCCAATCATATTGAATAGAAGTGCATCTAGGGTCAGCAGGGGTGCCATTCCAGGCCTCTGAACTTTGATTGCAACAAGCTCTCCAGAGTGTAGATGAGCTGCATGACTTGAAATATCAAAGGGATGCATTTCAATTTGGAGAACTCAGATCTGAAATATATGCTAAAGGAAGCAAAATAAAATAAATGAGAAAAAAGATGACCATACGAAAATAGCCAAATCCTAATCAGATACAACTAACCTTTGTATACTTGCCCCAGTGATGCTGCTGCCATTGGCTCTGGGCTGATATCAGCAAATAGATCAGACATTCGAGAGCCCAGTTCAGACTCGATGGTCCTGATTGCTTTACGAGTAGGAAATGGTGGTATTTGATCCTAATGAGATTGTTGTCAGCAAGCACAGTGAAATAAAATCGTCAATAAATAAAAGAAAGAAGAGTAAAATATAGTACTCCCTCCGATCCAAATTAATTGTCGCAGCTTTAGTGTAACTTCGTACTAAAGCTGCGACAATAAATATGGATCGGAGGGAGTACAACAAGTTCTCAGCTTTCAGATTCTGAATTTAGTGCTGTTAATTACAGAAAATCTCATTTGGTTATTGCCATTTTAGGATCAAAACTTTTCAGTGGTCATATATTGATGCCTTGATTCCAGAACCTTATCTCCATCTCTAATCCCTGACCTTCTCATTCCAGTGCAAAAAGATAATATCCTTAAAAGCTTGGCATAGAAAGCCATATCACTACAATAGTGTTGGTTTTCGATCAAGTGAAACTATGTAAAGCACGATAAGATGATACCTGCAGCTTCGAGAGCTCTTGACAATATGCGGTGGGCAATATATCAGGGCGCGTGCTCAATGCCTGTCCAAGCTGCATGGTGTGGAAGGATAAGGAAAGGATTACATTATGAACTCCCAACCGTGGCCAGGGAAAAGGATTACACTATAAATCTCACAAGTCCACCAGTATACCAAATCCATATGAGCACATTAAATGTTGATGTAACTAAACCATTGTTGTGCTAATTGCAGAGGTTCTGGTAGTCATGGTAATAAATTTCACATTGTAGACACTTTTTGAATATGCAGAAGGTAAACAGCAGCAATAATATAACACAAGAAGTTATGCCGCATTGTAGAGATCTCCCATTCTTTATCATTTTCTACAGACATTGTTCTGGCCTACCTTGATGTAAAAAGGCCCCAAGCGTATCAAGGTCTCCCGGAACTGAAATTGGGAAAATGACAACCACATAAGACACTCAGTTCCTCCACAAATACAACAAGTAGGTAACAGGAAGGAGGAAGGAACGCAAGACAAAGAAAAATACCTTCTCAGCTCGTTTATGCACGTCGGTGAGCAGTAAATGCCAAACAGTAAGCTTCACAACATGATAAGAGATAGTTGCTGCCCGGTACAGTGCAAGGAACGGACCGAAGCCACGGTCAGCAAAGAGCGTATGGGAACTTGATCCCAAGATTCTTCTAAACTGTGTTTCCAGCGACTCCTTTCTGATCTTTGCGTACTCCGATGACGGCCTCCCACCATGCACGCTTGTGAATGCACTTGAGTAGCTGCACAACAGGAAATGACTGTCTTAAGAATCATGTCTCTAGACTCTAGCCAAGCAACACTAGAACTATTTAACCTGCGTAAACCGCTAAAAAAATCCCTTGAACTAGCTATTTTTTGTTCAGGTGGCAACTCCATTTACTACCACTGAATGGAATAAATAAGTTAGCATTGAGTTATCCGAATTGATTTCATTGGAATTGAGAAGAATCTCTAGTGACGTTAAGAAAGCCTGTGCGCATCATTCAGTTATAAAAAAAAGTACAGCATTGCACTTATACATCAATTGATTTATGGACACAGGGCATAACTGGGCACAGCTCTGCATGCGTGTCAATTTCCAACTATATGCAGGAAAAACGCCGGAGCTGCCAAAGGGAAGGGGGTTACTGACAAGGAACACTGGCAGAGTTATAAATACAGTACATAACAAGCGTATTCCTAAATTCCATTATTACGCATATATTGCCTCCTCTTTGCGGGGGTTCCTGCGGCTAGATTCCAAATGGAGCAAAAAAAAATTTGCGATTACCTCCGAACAGATGGCGCGGCGGAGAGGGACCGCAAGGCGAGGTCGGCGGCGGCGGCGGACTGGAGGGGGCGGAGGAGGAGGGGGCCGTGGAGGTGGCGGCGGCGGCCGAGGTCGGCGGCGCGGGCGAGGAGGAGGAGCCGCGAGGTGGGGCCCGCCATGGCCGGGATCTCATCAGCTACATGCAGCTCCGGCCTCCCACCGAGCAGAGAAGAGAGAGAGAGAGAGAGAAACGGGGGCGTTGCTTGGGAAAGAGGAGAGGGAGGAGACGGCGCCACGTTTTTTTTTTTTGAGACATAGGAGACGGCGCCACGTGAGCGGACCACAGGGGCGTGCTGGCGCTTTGCTTCCTTCCTTACTCGGTGCTGGGCCGATTACTCTGTCGCAGCCGAACCTGGCCCCCTGGGCCGTGCCATACGCGCCAGCCCACTAGCCCGCGTTCCCGGCACGTGACGATCCAGCACGGCCCGCGGCTAAGTGGCCAGATCAGCGCCTTCTTTGCCGGTTACGAGTTCTCTTGTCCACGCGCCTGCAGAAGAAAGTTAGAAAAATGGGAAAATCAGAAAAATAAAAAAAGTAATGGATTATAAAAAAAATTGGCAAATTTCAAAAGGTGCACATTTTGAAAAGTACACAGCTTGAAAAAAGTTCGAAAAAATGAATTTTTTCACAAAGATTAGAAAAAAATGCTTTTAGTTTAAAAAAAATCAAAAGGTTTCGAAAAAAGTTCAAGAATTTGAAAAAGTTCACGCATTTTTTTAAAAATAATAATAATAATTTGGAAAAAGAAAAACAAATTTGAATGAATCTGATAAAAATGAAATAAGGGAAAATAAAAAAATAAAACTAAAACCAAAAAAGAAAAAAGAAGACAAAAAATGGAAAACAAAATAAGAAAGCCGTCAAAAACCCATGATGGGGAAAACAAGAAGAATAACATCCCAGCAAAACCATCAGCCCAATCACTGAAAAGGTTCCCAAAGACCCGGTGAAACAAATAAGCTACATGGCCCGGCCCAATTACATACATAGTCCAGTGAAGGGTGTGCGCCGGTTAGCGAGCTGTGCTATAACCGGCGCTTAAGGTGCGGCGCGGAACAGGAACAGGAACTGGGAGTGGGTTGTGCCCATCACGACGCCTGGGGGTGTGCCTGGGCTGCAAGGCCACCCAATTTTTTATTTTAATATTTTCATGATATTTATAGCAAAAAATTGGCCCAAAGGATAAAAAAATAGCCCAAAGACTAGTCATCAAGTCGGAAAGCACGTGAGCCATTAGGGCTAGCATGTCATAGGTTGGCCCGTTTAATACTGGGGGTGAGGTCGAGCAAGTAGACCAGGCAGCGAGTGAGGAAGCTTCATGGGTTGTGGTCTACTTTTGCCGAGTGTGGACCTCCTTTTGCAGTTTAATGAAGACCCCCTTTTGCCGAGTGTAGCACTCGGCAAAGCCCTGTTTGTCGAGTTTTGTTGTTTTACCGAGTGTTTTGTCCACGACACTCGACAAAGTGTCTGTTTGCCGAGTTTCACATTTTTGCCGAGTTAGGTACTCGGTAAAGAGCCTAGCACTCGGCAAAGAGGAAAATTCCAGTAGTGGAGTTAGCTGTACTCATTTTTTTTCTTGCGAGAGAACACTCTTTTTGTTTCACTCACTTTATGTATTATGTTTGGGAAATATCAATGATTTGTTTGGTTTCATGCAACACTACAAAAGTCTTGGCAAAGTTTATAATAACCACCGACAAATTACGGAACCAAACCGTTGGGAACCAATTTTCCTTTGTATGTCCTAGAGGGCTGGAGTACACTGTTGAGTTTTGAACCAAGATTCAGGAATTTGTTGGAGCAGCAAGTGAGATTAATCCTACACACACAATAATTAAACAGCTTGCAACATATAGATGGCTCCAACTTGTAAAGGGAAACACATTCATAGTTCGAAGTTGAGAGATAACTAGCAGGCAGACGCATTATGCCGACGGATGATGACAGCAACATCAGAAAAGCCCGAGGATGACAAGGCAACAAAGAAGGCAAATTATCGCGCACACAACTGGCACGCATAGCGCGCCGTAGCCAAAGACGAAGGCTGCTGTGGCTGGGCCAGCATTCCGAAGGATAAAGAAGTACAACCACGGGCTCCACGTGAACAGTGAATGAAGAATCATCCAGCTACCGCCACCCGGCGCTAGTGGCGGAGCTAGCAATTGACATCAGGGTGGTCCGCCTTTAAAAAAATTGACAACAAATATGACATGTAAACATTGTAATTACCACATTGAAATAGATTAATATGGTCTTACAAACACACTAAAATTCTCAATTATATCAATATAGTACATGGTCCTTGAGAAGTTAAAGAAGACTATGTTTCTGGCCTAAGTTTTTGCATTGCCACGAAAGTATCAATTATATTATTTTCATTCACCTCAGAAAAAGCATCCCGCTCTCCTTGAGTTTGTTCAACCACCACAACCGCCATATGCACAAGTTCTCTGATTTGCTCTTCAGCCATATCTGGCATGTCTTTCTTCCCTATATTCAGCCACAGCTAAAGGCGCCGAATATTTCAATATTGTTGAAAGCGCCCACGTTCTCCCAGCGTAAGTTTGTAATGGGCAAACCCATAGCTTCCATTCGATCGGCTTTTGACCAGTATTTTCCATTTTTTTCATATATGTGTTTTTTTTTCTTTTTTACTTAGTTTTTGTTCAGTATTTTTATTCCCAACTTTCTTTTTTCTTAAAATATCATGAACATTTGTATTTAATAAAGTTTTATAGTAAGTTTTAAATTTGTGAATCTTTTAAAAATTTATGAAAATTTTCAAATTTGTGAACTTTTTAATTAATCATGAAGAAAATTCAACTCCATGATTTTTTTAAAATTCATGTACATTTTATCTAAATCATGAAATTTTTCAAATTCATGAACATTCTTCTAAAATAATTGAAATCTTCTAAATAAAAAATTGTGTGAAATAATAACAAGCTGAAAATATAAAACCTCGATGAAATGGCAATCATAAAGGCAAAGCGCTAAATGGGATGTTACCTAGTGTGCGCAACTGATAGAAAATCCAGGGCGGTTTGCAGGTCGTTGATCGCCCAGAAGCACCAACTGATATCTTCCAAAGCCTTTTGTCATCACCAACTAGAAAATGCTAGATTTTGACATGGAACATATGATGGTGTATATTTAGCATGGGAAAAAAATTCAAGGTCAAATGATGAAGCAACAGACACTTCACCTTCAATGTAACACCCCCAGTGGTTAACTACAGTAATCCCATTTTGATTATGCCATGTCATCATGATTATCAGTGCCTAATCATCATTTGCATCATATTGCATTTCAACTCCTAAGTCAAATCCAAATTTAAATAAAAGTGGAAAATAAAAGTTGTCCAACATAGAAACTAAATTGTTCATTAAATAGCAAGTAAATCAGAGACTATTCTAAAAATTGAAACCAACAAATAATAAAATAATTAGGTGGCACTAACATTAATAAAACAGCAAGGATTAATGCATTTTAATTATTATAAAAATGGTGTGAACTCAAATTGTCTCCAAACCAATTTTTTGTAGTGGTAGGTAATGCCTAGTATTTATTGGAACATTTGCCATGTTTTACAAAATTCAATCTGAGGCCTAACTATTTACTAAATAGGAGATATAGTTAAATAAAAGAAAAAGTTAAAAGAAAACAGAACAGAGAGAAAAAAAAGAGAGAAGTAAGAATGAGAGAGGGAGCCCAGCAGTCGGCCAGTTGGCCCAAGGCCCATTTAATCCTACTTAACCCTAGCCTGCCCCGATCCTCAACCTCTCCCTCCTAGCGCCGCCACACGCAACACACGCACACGCAGACACGGAGGAGGAGGGGCGCCCCTGTCGATCCCCTCCTCCCGGCGCGCCCGCGCTCGAGGACGGCCGCCGCCAGCCGACGCCCAGCGCCGCTCCTCCCGGCCTCCTCCTCGCACCTCCTTCCTCGCGCCCCCGTCCCCTCTTCCTCGTCGGCCCGACGTCTACTCGACTCCGTCGACGTCGCCGCCGTTCCGCCTCGCCGGACCTCCCCAGGCCTCGCCGTCCCGATCCCCGGCACCGGGGGTGAGCTCTCGCGACCCGCTTCCCCCTTTTCCCCCTCGTCCCGAGCGCCTTGCGTCATCACCGCTTGCTTCCGCGCCCTGGCCGCATCGTCCGCGTGCTCCTCGCAGCCGCCGCTTCCCGCACGCTGCTGTCGCTGCTGCTGTAGGCTGCTTCTGCTGCTGATGCTCCCGCTAGCTGCTGCCTGCTACCTGTCTGCTGCCGCCGTTGTTGCCTCGTTGCCGCCCGCACTTGAGCTCGCCGCGGCCCGCCTCCGCTGCCCATGCGCCTGGCCGCTTCGGCCATCGCGCCCCTTCTGGCCCCCGCCTCGACGAGCCTCGCACACCCGACCCGCACGCGTCGCGCCGCTCGGGGCCGCGCCCAGCCGCTGCTGGACTAGGCGGGCGCCCGGCGCCCACAGCCACGCCCAAATCTGCCCCGGCAACCCCCCATGCCCGTTAGCCCGCGCGCCCGTGCCCGCTAGGACCCCCCCTGAGCCACTGACAACGGGGCCCCACGCCCCTTTTAGTTTTAAACAAAAAAAAAAGAAAAAAGAAAAAGAAAATATAATAATAATTAATTAGTTAATTAGCGGATTAATTAACTTAACTAATCATGTTTAATTAAACTAATTAAGCTTAATTAACCTAATTATCTAATTAAGCTAATTAATCTGTTAATTTAGGCTAATAGTCAATGACAGCGGGCCCCACCTGTCAGATTGTGCTGACGTCAGCATGATGTCATGCTGACGTCATCAACTACTGTTTCGGATAATGTTAATTTAAATAATTAATTAAATTCCAGAAATTAATAAAAACTTTAGAAAATCATATTAAATAATCCGTAACTCAGATCGAAAAACTTTGTACATGAAAGTTGCTCAGAACGACGAGACGAATCTGAATACGCGGTCCGTTCGTCCGTCACGCGTCCCTAACTATCCGAACTTGCAACCGTTCCCCTCTTATCCTCTGTCCGATAATTCCAAAGACCCGGGAAATATCGTCAGATATTCTCCCGCTCCGTCTGTTACGTGTGATGCTGCGTTAGACTACCCCTAGCACCGTGTATCGTATTTGTCATGCTCATGTTTGCTATATATTTATACTGTTTCCTTCCCCTCTTCTCTCTCGATAGCCCCCGACCCCGACGTCGTCCCCGAGACCGACGCAGCTCCGGATCCCGAAGACACCATAGACGACCTTGCCCTTGCCGCCGAGCAACCAGGCAAGCCCCTCCCTTGAGCATACCGATATCGCCCATTCTAAATTTCTCATGCTTGCATTAGAATTACTGCTGCTGCTGCTTTACCTATTCTGATGCATAGCCTGTTCATTGTAACCTACTGTTAATAATTACCTACATATCCTAAACTGTTTAGTCTAGGCTGGGTAGAGACCTATCAGTGACCCCACTTATCCCGACTGCCGCGCTGGATCGTCAGAAGACCCGATCAATGGGATTGAAGACCAGGACCCGACACCGCACATCACCCCCCCCCCCCTTAGTTGTAACGACACTGCAGCGTTACTATCGAGTGCCGAGGGTGAAACCTCTTGTAGCACTTCTGATGTTAACTCTGTAGAGTAGCTATTCGGTCATGGTCATCGAGGGTGATTCCTCCTTCACCGCTTCCGATAACGACGCTGTCGTACAACACCTCAAGTGTGGACCCAGTGAGGGTGATTCCTCCTAGTTCACCTTGACGGATACATCGAGTGGGAATTCAATGAGGGTGATACCTCGGATTCCTTGATGTTATGGACACACGGATACTTGGACTTTACAATGTTACTTGGAAAGGCGGGTCGACCCTGAGGGGTACCCGCGTGTGATGTGAAGGCGGGTTGCCAGTGTGGTGCCCGAGTGGTGAATACGAGGCGCGGCCGGGCATTCTTGGCCCTTGCCGCAAGTCCTCGAGACGGGGCGACGGGGTCACATCTTTCGTGAGTCTCTGCTCGTTACCGCAAGCCCCTAGTCCTAGCGATTTGGATATTTGATCCGAGCAGGCCTCTGGTCTGATAGCACTAACCATCACGTGGGCATAGTATGGGCGTTCTGCATCGTAGCATCAGCCGAAAGCTCTGTCAGACGTCTAGTTCAGCCTTGTGGCCGGGACGGACCGGCGCCCCCCTGGTGCCTGGCTTC
Organism: Thinopyrum elongatum; assembly: GCA_011799875.1. Classification (NCBI taxonomy): domain Eukaryota; kingdom Viridiplantae; phylum Streptophyta; class Magnoliopsida; order Poales; family Poaceae; genus Thinopyrum; species Thinopyrum elongatum. Next base: position 109,154,017 of record CM022303.1, read on the forward strand.
CCCCTGCACGCAACGACTCGGAGTGCACAGGGCGATGGCCCAAGACCTCTGAGCGCTTAGGATGTAGACCGACGGGGACCTCTCTGCTGAGCTGTAGGTAGGGTTGCGATGTGTCGTTTGGCCGAGGCCGGGCATGACCCAGGAAAGTGTGTCCGGCCGAAGTTAATCGAGCGTGTTGGGTAAGTTGGTGCACCCCTGCAGGGAAGAACACTTCTATCGATAGCCGGTCCTACGGTAAAGGACACTCGGAGTTGTATCCTGATTGATACAATTTAGAACTGGATACCTGTGATGAGACCTGTATATATGGCTCTGGGATTGCTTTCTCGCAGGCAGTCGAGAAAGGATCTCTGGGTGCGGTTGATATTATTACTGCTACATTATATGGTATTGTTCTACTCTCTTCTACTGCTGCAAGACCGCTGAAGATGCTAGTCTTCGATAGGACTAGGCCTTCTCTCTATTCTGGCATTTCTGCAGCCCAGTCCACATATACAGCCTCCCCTTGAAAATGTTGCATATGTAGTGTAGATCCTTGCTTGCTGAGTACTTCAGAGTACTCACGGTTGCTTTGTTTTCCTTTTTCTCCCCATATCAGTTTGACGTGACCAGAGGACGGAGCCCCCTGAGACAGATGCCCCGACGATCGTTACTACTACTACCCAGAGGATGGATACTACTACGAGTTGACTGACGACCAGGAGTAGGATCGGAGGGTCCCAGGCAGGAGGCCTTCGCCTTTCGATCGTAGTGTTTTATTTTGCCCCGCCTTCCTAAAGGCCTTTCTGTTTCTATTTCATATCTGTACTCAGATATCTGATGCTTCCGCTGACGCTTGTTCGCAAGCTTATGTATTCGAGCCCTCGAGGCCCCTGGCTTGTAATATAAAGCTTGTATGACTTTATTTATGTTTTAGAGTTGTGTTGTGATATCTTCCCGTGAGTCCTTAGGCTTGATCGTGTGCATTTGCGTGTATGATTAGTGCACGATCGGGCCGGGGGCGTCACATTCAAACCAGACCCGTTCTCTCAAAACCAGGATTGTTCTCGGACATGGTCCGGTTTAGTAAGCAGTGTACTTCAAAACTTTTACAAAACCTACTCATTTTTTACCATAACATATTGATTATATACGAGGACACCATGTCAAGTTCATGCTTTTTAGACTTTGTTTGCATTTTTTGGAATTTTAAAACCAGCAACCTCCCTGTTCGGGGTCGAGTCTTGGAAACCCAAGGTTTGCAATTCCTATTTTCTTTGGATAAGGCATACGCGTAGACTCAAGAACATAAACACGATTTTACAACCCAATTTTTTTTTTAAAGTATGCACTTAATGCATATGAATGGAAATATATAGGGGGCAAAAATATAGAAAAGAACAGAGCATAAAATGAGAAAATAAAAATAAATAATGTACAAACAAATGAAACAAAAGAAAGAAGACGAAAGAAATTACAGAGTGCCACATGGCACAAACCTGGCAAATGCCTTATTTGATGAGTACCACATGGCAAAAACTTGGCAAATGCCTTGTTTGCCGAGTGTTGGCCTTTTTTTTACAAATGGTGGGTTTATTGGCTCAAAATGGAATACCAAGAGAATACCGACACAAAGAGCAAACATCCGATCTCTGTATGGCTAGATTGCATACGGCCAACACCAACACACACACAAAAAACACGCCGGCAAATAGCAGTCATATAAGACCAAAGCTATCTGTAGGCAAAAGAAAAACCCAAAGTGATCAGATCCGCGATCGGCAAACTACAACATTGACCATATTTGCACCAATCATCTCATGACACCACATGGATGATGAGGTTCTTCAACAACAACGCCTTTAGGATAGGATCGACATTCGAGGCCCGCCGTCACCGGATCCAACCATGCAAGGTTGGTATCTAGGTTTTCACCCTGAAAAATTAGTCTGAGCATATTCGAGCAATGCCTTCAACAAGGTAACGACATAAAAATATCGTCATTGCTAGGTATAACCAACATGGGCTTTCACCTGGAACTCGAGACCGATGTCACTTATGTGTTGTCGTCACCATTTTTCCACGATCCCAGCAGTTGCATGCGACGTGGACCGCCACCGCTGCACAACCACTCCTTTGCGTAAGTTGTCGTCTGTAGTTTGCACTTTCTCTCCAAAGTCAACCACCGAATCTAGAGAGAGGAACCCTCACGAAGACCTTTCGGTTGCCACCGCAAGTTAGCTGCCGCAGGTGTTGGGGCAGACCAACCCTCCTCGGCGACACATGCCGAGCGGCCCCCCGGCAACACCAACGACAGATAGAGGTAGACGAAGGAGACAACACAATTTTCCCGGCGACGAACGCCTGTATCTTGGCTTTATTTCTCCCAACAACTCAAACACATACATGGAGATACACACGCACACACGTGACATAAATGGAATGGAATAGACACTTCACCATCAAACCAGACCCGTTCTCTCGAAACCAGGATTGTTCTCGGACATGGTTCGGTTTGTAAGCAGTGTACTTCAAAACTTTTACAAAACCTACTCATTTTTTACCATAACATATTGATTATATACGAGGACACCATGTCAAGTTCATGTTTTTTAAACTTTGTTTGCACTTTTTGGAATTTAAAAACCAGTAACCTCCCTGTTCGGGGTCGAGTCTTGGCAACCCAAGGTTTGCAATTCCTATTTTCTTTAGATAAGGCATACGCGTAGACTCAAGAACATAAACATGATTTTACAACCCAATTTTTTTTAAAGCATGCACTTGCAGTTGAAATTTGAATGCACTTAATGCCTATGAATGGAAATATATAAGGGGCAAAAATATAGAAAAGAACAGAGCATAAAATGAGAAAATGAAAACAAATAATGTACAAACAAATGAAACAAAAGAAAGAAGACAAAAGAAATTACACAGTGCCACATGGCACAAACCTGGCAAATGCCTTATTTGATGAGTACCACGTGGCAAAAACTTGGCAAATGCCTTGTTTGCCGAGTGTTGGCCTTTTTTTAGAAATGGTGGGTTTATTGGCTCAAAATGGAATATCAAGAGGATACCGACACAAAGAGCACACATCCGATCTCTGCATAGCTAGATTGCATACGGCCAACACCAACACACTCTGGCAAAATAGCAGTCATATAAGACCAAAACTATGTGTAGGCAAAGAAAAACCCAAAGCGATCAAATCCGCGATCGACAAACTACAACATTGACCATATTTGAACCAATCATCTCATGACACCACATGGATGATGAGGTTCTTCAACAACAACGCCCACAGGAACAGATCGACACTCGAGCACCGCCGTCATCGGATCCAACCATGCAAGGCTGGTATCTAGGTTTTCACCCTGAAAAACCAGTCTGAGCATATCCCAGCAATGCCTTCAACAAGGTAACGACATAAAAATATCGTCATTGCCAGGTATAACCAACATGGGCTTTCACCCGGAACTCGAGACCGATGTCACTTATGTGTTGTCATCACCATTTTTCCACGATCCCAGCAGTTGCATGCGACGTGGACCGCCACTGCTGCATAATCACCCCTTTGCGTAAGTTGTCGTCTGCAGTTTGCACTTTCCCTCCAAAGTCAACCACCGGATCTAGAGAGAGGAACCCTCACGAAGATCTTTCGGTGGCCACCGCAATCCGCCGAAAGTTAGCCGCTACAGGTGCTGGGGCAGACCAACCCTCCTCGGCGACACATGCCGAGCGACCTCCCGACGACACCAACGCCAGACAGAGGTAGACGAAGAAGATACCACAATTTTCCCGATGATGAACGCCTGTATCTTGGCTTTATTTCTCACAACAACTCAAACACATACATGAAGATACACACGCACACACGCAAGTCCTAACGGAGACTACATCTCATCCCTGGCTCCACTGCTGGCTCGGCAACAAACCGGCGCGGTTTACATCTGTTCACAGTGCAGGCTGGCTCGGCAACAAACCGACGCGGTTTACATCTGTTCACAGTGCAGGGTTTTATACGCGGGCTAAGCGCCGGTCGCAACACTTGGCCACGCACGCACATAGCCATGCAACCTTATCCTAACTAACCCGCGGATGCACTAAATAATCTCTACCTACATGTACGCTATGCTCAGCAGGAAAAGTATCCGGTGCTCCCGGCTTTGGAGTATTCCCTGTACTCCAATGTCAAAAATACATTTTTAAATATTTCAAAAAATTCTGAAAAAATTATGAATGTTCACAATGAATGTGACTACAAGCTCTAAAAATTTCAGGTCCAAACTCGAAACACACATTGAGAAAAAAAAATGTGAAATCTAGCATGAATAGTGTAAAGAAGAGATAAAAGCAACATTGACGCTATTTAGATCTGGATTTCTCTTTTTTGTTTCTCAATGTACATTTCGATTTTGGACCTGGAATTTTTAGGGGATGTAGTGACATTCCTTCTGAACATTCCAATTTTTTTCCGGTATTTTTTAAAACATTTAAAATGTAGTTTTGATATTTTGGAGCACCGGGAGTACCCTAAGGCTGGGAGCACTAGATACTTTCCCAAGCTCATCACTAGCACAACACCTAGGGGGAAAATCTTCCCTTGCCCGAACGGCCGTACGGTTGCTCCCGCAACCGACGCCTCTCTCCCGTCTACCTGGAACCGACGCATCTCTCCAGGATCGTCGCGTCTCTCCAAGTGATATATATACTCCCTGTAACCATCGTCAAGAAAATCGATCATTTTTTATTCGAAACACGTTATCACGCACGTAGAACTCTACCAGAGAGTGAAGAACAGAGAAGAGGAAGAGATTGAGACTTGCCGGTGAGATGTCCGGCCTCGTTTTCTTCTTTCTCCGCCTGATTCGTGAGGATAGCGGTCGCTACCGTCGTCGCTACCATGGTGTTGGTGGACTCCGACGCTTCCGTCGCAGGATGCATGCCGTTCGTCGTTTCGGCCGTTGCGCCGCTGGACATAGTGGTCACCGCGCCACTGGACATGGCACCCGTGGTGGTCACCGTGCCGCTGGACACGCCGCTCCTGGCGCTCCCCACGTTCGCGGACACGGCCTCGGTGCCGCTGCACGCGCGCCGTTCGTGAATAGGGGGCCTATGCTGCACTGGGTCGCTGCCGCGCCCCCCGGGTCTCCGCCTCCACCCCTTCCTCCGCCGGCTGAGTGGTTCGCACCATCGACACCGACGCCAGCCGCCGAGGCCACCAGCCCGCCCAGCTACGTCCCTGTGCCGATGCGCCGCGTCGTGGACGAGGAGAAGGCGCTCGCCTTTGTCTCCACGCCAACCAGATGTTGGGAAACGTAGCATGCAATTTCAAAAAATTTCCTACGCTCACGCAAGATCTATCTAGGAGATGCATAGCAACGAGAGGGGGAGAGTATGTCTACGCACCCTCGTAGACCGAAAGCGGAAACGTTTGACAACGCGGTTGATGTAGTCGAACTTCTTCTCGTTCCGACCGATCAAGCACCGAACGTACGGCACCTCCGAGTTCTGCACACGTTCAGCTCGATGACGTCCCTCGAACTCTTGATCCAGCAAAGTGTCAAGGAAGTAGATGAGTTCCGTCAGCACAATGGCGTGGTGACGGTGATGGTGAAGTGATATGTGCAGGGCTTCGCCTAAGCACCGCGAGAATATGACCAAGGGTGTAATCTGTGGAGGGGGGCGCTGCACACGGCTAACAGTTGTTGGTGTGTGTTCTAGGCGCCCCCTCCCCATATATATATATATAGGTGGAAGGGGGAAGGAAGCAGCCACGGGGCACCCCAAGTAGGAGGAATCCTACTTGGGGTCCTATCCCAATCGGCCCCCCTTCCTTATTTACCGGAGTGGGAAGGAAAGAGGAGGGAGGAGGGAAGGAAGGGGGAGGCCGAATCCCTCCCCTTCCTTCTCTCTTCCCCTCTTTCCTTCTCCTCTGGTGCGGCCCATATGGGGGGCGCAGCAGCCCCTGCTGGCTGTTGTGTTTCCCCTCTTGGCCCATTAGGCCCATATCTTTTGCCGCGGGTGCATGGAACCCCTTCCGGTGACCCGATATGTACCCGATACCCTCCGGAACACTTCCGGTGTCCGAATACCATCGTCCTATATATCAATTTTTACCTCTCGACCATTTTGAGACTCCTCGTCATGTCCGTGATCTCATCCGGGACTCCGAACAATATTCGGTCACCAAATCACATAACTCATATAATACAAAATCGTCATCGAACATTAAGTGTGCGGACCCTACGGGTTCGAGAACTATGTAGACATGACCGAGACACTTCACCGGTCAATAACCAATAGCGGAACCTGGATGCTCATATTGGCTCCCACATATTCTACGAAGATCTTTATCGGTCGAACCATTATGACAATATACGTTATTCCCTTTGTCCATCGATATGTTACTTGCCCGAGATTCAATCGTCGGTATCTTCATACCTAGTTCAATCTCGTTACCGGCAAGTCTCTTTACTCGTTCCGTAATACATCACCTCGTGACTAACTCCTTAGTCGTTTGCTTGCAAGCTTATGATGTGTATTACCGAGAGGGCCCGGAGATACCTCTCCGATACTCGGAGTGACAAATCCTAATCTCGATCTATGCCAACTCAATAGACACCTTCGGAGATACCTGTAGAGCATCTTTATAATCACCCAGTTACATTGTGACGTTTGATAGCACACAAGGTATTCCTACGGTATCCGGGAGTTGTATAATCTCATAGTCGAAGGAATATGTATTTGACATGAAGAAAGCAGTAGCAATAAAACTGAACGATCATTATGCTAAGCTAACGGATGGGTCTTGTCCATCACATCATTCTCCTAATGATGTGATCCCGTTATCAAATGACAACACATGTCCATGGTTAGGAAAACTTAACCATCTTTGATCAACGAGCTAGTCTAGTAGAGGCTCACTAGGGACACAATGTTTGTCTATGTATTCACACATGTATTTAGTTTTCCGATCAATACAATTCTAGCATGAATAATAAACATTTATCATGAATAAGGAAATATAAAATAACAACTTTATTATTGCCTCTAGGGCATATTTCCTTCAGTCTCCCACTTGCACTAGAGTCAATAATCTAGTTCACATCGCCATATGATCAACACCAAAAGGGTTTACTAGAGTCAATAATTTAGTTCACATCCCCATGTGATTAACACCAATAGTCCACATCGCCGTGTGACCAACACCCAAAAGGTTTACTAGAGTCAATAATCTAGTTCACATCGCCATGTGATTAACACCCAAAGAGTACTAAGGTGTGATCATGTTTTGCTTGTGAGAGAGGCTTAGTCAACGGGTCTGCCATATTCAGATCCGTATGTATTTTGCAAATTTCTATGTCTACAATACTCTGCATGGAGCTACTCTAGCTAATTGCTCCCACTTTCAATATGTATCCAGATTGAGACTCAGAGTCATCTGAATCGGTGTCAAAGCTTGCATCGATGTAACTCTTTATGACGAACTCTTTATCACCTCCATAACCGAGAAATATTTCCTTAGTCCTCTTAGGTAACTAAGGATAATTTTGACCGCTGTCCAGTGATCTACTCTTGGATCACTATTGTACTCCCTTGCCAAACTCATGGCAAGGCACACAATATGTCTGGTACATAGTATGGCATACTTTATAGAACCTATGGCTGAGGCATGCATAGGGAATGACTTTCATTCTCTCTCTATCTTCTGCTGTGGTCAGGCTTTGAGTCTTACTCAACTTCACACCTTGCAACACAGGCAAGAACCCTTTCTTTGACTGATCCATTTTGAACTTCTTCAAAATCTTGTCAAGGCATGTGCTTTTGTGAAAGTCCTATTAAGCGTCTCGATCTATCCCTATAGATCTTAATGCCCAATATATAAGTAGCTTCACCGAGGTCTTTCATTGAAAAATTCTTATTCAAGTATCCTTTTATGCTATCCAGATATTCTATATCATTTCCAATCAATAATATGTCATCCACATATAATATCAGAAATGTTACAGAGCTCCCACTCACTTTCTTGTAAATACAGGCTTCACCATAAGTCTGTATAAAACTATATGCTTTGATCACCTTATCAAAGCGTATATTCCAACTCCGAGATGCTTGCACCAGTCCATAGATGGATCGCTGGAGCTCGCACACTTTGTTAGCACCTTTAGGATTGACAAAACCTTCTGGTTGCTGTTGGGGAACGTAGCATGCAATTTCAAAAAATTTCCTACGCTCACGCAAGATCTATCTAGGAGATGCATAGCAACGAGAAGGGGAGAGTGTGTCCACGTACCCTCGTAGACCGAAAGTGGAAGCGTTAGCTTAACGCGGTTGATGTAGTCGAACGTCTTCTCGATTCAACTGATCAAGCACCGAACGTACGACGCCTCCGAGTTCTACACACGTTCAGGTCGATGACGTCCCTCGAACTCTTGATCTACCAGAAGGTCGAGGGAGAGTTTCGTCAGCACGACGGCGTGGTGGCGGTGATGGTGATGTGATCCGCGCAGGGCTTCGCCTAAGCACTACGACGCTATGACCGGAGGAGTAAACTGTGGAGGGGGGCACCGCACATGGCTAAGAGAATAACTGTTGTGCTCTAGGGTGCCCCCCTGCCCCTGTATATAAAGGAGGGGAGGAGGAGGCCGGCCACCAAGGGGGCGCGCCATGGGGGGGAGTCCTACTAGGACTCCACTCCTAGTAGGATTCGCCCCCCCCCCACTTTTCCTTTCTCCGGAGGTGGAAAGAGGGAAGGAGAGGGAGAGGGAGAAGGAAAGGGGGGCGCCACCCCCATCCCTAGTCCAATTCGGCCTCCTCCCTTGTGGGGGGCGCACCAGCCCCTTGTGGGCTGGTTAGCCTCCCTCCTATGGCCCATATCTTCCACCGGGGGGTTCCGATAACCCCTCCGGTACTCCGGTATGTACCCGATACACTCCGGAACCCTTCCGGTGTCCGAATACTACCTTCCAATATATCAATCTTTACCTCTCGACCATTTCGAGACTCCTCGTCATGTTCGTGATCTCATCCGGGACTCCGAACAATCTTCGGTCACCAAAACACATAACTCATAATACAAATCGTCATCGAACGTTAAGCGTGCGGACCCTACGGGTTCGAGAACTATGTAGACATGACCGAGACACATCTCCGGTCAATAACCAATAGCGGAACCTAGATGCTCATATTGGTTCCTACATATTCTACGAAGATCTTTATCAGTCAAACCACAATGACAACATACGTCATTCCCTTTGTCATCGGTATGTTACTTGCCCGAGATTCGATCGTCGGTATCTTCATACCTAGTTCAATCTCGTTATCGGCAAGTCTCTTTACTCGTTCTGTAATGCATCATCCCGTAACTAACTCATTAGTCACATTGCTTGCAAGGCTTATCACGATGTGCATTACCGAGAGGGCCCAGAGATACCTCTCCAATACTCGGAGTGACAAATCCTAATCTCGATCTATGCCAACCCAACAAACACCTTCGGAGACACCTGTAGAGCATCTTTATAATCACCCAGTTACGTTGTGATGTTTGATAGCACACAAGGTGTTCCTCCGGTATTCGGGAGTTGCATAATCTCATAGCCAAAGGAATATGTATAAGACATGAAGAAAGCAATAGCAATAAAACTGAACGATCAATATGCTAAGCTAACGGATGGGTCATGTCCATCACATCATTCTCCTAATGATGTGATCCCGTTCATCAAATGACAACACATGTCTATGGTTAGGAAACTTAACCATCTTTGATTAACGAGCTAGTCTAGTAGAGGCTTACTAGGGACTCGGTGTTTTGTCTATGTATTCACACATGTATCAAGTTTCCGGTTAATACAATTCTAGCATGAATAATAAACATTTATCATGATATAAGGAAATATAAAATAACAACTTTATTATTGCCTCTAGGGCATATTTTTCCTTCAGTCTCCCACTTGCACTAGAGTCAATAATCTAGTTCACATCACCATGTGATTTAACAACAATAGTTCACATCATCATGTGATTAACACCTATAGTTCACATCGCCATGTGACCAACACCCAAAGGGTTTACTAGAGTCAATAATCCAGTTCACATTGCTATGTGATTACCACCCAAAGAGTACTAAGGTGTGATCATGTTTTGCTTGTGAGAGAGGTTTAGTCAACGGGTCTGTCACATTCAGATCCGTATGTATTTTGCAAATTTCTATGTCTACAATGCTCTGCACGGAGCTACTTTAGCTAATTGCTCCCACTTTCAATATGTATCCAGATTGAGACTCAGAGTCATCCGGATCAGTGTCAAAGCTTGCATCGACGTAACCCTTTACGACGAACTCTTTGTCATCTCCATAACCGAGAAACTTTTCCTTAGTCCTCTTAGGTAACTAAGGATAATTTTGACCGCTGTCCAGTGATCCATTCCTGGATCACTATCGTACCCCCTTTCCAAACTCATGGCAAGGTACACAATAGGTCTGGTACACAGCATAGCATACTTTATAGAACCTATGACTGAGGCATAGGGAATGACTTTCATTCTCTTTCTATTTTCTGCAGTGGTCGGGTTTTTTAGTCTTACTCAACTTCACACCGTACAACTCAGGCAAGAACTCCTTCTTTGACTGATCCATTTTGAACTCCTTCAAAATCTTATCAAGGTATGTACTCATCGAAAGTCTTATCAAACGTCTTGATCTATCTCTATAGATCTTGATGCCCAATATGTAAGCAGCTTCACTGAGGTCTTTCTTTGAAAAACTTCTTTCAAACACTCCTTTATGCTTTCCAGAAAAATTCTACATCATTTCCGATCAACAATATGTCATTCACATATACTTATCAGAAAGGTTGTAGTGCTCCCACTCACTTTCTTGTAAATACAGGCTTCACCGTAAGTCTGTATAAAACCATATGCTTTGATCACCTCATCAAAGCGTATATTCCAACTCCGAGATGCTTGCACCAGTCCATAAATGGATCGCTGGAGTTTGCACACTTTGTTAGCACCTTTAGGATTGACAAAACCTTTTGGTTGCATCATATACAACTCTTCTTTAAGAAATCCATTAATGAATGCAGTTTTGACGTCCATTTGCCAGATTTCATAAAATACGGCAATTGCTAACATGATTTGGACAGACTTAAGCATCGCTACGGGTGAGAAAGTCTCATCATAGTCAACTCTTTGAACTTGTCGAAAACCTTTCGCAACAAGTCGAGCTTTGTAGATAGTAACATTACCGTCAGCGTCAGTCTTCTTCTTGAAGATCCATTTATTCTCTATGGCTTGCCGATCATCGGGCAAGTCAACCAAAGTCCATACTTTGTTCTCATAGATGGATACCGTCTCAGATTTCATGGCCTCAAGCCATTTCGTGGAATCTGGGCTCATCATCGCTTCCTCATAGTTCGTAGGTTCGTCATGGTCTAGTAACATGACTTCCAGAACAGGATTACCGTACCACTCTGGTGCGGAACATGCTCTGGTTGACCTACGAGGTTCGGTAATAACTTGATCTGAAGTTTCATGATCATCATCATTAGCTTCCTCACTAATTGGTGAAGGCATCACGGGAACTGTTTTCTGTGATGAGCTATTATCCAATTCAAGAGAAGGTACAATTACCTCATCAAGTTCTACTTTCCTCCCACTCACTTCTTTCGAGAGAAACTCCTTCTCTAGAAAGGATCCATTCTTAGCAACAAAGATCTTGCCTTCGGATCTGTGGTAGAAGGTGTACCCAACAATTTCTTTTGGGTATCCTATGAAGACGCATTTCTCCGATTTGGGTTCGAGCTTATGTAACACCCCAAATTTTGGGTATCCTATGAAATCACTTGGGCTGGCTAGACTACCCGTGGCATTCACTTGCTTTTTTTTTCAAAAGACTGGTTATGGCTAACATGTTTTATTTACTTCCGCATCATTTTATGATTATGTCATGACCAAGATTATAGTTAGCATGAGCATGTTATATTGATCCTACATGAGCATATGCATTCATTATATCTTTTGTTCATAATGTTTGTGAGTACATTCCAACGTACTCACAGGCTTGTCCCTGGCTATTTACTTGGCCAGACCTGGAGGAGGACGAGCCTGTGGAGGAGGATTGTGCTAGCGAGCCCGACGCTTAGAGGAGTCCTAGTCAGTCGACCTGTGAGATAGGAGTCTACCACATGTATCATCCGCTGAGCTTCCACTACACAAATAAAATAGTCAAGCCTCACTCTGACGCTTGGCTCTATGTTATTGTACTAGTATTGTATCACCACCACACCATTGTCATATTCCGCCACTGCCATTTACTGGCGAGTTTGTAATAAACTTTGTTGAGCCCTCAGGCTCAACCCTGTGTAATATTATCTTGTACTGGTTATCTGTATCAAGGAAGTACACCAGTTGTGTTGATCTTGGGGCTGGTGTCACTTAGGGCTACTCTGGGATTTATTCTCAGAAATGGGCCCGACAGACCTTGGTACCCGAGCCAGGCTGACTGTAGGAAGCCCTAGGCTCGATCGCTAGCACTCAAGTCAGTACTAACATTTTCAGCATGCATCGCATGCATTGTAGTATTTTTTTTCCCATGGTCATCTTATGCACATGGTATGACTATTTGGATTTTTTTCTACTGATGTAGATATCTGGCGGCAGCTGCCCATCCCAGATTTTCGCCAACGATCCTGCGGGATTTTCCCGTCTTCTTACCATCATCGCTAGAGATGCGATGAGATCTCCGAGCCGTCCAGAGTACACCGTTTTTCCTGACAGGATCACAGACACTCTGACTATGTACTAGGCTTCGGTATATATTCGGGGTGGAAGTACCTTGTCTTTTCGCAATTACCGTTTTATGGGGAGAGTCATGCCCTCTGAGAGACATGCTATCCAGATGGCCGCTCGTGAGGCTATTGCTCGCCTCAGGGACATCCTGCCCATCATGCAGAACCGCCCCTACCACTACCTTCCGTGCCATGTTCCTTACACCAACCATTATGCTTTTTCCTGCACCGCAGGAGAAAGGGATGAGGCGATCGAGCCCCTTGTTCAGTATATCATGGCAATAGAGTCGGTCTTCACCGCACTGGTGGACGACCATCTTGCTGCACGGATGGGCTTGGCTCGTGCGAGGATCACTCGCAGGAGTGAGTTCCGTTCACCTTCACCACGTGCCCCTCGTATTCCGACTCCACCACACTATTCTCCTACTCAGCCCGCGGTTCAGTGCTCATCCCCGAGTGATGAGGCTCGTCGCTTGGCTGCTCCTGTTCCGACCAGAGCTCCACTGTCAACGCACGCGGTGCCACCTCAGACAGGCACTGCATCAACCTCTACCTGACTGGAGACCATTCCAGAGGAGGAGGAGGTTGAGTCTCGGGGACCACAGCTGGGACTCACCCTCAGCGGAGCTTACAGTGTCTCAGACACCCCGTGAGTACAGATCGAGCGTTAGCACCGCAGTAGTCTTTTATGAGACGTGGTTGTAAGATATTTTTTTTCTGTTTCTTTTTCTTCCTTTTTTTGTAAGATGGCGAGTAGCAGACTCAGACCACAGCACGTTGAGAGGACGAGGTAGTACGCTAGTCGAATAAGTGGTCATGTAGTATACAGTTTCTGCAAGCATCTTGTATAATTAAGTTATGCTTGTATAATTAAATCCTGCATGTATGATATAACCTGTTGTACTTGCATCCTGGGGGGGGGGAGATTTTCAGTCTCTTAAAAATTTTATTTGCTGCCGTTATAATTTCTTTTCTCATCGGTGTTACACAAATACCCCCAAAAAGAAAATGCATCGCCCCTGGACCCGTTCTATGCCAAGTCCGCCAGAGAGCAACCATGGACAAATGGGAAATAATTTTACACAAGGACAGACTAGTCAATAGGGCAGTGACTCAGCATTTTCACAAGTGTGCCGTCTGTACGAACAAAGCCAGCAACAGCACCAAGAGATGATGCAGCATTTAATCAATATGGGAAATCACCAAGGACAAAATCAGAACAGGTCAAAATTATCTGAGCTCCAGAAGACCAATCCTACTGTGTTCTCTCACACCGACAAACCATTGGAGGCAGACGATTCGCTACGTGATATCGAAAGAAAATTGGTTATTGCCCAGTGTACGGACCGGGAAAAAGTGCTTTATACCCCATACTATTTTTCTGGTACAGCAGCATCATGGTGGGAAAACTTATGTCACACTCATCCCAACGGAGCCAATATGACATGGGAACAATTCAAGGAAAACTTTCGGGGAGCACACATTCCTAACAGTATCATGAAATTGAAGAAAAGGGAATTTGAGGATCTCAAGCAGCGAGGCACCACGGTAGCCCAGTACCTGGATCAATTTACTCAGCTGGCCCCGTACGCCAACGACGAATACATGATAGAAGACAAAAAGATGGAAAAATTTCTCGACGGACTTATCCCATCTTTAAAGTGCCAACTGGTAGTCCACACCTTTCCTGATTTCAAAACACTGGTGGATAAGGCCATTATACTGGAGAACGAACACCGCAACATGAATGAAATACGCAAGCGCCGACCAGCAGCGGTAGCACCACAACAGAACCGCAGTGCTTTCAACAACAGGACCAATGATACGACATTCTATCCAGGCATCACCTGTTATGCCTGTGGAGGAGAAGGGTATTACTCCAGGCAATGCCCAAAGCAGGGAAATAATACAACCAAGCCCAACAACAATGGCCGTGGTACAAACACAGCTTCAAAACGCAACAACTCCAACCCCAATAACAACCAGAGGAAGGGACAGGTCAACCACGTGACATTTGAGGAGGCACAAAATGCACCTGATATTTTGTTTGGTACGTTTCCTGTCAACTCAATTAATGCTACAGTCTTATTTGATTCCGGAGCTTCCCATTCGTGTATCTCAGAAAGATTTGCTTCGAAGAATTGATTTTCTTTTTCGCCTTTGCAAAATTCCATGGTTATTCAGTCCCCGGGATCGAAGCAAAGCATACAATGGTACTGCAAGGATGTGAATATTGAGATCAAAGGAATGATATTTTTAGCCAAGCTTATTGTTCTGGAAGCAGTCGAACTAGATGTTATTCTGGGAATGGATTGGTTAACCAAAAATAAAGGTTTCATAGACTCACTACTAGGAAAAGGCCTGTTAGTGGCGCACCTGTTTTGGCCATTAAAGGCGCACTATAGGTGCGCCACTATCATCACGCCACTAGTAACAAATACTAATGGCACACCCCTGGCAGTGCGCCATTAATATGTCAAACGGTGCGCCATTACTATGCCTCCTAGGGGGCCATATTTACCTTGTGCTCTGGGTTACTAATGGCGCACTTCTAGATAATGCGCCACTAGTGTGTTTATTGCAGTGCGCCACTAAAGTGCAGTATGGTGCGCCACTAGTATGAATATTAGGAATTATTTTTTTTCTTTTCTGATATTTGCACAGGTTATAAAATATATTACTGCACAGAATATAGACAGCACAACATATAAACAGCAGATTTATCGAATCCAATAGAAGATTAGTCTCCGAATACAATTCATCATATTAGTCTCCGAATTCAAAATACCGAACAAAGTTAGAACATTACAAGTCTCGAGACCGCGAGTAGCGAGTTTTTCTTCACATTACAAGTCGATATCGATCATCTAAACCACCATCACATAGAAGAGAGCTGCAGTCACGATGAGCATCATCGCGATGAAACTGGTCTTCATCCGGTTCCTCCTCCGCTCCCTCCTCTCTCCCGCTAGATAGCGTGCGTATCTAGCTTCCACCTCCGCCCTAGTGGTGTACCCTTTGTAACTGTTACCGCTGAAACGGTGAACCTGTCTCTGACACTCCTCCCAGTCGTCGTAGACTCCAGGAACCTTACCCTTGTACACGACATACGACGGCATCTCTATGCACTAGACAAACAAAATGTTAGTAGCAATTCACAGACAATACATAAGCAATATATAAGTATGCAACAAAAGGATTGGAAGAGAAAAGCAACACATTAATAGCACGATTCATGGTCCTACTAATAAATAGCATCGATTACATATAAGTGGAACGACTGTTCAAACTAAAGAGACATACAAGTTCATTAAAGTTTAATTACAACATGAGCTAATCGATGTTTCAGAACTACATAGCATCACTACTTTCGGCTTGACTCAGGGACCGGAGCGTGGATGAAGCCGCCGTCTTTCATGATGGTCATGAAATCGCGGGCGTTGTCAGCCTGCATTTGTAGCGTTGTTTCTATCTCACTGTTGGACGGTTGATATCTGAGGTAGAACTGCCCCGAGGTACGAAGGACATCTTGATGGATGATTTCCGCAAACTCCGACTGGATGTGAAAGAATTCTTGTCTGATGTCCGCGTCCTAGATTGCCGACAAGTGTGTGGCCTAATCTTTGAGATTATTTGGTAGCAGAAGGTGATTATGGTCCCGTACGATCACCCGCATGTGATGGAGGGCGTAGTAGGCATCCTTCTGACCGCCAGGCGGCTGCTTGACGCAGGGGAACATCGTATTGTGGGTGAACACGTGCTTGCCGTACCTACGAATTGGCCTGCTGAAGGTGCCTCCAGATCTGTTATAGCCGGGAAGAGCTTCATCAAGAACTTTCTTGATATTTGTGTAGTCTTTCTTTGACTGACGGTCCGAGTCGAAATACGTGGCCGTGGAATATTTCGGGCTTAAGAGGATGAGTGTGCAATGTGTGTCACTGCACAAAACACGGAATGTTAGAAAAAAAAGAACGATCGAAATCTAAGAAATCATATGTTACGAGGCGGTGAGGGGATGACTTACTCGGGAAAGTAAGGCACGAGGAAGTTATCCTTATCTGGGTTTGCCAGAATGACGCCTTCGAGGTATGAACTCGCGACTTGCCGATCCCCAGCGCTGCCCAAGATCTTGGCACGCATGTAGAAGGGGTCGACTATCACGATGTCCGGGGTCTTGTCTCTAATGATCCGCATCTCCATACTCAGCGAAAATAGCCGAATGAAGGTGTAGTGCAGCGGATGAAGGTTAAACATAGCGAAGATGTCATCAACCGCAGGACGATCATACCCCCGATGGTGCTATCGACAAAGCCCTTGCCCTCTGGCACCTTGGCCACGAAAACAGGGTATGCCACATCATTCTCGGAGAGACGCCGCTTCT
Source organism: Thinopyrum elongatum (assembly GCA_011799875.1). NCBI lineage: Eukaryota > Viridiplantae > Streptophyta > Magnoliopsida > Poales > Poaceae > Thinopyrum > Thinopyrum elongatum. The sequence continues at coordinate 109,171,165 of CM022303.1, forward strand.
CCAAAGAAAGAACACTGTCATGCAGACTCCGCATAGCACAGATTGCAGCATTGAGCAGATTAGTCGGTAGCATCGGCCTACCCGCCACATGCACCCTTCTCGAGATATCCTTAGGTGAAGGTGGCCCGTCGTGAGCACGGATCGTACTTGGTGCCGGCTGGCTCGCACCCTTGTTATTCTTTCTTTTCCGGCCCTTCTGCTTCTTCTACTGTAATGGGATCGAGTTCTGCTCAAAGACCACCTTCTTGAGTGTGTTGGGGCTGATAATATTACGCACCTCGGCTATCTGAGGCTCGGTGAAGGCGGCAGCTGGAGGCGTCTCCTGAGAACTGAACGCCAGACGATGCCTGTTGCAATTGGGTTTCTCCGTGGTACCAGCTAGATCGCGATCGTCTTTTGCAGGGTTGGGTTCTTGAGAAGGAGGCCCCAAGAATTCGTCATCGTACCCATGTTCGTTGAAGTACTTATCGACATTGGTAAATGTACCGTCATCGTCGTCCGGATCTTGTGCCATATGCATGTCCGGATCAGCTGACGGCGGTAGCGTTGCGGCGGTTTTGCCATGGCTTGGCGCCGGCAAGACTAGCGGTGTTGTCTGTGGAGTGGTGTCCCCCGCCACCAAACGAATCTGGCTCTTCGGCCAAAGCAGGGGCCAGCTTAAGCAGGCGCTGAGGGTCATCACATCATCTTCGTCGGCCCCAGGGGGTCGAAACGGATGTAACAAGTCGTTGCAGCCCCGCAGCACCCGAACCAGTTGAACCCTATACACGTTGGGTGGCATCGGATTACCGTGGAACAGGCGGTTGCCCGGTTGAACGATTCTGGCCTTGGCGACATCGATCAACTCGCCATCCACGAAGTGCAGGAGAGTGCATTGAACATCGGCAGCGCCCTGTGAAAACATGTAGGGCGTCAGGGATGCCCAGTCAAAGGCAAGGAGATGAAGTCATCGGCCGAGAGGCTTAATTAGTTACCGTGATGGTGTCGAGCTCGGCTAATGTAGAGGCACTGCCAACGGCGGGCGTGCAATTGACGGAGGGGCCGCTTGCTGCCGAGGTGCCGGCCGGCGTATTCTTCCCACACCCGGGTGCATTAAGCTGCAATGCCGGCGCCGCCGCGGGAGACACCAATGCCGCCTCCGCCGGAGACACCAATGGCGCCGCCGGCGCATTACGCGAGTCGCTGCCGGTGAAGCTGGGAATCGGGGGCGGCCCCTGTTGGCCTGCCCGTAATCCACGCCTGCAGCCCAGAAACCAAGGTAGGTATAATGGCGGTGATCGTCGCTCCTAGTTAGTCTCGCACTTGCTCTTCGACCATCTCCGGAATCCGCGCCACTTGTGCCTTGAGTTGTTGAACCTCGCGCTCCTGGCTTTCCGAGCTGGCCGCCTTTCTCTCCTTTCGCCCAGCGGTATAGTATTCCGACCATTTCGTGGACAAGCCTTTGCCGGCCACACGACCAGCTGACGACGGCTTACTGAGCTTATCCTTGTTTTTCATTACTTTCAACGCCCTATTTAAAGGGGTGTCGAAAGGGGAGCTCTGCGACGACCCCGCGCTACTGCTTTCAGTTTCCTGCGGAAGGAACGTGAACCATTTAGAAATATGGCTTCATTAATTAGAATGCAACTATATGGAGCTAATTACGCGGGGGTGTATTCCTTACCAGAACACGCTCAAGCGCCTTGGTCTTCGGATCCGTGGTAAGCTCCTTGGTTACCGGGTCAATCTTGTACCAGGCCCTGACATAGTTCCTGGTCTGCTTGTCACGGTATTTATCGAAGCGGGGCGGTAGGCCTTGCTCGGCACGCTCCGCGTCCTCCTTGTCCCATATAGGTTCCGCCACTCTGTAACCGCCGGGACCGAGTGTGTGTTGTCCTAAGTTCAAGTCCCGCATATCTTTCCCCCACTGACATGATTCCTCGGATGCGGTGCTCTCGCACTTGATCTTGAACTCCAGGTAGTCAGCTTCGCCGATCGAAGGATTTTTCTCCTTGATCTTCTCATAACTATCACCTTTGTCAATCATTCTCTTCACCGCGCCTCTCCAAGTAGCCAGGGCCCTGCTCATCTTCATGAGGGCGGCACTGTTCACTTTATTCCCTGAGAGGCGTGTGTTTGCGAAGTCACCGGGGAACTTGTATCGTTCATGCAGCTTCGTGAAGAGGAGGTTGCGCAAATTCCCTCGGTCACGATGCCTTAGGTTCTCGGTGTTGATCGAGACGGTGCTCCGGAGAATGCACCCGAGCTGTCCCGCGTACCCCTTGACTAATTCTTTGGGCGCCGTTGGATGCCCCTCGGAGGACACTTCAGTAAATTCCTCCTTGACGGTGCCGAGCACGTTCGGGCGCCGGTCCTTCCGTTGCCTCTTCGGTTGGCTGCCATCTGTGCGTGCGCTGCCATCATCAGTGGTGGCATCCTCGGCGGCACCATCAGTGGTGTCATCCCCGACGCCACTAGGGGTTGTGTAGTCAGGATCGGTGTCTTCCGCGGCGTCCTCATAGCGGTGAGGTTCTTCCTCCATCTCCTGGGACAGCTCCCAGAATGCCTTGCCCGAACCGCCGGCCTCATCGTTGTGGGCCATGTTTCGCTCTAAATAGGAAAAAAGTTTGGTCAAAAAGTTGGTTATTGTCATCACCAAGGCATCCTAAAAGCTAAGCTTTTATCATTTAGGGTTTGTCGACACCGAGGCATCCTAAAAGCTAAGCTTTTATCATTTAGGGTTTGTCGACGCCGAGGCACCTTAAAAGCCTAAGCTTTCATCATTTAGGTTTTTATCGACACCGAGGCACCCTAAAAGCCAAGGTTTTATCATTTAGGGTTTGTCGACGCTGAGGCACCCTAAATGCTAGGTTAAGTTTTCATCATTTAGGGTTTATCGATGCCGAGGCACCCTAGGTTGACTGATATATATGGGTATCTTCTAATAATATACCCTATGAAGAAAAGGGAAGGAGAATTCTAAGTTGGGCCTAATCACTTGGCTCTATTGCCACCTATGGCAGTTGCATATTAGTTGTGCAAAAAAATTTAAGAGCAGGCAGTAATGAATAATATTTAATGGGATACCTCAAAAAGCTAATCTAGTATCTCCATTTAACAGTTTTCAACTAGAAAGTGCACAAAGTGCAACAAACAGATTATTTCAACCCCCAAAACAATAATGATAACATTCTTTTCCTGAACTATAAACGACTCATGGTTTCGTCTGTCCACACATGAATTCAGCATATGTGTTTAATGCAGCAAGAATAAAGGGGCAATTGATCCTACTTAATTAAGTACTAAGATACCCCGGCCCATGCATTAGTCGCAAGTACCCCATATGTCCTATTTTTTAGCAAAGTCATGCTAAAATTCCCGGAAAATTTCAGCATGACCTTTGCTGAAAATAGGACATATGGAGTACCCGAATTTGCCGGAACGGAAGTTAATCGACATTCCGGCAAACTCAAGGGCCTCTCGGGGTACCTGCAAAATCATCACAACACGATGGTCGGAGACAACACCCAGCAAACTAGCAAAGTTATTGACGTGTTTACAGAAATTGTATTCTGTAAAAGATGATCATCATCTTTACAAGTCTTTCTCAATGTCTACAACTATCAGACCATCACAAGTATCAACAGAACATGTCTACAACTATCAGATCATCACAAGTACCATCATTCAGGCCATCACAAGCATAATAGAGCAATGGTGTTTTCTTCAGTTACCTTTGATCTGACTGCTCGGAATCCACTGACCTTCAGATCCGCTGACCAATCCACTAACCTGCTGTAAACTGTACATCATTGTAAAAACACAGTTCATTTCATTTTATTTGTAAATAAATGCAATTTGTAACAAATTGTTGTACAACAATATATCTTCTAGCCATGAAACCCTACCCTGATTCTCCTTTCTTCCTCTTGCCGAAGAGAAGTTGGCTGCAGAGGATGGTCCAACTCAGATCAGCCTGCAGAAGTTCATTGTATAATTCTGTTTAGTTCCAAGCATATACGAATACTCTTCATATAAGGCCAGCACCAACTAGTATATTGGTCTGTTTTAAAATAATAAAATAGCAGTAGTTCAAGAAGTGCAAATTGCAGAAGTTTGAGAAAGCACTAACTGGAAAGTCTGGTGTTTCCTTGAAAACATGAAAGGGCCTGACTATGCATACAATTTTACAACAAGACATCCACCATACAATTTTTATTAAAGGAAAAGACTTAAGTTAACTTTAATTAAAGTTTCAGTTAAAGTTTAAATTAAAGTTTCAGTTAAAGTTTTAGTTGATTTTAATATTAAATTAAATTTTCACTTAAAGTTTCAGTTAAAGGAGAGCAGTTGCTACTGGATTTTAGGGCTATTGTAAGCAGTGCACTACTGCACTATTGTTCATACTCCTGCACTATTGCACTACTGGAATCCTCCTTCAAACTACTGCAAGCAGGAATACTGATGCAAACCCTGGAACTTGCAAGCAGTAGCAGGAGTACAACAAGACAAGAAGATGAGACAATATGGAGGGCACAAGACAAACTACTGAAAATGTTTCTTTGTGCTGTACTCCAAAATTCTTTGGAGAGAAGAGAAGAGAAGAGAAGATAAAGAGAAGAGAGCAAGTCCTACTCCTCTTATCCTCTACTGCAAGAAGAGAGAAAACAGATGCAGGAAGAGTATACTGTAACTGAAAAAGTTTCAGTTAATTAACTGAAACTTAACAGCAGCAGCAAGTGCTACACTATTGTTGTCCTACACTAAACTAATACAACCAAAAAAATTAATTGAAGAAAAACTACTGAAACTATACAAGCACTACAGTCAGATTACACAAACGTACTGATGCAAGCAGTACAGTACACAAAACTTGCAAACTTACAAGCACTACTACAACTTAATTAAGCTACTGGGTAACTGAATCTAGGTAACTGAATTAGTACTACCTAGGGAGTAAGGTAACTAGTGGAGGAGAGGACAGTTGATAATCCATGCGAATCAATCAGAAATTCAAAATACAGTCTTTTTAGGCAGCAGTAACATTCGAAATAGAGGAGAGGAGTAGAGGAGGGAGGGAGGGAGTATTTACATTCGTTGACGAGGCGGTGGTTGGTGTCGCGTCGGAGATGCAGACCGTAGAAGGAGGAGGATGCCGGTCATGGTCGTGGTCGTGGGCCGGCCTCGTGGCGTCGCGTCGGCCGTCGAGGGAGATGAGAGACAGAGCGGGCGTTCGTTGTCAGCCGTCGATGGACTGCGAGTAGCCCCGCCGAAGTCTCCACCTCCGGGCTCCGGCTTCCTCGTCACGGCGGCGGAACGAGGTGCAGCTGCCGGTGGGGTGGGGTGGGGCGGCTGCGGCGAATGGGGTTGGGGCGCGACGCGACCTAGCCTAACCTAGGTTGGAGCGGGGGAGGGTGCGGGGGGTCGTCGGTGGCGAGGGGGATCTGGCGAGGGGGATCGAGATGGAGGGGGATCTCTAGCGTGGGGGGCGAGGGGGAAAGGGATAGAGGGGGGAAGGATAGCAATGGCGCACCTCCTAGGGGTGCACCATAAGTACATCCATAGCAATGGCGCACCACCGAGGGGTGCGCCATAAGTAATTCATTTGGGAATTGGTAAAACATTTATGAAGATGAAAAAATATCATCAAATTTGAAAAAATATTCATGAATTCAAAAAGTGCCCATGAAATTTAAAAATATTCATGAGTTCAAAAAATATTAACAAATTCAATACTTTTTGTGAGTTAGAAATTCAATACCATAATAAACATAAATAAATATTCATGAGGACTAGAATAGAAGAAATATCATTTCAAAATGTCGAAATACAATCGAGAAATGAAGACTACGATTTAAATACAATCGATCTTAGCTAGCTATCTTTTCACAATCTTCTTGCCCTTCTTATTCGCAAATGGAGTTCTTCTGTTGAACGGACGTCCTTTAGGTAGGGTGGTCCTGCTTCTTCTTGTGGTGTATGGCACTTCATCGTCGTCGTCATGTTCCATCTTCGGGTCGCCGTACTTGTCAAAGTCTTGCTCATTGGCGACTCCATCCATTCCGATGATCTTCCTTTTGCCTCTCCTCACGACAACACGACTGGGCTTTGACGGGTCGTAATGAAGAAGCATTGGTCCACTTGGGAAGCTAGTACCCATGGCTCATTTTTCGCGGTGACGTTTGCGCCCGCGGTCTTGGATTTGGCTTCGGGTATAACCATGGTGGTGAAATACCGGTCTTCTTTTAGGACGTTCTTGGCCCATATGACACGGAACATCGGGACCTTCTCTCCAGCGTAGCTCAGCTCCCAGATCTCCTCGATCCTTCCGTAGTATCTGTCCTTGTCGTTACCGGTGTAGGATTCCATCATTACCCCGGAGTTCTGATAACCATCGCTCTTCATGTCCTTGTCCTCGGTGTAGAATGTGTAGCCGTTGATATCGTACGCCTCATAGGTCATCAGGTTGTGCTCGGTGCCCTGTGACAAGGCGAATATTAGTTTTTCTTCCGCGGAAGAATCCTCATGTAAAGGGTACGACAGAAGCTTCTCCTTGAACCAACGCATGAAACATGAGTTGTGCTCTTTGATTATATCTCCGTCCGTCCTCTGTTGGCCTCGGTCATTGTATGTCTTCTCAATAAAGGTTTTGTGCTCTACCACCCAAGGATCGACCACGTCTATGTGTTGTAGCGCGACTAGGTTTGCTATTTCAAAGTCGGCGAGTCGACCCTCGAAGTCGACATGCATTTCGCGGCGACCATCGCGGTGACCCCATCCAGCGAGCCTGCCGAGGTGCCTGTTGACGGGCAGACCAACGGGGTTCTCGATGCCTAGATAATTCATGCAGTAGGAGATGCACTCTTCGGTTAGAAAGCCCCTGGCTATGCTTCCCTCTGGACGTGACATGTTGCGAACGTATCCTTTGATGACACCATTCATCCTTTCGAACGACATCATGCTGTGCAGGAACGTCGGCCCGAGTTGGATGATATCCTCCACGATATGGACCAGCAGATGCACCATAACATCAAAGAATGCGGGCGGGAAGTACATCTCAAGCTCGCATAGTATCACCACAATCTCTTCCTGTAGCCTTCCGAGTTGCCTCACGCCAACCGACTTCCGAGAGATGACGTCAAAAAAGTTGCATAGGCCAAATAGCGTTTCATGGACGTGCGCGTCCATGATCCCACAGATTGCAACTGGAAGTATCTGCGTCATCAGCACGTGACAGTCGTGAGACTTCATCCCGCTTAACTTCTGCTTCGCTGAGTCTAGGTATCTGCTTATCTTCCCCGCGTAACCGTAAGGAAGTTTTACTCCTACGAGGTAGGTGAAAAACTGCTCGATCTCCTCCTGACTTAGAGTGAAGCACGCGGGAGGGCAGTCATTTCCGATCTTCTTGGCCTTTTTGCCTTTGTGACGACTTTCCGTGTCCGTCGCCTCATCATCATCATTATAATTAGCGTGAAGCTCCTCCCTGATGCCCATTGATTTCAAGTCTGCCCTTGCTTTCGGCCCATCTTTGGTCCTCTCTGGCATGTTGAGCAGGGTACCAAGTAGACTCTCGCACACGTTCTTCGTGATATGCATGACATCAAGGCTGTGAGGCACACGGAGGATCTTCCAGTACGGCAAGTCCCAGAAAACCGACCACGTTTTCCATACCTTCAGCAGCGGCTATGGCGCCTTTCGCTTCTTTCCCAGCGGTGGGAACTCTTTCCAATTTTGCAACAGCTCGTCTATTTCCTCGCCGCTCCTCGTACGCGGGCATCTTCGGGGATCGGTTTCACCATCGAACAGATCCTTGCGTTTTCTCCATGAGTCATCGTCGCGAAGCCACCTTCGATGTCCCATGAACACGGTTTTCGAAGACCCGGGATCTCTATCTAGCTGGCGATATGTTGTGTCATCCATGCACCTGACGCATGCACGAAATCCGTGGACCACCTGCCCCGCGACATATCCGTAACCGAGATAGTCTTGCACCGTCGTGAGCAGTGCGGCTCTCATAGGGAAATATTCTTTCTCTGCGGCGTCCCACGTATTGGCTGGCGTTTTCCACAGCGTGTCTAGCTCCTCTTTCAGCAGCCCCAGATACAGGTTGATGTCGTTCCCTGGTTGTTTCGGCCCTTCAATTAGCATACTCATGTGAATGTACTTCCTCTTCATGCACTTCCAGGGGGGAAGGTTGTACATCCACACAAACATAGGCCAGGTGCTATGTGTGCTTCTCTGGCTGCCAAACGGATTGACTCCATCGGTGCTCGCACCCAGCATGATGTTCCTTGGATCGTCCCCAAATTCTGGGTATTCGAAGTTCAACGCTTGCCACTGGCTCGCATCCTTAGGGTGACTCAACATCTTGTCTTTTTTATTTATCTCCGGATCATTTCCGTCATCTTCTCGCTTCTTCTCCTCCCTATCCGTGTGCCAACGCAGGAGCTTTGCTGCCTTAGGGTCCGCGAAATACCGCTGCAGACGAGGAGTGATCGGAAAGTACCACACCAATTTTCGAGGAGCTTTCTTCCTCTTCTTGTATCGAGTGACGCCGCACACCGGACATATGGTAGACTCCGCGTGCTCGTCCCGATAAATGATGCAATCTTTCATGCACACATGGTATTTCACGTGCGGTAAATCCAGAGGACACACGATTTTCTTCGCCTCCTCGAAACTGGTCGGGCACTTGTTCCCCTTGGGAAGACGTTCGTGCCAGAATGACATGTTCTCGTCGAAGCATGCGTCGGTCATTTTGTGTTTTACCTTCATCTCCAGAGCCATGAGCGTTACTTTCAGGCGGGTATCCTCGGGCCTGCATCCTTCATACAATGGAGTAACCGCGTCTATCTCCAGTTGATCCAGCTTGGCTTTCTCTCAGGCAGCAGCTCTTGCGTTATCCGTCTGCTTGAGAAGCAGCTCTTGAATATGAGGGTCCTGCACCCAGCCCATCGATGGTCCATCGTCGTCTGCTTCGGCATCTTCATCTTCATGATCATGCCCTTCGTCTTGATCTTCCTCATCATCATCTCCGGCATCTTCTACATGATGACTGTGTACTGCATCACCGTCGTGATCATGTCCTGGAGATTCTTCGTCTTCTCGCCCGCCCTCGCCGCCGCGGTTGTCTTGCTGCCCTTCCTCATTTCTTGCCCGGCCCCCATGGACGACTTCATAGTCATCTTCATCACCTTGCCACCGATAGCCATCCATGAAACCACGCAAGAGCAGGTGGTCCCGCACCTGTCCGGAATCCGGGTCCGTAATAAGGCTCTTCAGCTTGCATCTTCGACACGGACATCTTATCTCCGTCTCGTTCTTTTGAAGCATCTCGGCCTTCACGGAGCTCAAAAACCTATTCACGATGCCTTTGGTCATCGTGCGGACCATGGTCGCCTGCGGGGTAGAGCAAAACGATATTTTAGAACCAAAAAAAAAATTTGGCATGACTTTGCCTAAAAATAGGACCAAAAAGAATGCATAGTGCTAAATTCTCGCCGAAACGGAAATGAATCAACATTCCGGCAAAATATTGGCAACTATCGCATTTCAAATACCGGTACCTGCAAACACAAACATATGCAACACCACAAACATATGAAACACCACAAACTTATGCAACACCACAAACATACGTAGATCTAGGCCATAAAAAGTGCATGTGCACGTTGTTGGAGGGAGAAAAAAGTAGATCTACAACATAAAGAAAGCTTTCCCCTTACTTACCTATCAAAAAAAGGAAATTTAACCACTTAATTTGGGTGAATCTATGGTGTGCAAATGAGGTGAGGAGGAGGAGGCAGCCGAGACAAGCTTGGAGGAGGAGGTGGAGAGAATGAAGTGGGGAAAGTGAGTGTAGTAGGTGGCTGTCCAAAATATCTAGCTGCTCTCAGGTTACCAATGGTGCACCACCTAACAATGCGCCATTAGTAACCCTGGTTACTAATGGCGCACCTGTTACGTGGTGCGCCATTACTCGTTTTGCAAAAAAAATAAAAAAAATAATTGTTAGTAGTGGCGCACCGTGGTTGTGGTGCGCCATTACTAGTTTGAACTAGTAATGGCGCACTATACCCGGGTGCGCCATTACTAGTTTTCAAAAAAAAAGTAAAAAAAAATTGTTAGTAGTGGCACACTGAGTGTGTGGTGCGCCATTACTAGTTAAAACTAGTAATGGCGCACTATGCCGTGGTGCGCCATTACTAGTTTTGGAAAAAAAATTGTTAGTAGTGGCGCACCGTGGGTGTGGTGCGCCATTAGTGATATGGACACTAATGGCGCACCTACACATGGTGCGCCACTGCTATATAGCAGTGGCGCACCACATATGTGGTACTGCTACAACCGCACGGTGACTCTTACAAGCTGCCAAGGAGAAACAATAAAATTTGGCACAAGGAGGATTTCCGCAACACAAGGAAAATGAAATCAAGTGGATACGGCAGAATTAAGTAAGGTTCCTATAGTCTGCGAATACCCCGATGTATTCCCTGAGGAGCTACCAGGAATGCCCCCGGACCGTGAAATTGAATTTGTTATTGAATTGGCACCTGGAACGACACCCATTTATAAGAAGCCGTACCGAATGGCTTCGACGGAATTGGCTGAGTTGAAGAAATAAATTAAGGAACTAATGGAAAAAGGTTATGTTCGACCCAGCTCATCACCATGGGGATCGCTAGTTTTATTTGCTAAGAAAAAGGATGGTACCCTAAGGCTATGTATTGATTACAGGGCACTCAATATGGTCACCATAAAAAATAAATACCCGATGCCCAGGATAAATGACTTGTTTGAACAGCTAGCAGAAGCCAAGGTTTTCTCAAAAATAGATTTAAGATCAGGCTACCATCAATTGAAAATCCGATCGTCAGATATATCCAAGACGGCCTTTACTACCAGATATGGATTATACGAGTTCACAGTGATGCCTTTTGGCTTAACCAACGCTCCTGCTTATTTTGTGCATCTCATGAACAAGGTCTTCATGAAATATTTGGACAAGTTTGTGGTCGTATTTATCGATGATATACTTATTTATTCCAAGACACCCGAGGAACACGAGCAACACCTACGAATAGTCCTGGAAGAATTGAGGAAAAATCAACTATATGCCAAATTTAGTAAATGTGAATTTTGGTTGCGAGAAGTTGGTTTTCTGGGACACGTACTAACACAAGATGGGATAGCAGTGGACCCAAGCAAGGTAAAAGCTGTCCAAGAATGGAAACAACCCACCAACGTGACTGAGGTCAGGAGTTTTCTTGGTCTGGCAGGTTATTACCGGAGATTAATTGAAGGATTCTCCACCATAGCTAAACCCATGACCTAATTACTTAAGAAGGATAAGAAGTTTGATTGGACTGAAGCTTGTGAGAAAAGTTTCCAAGAATTGAAAAAGAGGCTAACAACGGCACCGTTCTGGTCGTGCCCGATGTGCACAAATTTTTTGAGATATACTGTGACGCGTCCAGGAAAGGCCTTGGATGTGTATTGATGCAAGAAGGAAAAGTCGTGGCATATGCCTCAAGACAGCTACGACGATACGAGGAGAATTATCCTTCGCATGATTTGGAGCTTACTGCGGTAATACATGCACTCAAAGAATGGCGACACTTTCTTCTCGGTGAACGATGTGAGATATACACGGACCACAAAAGTCTTAAGTATATTTTCACCCAGCCAGAATTAAACTTGAGACAGCGTCGCTAGCTTGAGTTACTAAAGGATTACGACATCGGAATTCATTACCATTCGGGTAAAGCAAATGTTGTGGCAGACGCCCTCAGCCGAAATCCCTGCACCAACAATAATAGTGCGCAATTCTTACAGCATGAGTTTAATCAGGAATTTGCCAAACTCAATATGGTTCTAGTCACAAAAGGAACCGTTGCCCAACTGGAAATAAAACCTACATTAGAGGATCAGATCAAAGAAGCCCAAAAAGGACATCCAAGTATTGAAGGAATTAAGAGAAAAATAAAATTGGGCAAGGCGACTGAATTTACCGTGGACAGTCAGGGAATTTTATGGTTCGGGAAAAGATTGTGCATGCCTAATAAGGAAGGTTTAAAGCAACAAATTTTGGTAGAAGCCCATACCACTCCATATTCTATTCATCCAGGAGGAACAAAGATGTACAAGGATCTGCAAGAAAATTACTGGTGGGACGGGATGAAAAGGGATATAGCCGTATATGTCGCACGATGTGATTCATGTCAGCGTATAAAAGCGGAACACCAGAGGCCAGCAGGGCTATTGCAGCCACTCAAAGTACCTGAATGGAAATGGGACATAATAGGAATGGACTTTATCGTCGGACTGCCAAGGTCACGACACGGAAATGATGCTATCTGGGTTATAACAGATTATTTAACCAAGGTGGCACATTTCATTCCGGTAAAAACCACATACTCCACACAGAGACTCGCCAGATTATATCTCTCCCGGATTGTTTGCTTACACGGAGTACCCAAGACCATAGTCTCTGACAAAGGCACCCAATTTGTCTCTAGATTTTGGGAGCACCTACAGCAAGCCCTAGGAACTCAACTGACATTCAGCACAGCATACCACCCGCAAACCGGAGGACAAACTGAGCTGGTAAATCAAATATTGGAGGACATGCTAAGAGCATGTGTGCTCACTTACGGAGTTAGCTCGGAAGACAGTTTACCATACGCAGAGTTCTCATATAACAACAGTTATCAAGCCAGTTTAAAAATGTCACCTTTTGAAGCCCTGTATGGACGAAGGTGCCGTACCCCACTCAATTGGTCAGAGACCGGAGACAGTCGAATTTTCGGACCTGAAGTTCTTAAAGAAGCAGAAATAAAAGTGAAGCTTATTCAAGATAGACTGAAAGCGGCTCAGAGCTGTCAAAAGAGCTACTACGATCAAAAGCACCGCCAAATCAGTTTTGAGCCCAATGAATACGTTTATCTCAGAGTATCTCCAACTAGAGGACTACAGAGATTTAAAGTCAAAGGAAAATTGGCACCAAGATTTATTGGACCATTCCGAGTAATCGCAAGAAGAGGCAAGGTTGCGTATCAACTAGAGCTACCAGCAGAATTATCACATGTTCACGATGTTTTTCACGTGTCACAACTGAGAAGATGTGTTAGTAACCCGGACAAGCAAGTGCAACACCAAGACTTAGACCTTCAACCAGACCTCACATATAGGGAGCATCCTATAAAGATTTTAGAGGAGTCTGAACGGAGGACCCGGCAGAATGTGATAAAATTTTACAAAGTTCAATGGAGTAATCACACCGAGGAAGAAGCAACATGCGAAAGAGAGGATCACCTGAGGACTGAATATCCGTACCTGTTTGAGGGACAACTGAAATCTCGGGGACAAGATTTTTCTTAAGGGGGGTAGGTGTTGTAACACCCCAAAAATATTTTTCTGAAATATTTGAAATCTTTCCTTTAAAAATAAAAAGTTTGAAAATCATTTTTTTGACCATATCACCTTTCTTCAATTTGAAAACCTTTTTCAAATTTTATTTGGGTTTCAATTTTCTTTAATATTCTGTTTTGAAAGGTTTGAAATTATATGGATAATTAATTTGGGGGTTTTCAAACAATTATTTTTCAGCCAGAAAAGTTTTGGGGATAATTAAATTTTCAAAAATAACCTTTTCACCTCCTTTTAGCCTTTCTAAAATTCATCCAACAAATTTTCTTCCACTCCAAAATTATCCCTCAAGCCAAGCACATCATCTAGGGCAGTATGCAAACCTCTCCTACCCCACAAAAATATTTTTCACCATCCAAATAAATTCCAAGATTGGAATTCATATATTCCATCATTCCTTTGGTTTACAAAGGAACCACCATTTCTACAAGGATTCCACCTCCACCAAAATTATCCCAACAAATATATGGTACCCACAACCCATTTTTCCAAAGACATGGGGTACCCCAGTTCAAAATTTTCAAATCCCACTCAATTCAAATTTGGACCAGATTCAATATTTCTGATCCAAACATATTTTTAAATGCTCCAAAAATTCCCAAACTTTGCCAAGCCCTCTCTTATGCATCAACACATTACCACAAAAATTCCTCAAATTCAAAAAAATCCCTAGCACTCTCTGCCATGGGATTAAGTGAGTAACAATGCACTGTTCATAACTGAAGAAATTCAGTTAACTGAATTTGTCTTCAAGCAACAGAGGGAAACGGTGCCGTGCACCCCTCCCCTTCCTTCTCCTTCACGGAGACGCTAAGATCATCAATGCCTCGCCCCTCCTTGGCCCACTCCGCAGTCACTCCTCGCCGGTGAGCTGGCGGCTGGCCGGTGCAACGCCCTACACCGTGCTCATCCGCGGCGGACGGGCGGAGTCGCCTCGGCCACCAACTTCCATTACTGCGCTGCAGCCTCACCGCCTACCTCCTGGCCACGCGTTGCTCCTCTCCGTGCCCTCGCACGCCGTCTGCACCGACCCAACCCCCCCTGGCCCACTGGCAGTCATCGGAACCAGGATAGCGCCGCCGCACCGTACGAGAGCTTCGTTCTGGGATAAGCTCGAGGAGCTCAAGCCCGTCCATGCCGAGCCTTCCGGAGTTCTCCACCGCTCTCATTGACACTCGCCGCCCACGACCACCGCCCAAGACCAACCTCGCCGACCACCATAACTCCGGCGAAATCCTTTCCCCTCACCCATCGCCATCACCACCTCCCAATCGACCCTATGCCATTTCCCTGACCTGGAGGAGGTCTCCTCCCTCCTCTCCGGTCACCGCTCCGCCGCCTCCGTTCCCGATCGGCTCGACGCCGTTACGCCATCACCACAGCTCAAACCTCACCGGTAGCTATCTCATCCACCAAATCATCAATCCCGCGCTCCAATTTCATTGCCCGAGCCCTCTCCGGCGAGTTCCAAAGTCACCCGAGCCACCGTCCGCCACCGTCGACTTTGCCGGCGTTCAGGTGCTCTCCGGCGACCACCACCACCTCCCTCCGACGCGGCACTCCGCCCTGGTCATGTTCCGACCATCGCCGCACTCCAAAACCCCGGCGATCACCGCCGGCGACCGCCGTCATCTCTCTGTCTCGCGCGTGATCGGGTTCAAATTTGAACATGACGGGTGGGCCCCCACCCCGCGCGGTCTTTTTCTTTTTCCCTGTTTAAAACAAAGGCTTACTCTGCCTTTTACGCTTTCTCTGCTAAGAAGCGTATTTCAGCCGAAGTGTTTTCTGTTTTAACTGCACAGGGACTACTGTTTTACAGAAAAGCCCCTGGATTTGAAAGTCTTATAACTTTTAAACTACAACTCTGTTTAAGTTGAAACTTTTTTTGAAATTCTTATTTTTACCTCTAGTTTTTTTTAGTGTTTATTTAAAAATGTTTTGAGACAACATTTTGTACTGTTAAAAAAATTTTAAATTTAAGTTGAATTTGAATTTTTTTAGAAAAAGAAGAGGGAAAATTTGCCAAGAATTTCGAAGGGTTTTCACCTGACTACTTTGGACAAGGCAAGCATTATTGAACTTGGGATATGGTGATTGCATTTGCATGTTTGCATCCGTTGGTATTGCACCATATGTATCACAATTGCATGTTCGGTCATATCATTTTCTTACCCATGTCTTGCACTTCACTCAAGTAAAGAATCTTCTAACATGGTAAAGTTGTGAGTATCCGGGGGAGTGTCTCCTGACTTGGACGTGCCGGTGGGCACGGGCCATTACTTTTGACACGGTGGTGTGACGTGACTATGTGGAACATACCGGTGATGATAAATGACACCACCTGAGTCGGCCTAGATCGAGTCTTGTTCCGTTACACCTAGCTGGATACCGTGCTTCCACGGGTCCTTCCACAAGGAAGGTACGGCTTAGTAAGTTGATAACCCCTGTCTATGTGCACATCGTACAGAGGGCCACGATGAGGGTTTCCAGGGCCTTGGACTAAATCCTGTCATCGGGTCAGGGGGCATGGGTGTTCCGGTTGTAAACGAGAGGGGGGCACCCTTTGGAATCCGCGTGTATTAATAGAGATCCCATGCAGGACGTTGGTCTCTTCGTCTTAGAGTTTTTCTTGAACGATGCTTTGGGTGATTCCTGGCATCCGGAAAGTTAATCTGGTGTGTGCTGGTCAGGTGTGTTTTCAACCCAAAGACCGTAATGGGAATTAGTTAGTGTCACGGTACTAACTAAAGGAATCCCATGCACGTGGGTAAAGAGTACACCCTCTGCAGAGTTTAAGCCTATTCGAATAGCCATGTCCGCGGTTAAGGACTACAGTCTGGGTTGGTCAAGTGTCGGTCTTCGGAGGAAAATAATTAAATTGAGTCTGTATTATTTTGCAAGATAATTGTTGTCACCCTGATGCTACCATGGATATTTTATGCATGTTAATGTTATTATGGTTATGCATATTATTGAGGACTAACCCGTTTCTCTTATTTTGAATTTTTCCAGAGTGTCTCAGGGGCTGGCTAGACTACCCCGGGCACTCGATTTTATTTTCAAGACCTCTCGTGGTGTCTCTCGAGTTAACAGGCGGTTTATCTCGCCACTACTCTTGTAGACACCCAATTGGCATTTCTCTTCAAGTCCGACCGTGGCGTCACTTGACGGCCGACAGGCATTTCTATTCAAGACCTCTCGTGGCATCTCTCGAGTTTACAGGCGGTCCCGCCACTACTCTTGTAGACACCCGATTGGCATTTCTTTTACTTTGCTGAATGTCACTTGGGCTGGCTAGACTACCCGTGGCATTCACTTGCTTTTATTTTCAAAAGACTAGTTATGGCTAACATGTTTTATTTACTTCCGCATCATTTTATGATTATGTCATGACCAAGATTATAGTCAGCATGAGCATGTTATATTGATCCTACATGAGCATATGCATTCATTATATCTTTTGTTCATAATGTTTGCGAGTAGATTCCAACGTACTCACTGGCTTGTCCCTGGCTATTTACTTGGCCAGACCTGGAGGAGGACGAGCCTGTGGAAGAGGATTGCGCTAGCGAGCCCGACGCTTAGAGGAGTCCCAGTCAGTCGACCTGTGAGATAGGAGTCTACCACATGTATCATCCGCTGAGCTTCCGCTACACAAATAAAATAGTCAAGCCTCACTCTGACGCTTGGCTCTATGTTATTGTACTAGTATTGTATCACCACCACACCATTGTCATATTCCGCCACTGCCATTTACTGGCGAGTTTGTAATAAAGTTTGTTGAGCCCTCAGGCTCAACCCTGTGTAATATTATCTTGTACTGGTTATCTGTATCAAGGAAGTACACCAGTTGTGTTGATCTTGGGGCTGGTGTCACTTAGGGCTACTCTGGGATTTATTCTCAGAAATGGGCCCGACAGCTTATCAGGCTAACGCTTTTTCACATAAGCATCGCAATCCCAAACCTTAAGAAATGACAGCTTAGCTTTCTTGCCAAACCACAGTTCATACGGTGTTGTCTCAACGGATTTAGACGGTGCCCTATTTAACGTGAATGCAACTGTCTCTAATGCATAACCCCAAAACGATAGTGGTAAATCGGTAAGAGACATCATAGAACACACCATATCCAATAAAGTACGGTTACGACATTCGGACACACCATTACGCTGTGGTGTTTCAGGTGGCGTGAGTTGTGAAACTATTCCACACTGTTTTAGATGAAGGCCAAACTCCGCGATCAGATCGTAGAAACTTTATTTTCTTGTTACGATGATTCTCCACTTCACTTTGAAATTCTTTGAACTTTTTCAAATGTTTCAGACTTGTGTTTCATTAAGTAGATATACCCATATCTGCTCAAATCATCTATGAAGGTCAGAAAATAACGATACCTGCCGCGTGCCTCAACACTTATCGGACTGCATACATCGTTATCTATTATTTCCAATAAGTTATTAGCTCGCTCCATTGTTCCGGAGAACGGAGTTTTAGTCATCTTGCCCATGAGGCATGGTTCGCAAGTATCAAATGATTCATAATCAAGTGATTCCAAAAGCCCATCTGCATGGAGTTTCTTCATGCGCTTTACACCAATATGACCTAAACGGCAGTGCCACAAAAATATTGCACTATCATTATCAACTTTGCATCTTTTGGCATCAATAATATAAATATGTGTATCACTACGATCGAGATTCAATAAACCATTTACATTGAGTGTATGACCATAGAAGGTTTTATTCATGTAAACAGAACAACAATAATTCTCTGACTTAAATGAATAACTGTATCGCAATAAACATGATCCAATCATATTCATGCTCAACGCAAACACCAAATAACATTTATTTATTTAGGTCCAACAATAATCCAGAAGGTAGAGGGAGTGTGCGATGGTGATCTTATCAACCTTGGAATCACTTCCAACACACATTGTCACCTCGTCATTAACTAGTCTCTGTTCATTTTGCAACTCCTGTTTCGAGTTACTAATCTTAGCAACTGAACCGGTATCAAATACCCAGGGACTACTATGAACACTAGTAAAATACACATCAATAACATGTATATCAAATATACCTTTGTTTACTTTGCCATCCTTCTTATCCATCAAGTATTTGGGGCAGTTCCGCTTCCAATAACCATTTCCTTTGCAGTAGAAGCACTCATTTTCAGGCTTGGGTCCAGCTTTGGGCTTCTTCATGGGAGCGACAACTTGCTTGTCATTTTTCTTGAAGTTCTCTTTCTTTTCCTCGCCCTTTTTCTTGAAACTAGTGGTCTTTTCAACCATCAACACTTGATGCTCTTTCTTGATTTCTACCTTCACCGATTTCAATATCGCGATGAGCTCGGGAATCATTTTTGTCATCCCTTGCATATTATAGTTCATCACGAAGTTCTAGTAGCTTGGTGATAGTGACTAGAGAACTTTGTCAATCACTATCTTATCTGGAAGATTAACTCCCACTTGATTCAAGCGATTGTAGTACCCAGACATTCTGAGCACATGCTCACTGGGCTATTCTCCTCCATCTTGTAGGCAAAGTACTTGTCAGAGGTCTCATACCTCTCGACATGGGCATGAGTCTGAAATACCAATTTCAGCTCTTTGGAACATCTCATATGCTCCGTGGCGGTCAAAACATTTTTGAAGTCCCGGTTCTAAGCCGTAAAGCATGGCGTACTAAACTATCAAGTAGTCATCATATCGAGCTTGCCAAACGTTCATAACGTCTGCATCTGCTCCTGCAATAGGTCTGTCACCTAGCGGTTGCATCAAGGAAATAATTCTTCTGTGCAGCAATGAGGATAATCCTCAAATCACGGACCCAGTCCGCATCATTGCTACTATCAACTTTCAACTTTGTTTTCTCTAGGAACATATCAAAATAAAACAGGGGAGCTATATCGCGAGCTATTGATCTACAACATAGATTTGCAAATACTACCAGGACTAAGTTCATGATAAATTAAGTTCAATTAATCAAATTACTAATGAACTCCCACTTAAATAGACATCCCTCAAGTCATCTAAGTGATACGTGATACAAATCAACTAAACCATGTCTGATCATCACGTGAGATGGAGTAGTCATCAATGGTGAACATCTCTATGTTGATCATATCTACTATATGATTCACGTTCGACCTTTCGGTCTCCAGTGTTCCGAGGCCATGTCTGTACATGCTAGGCTCATCAAGTTTAACCCGAGTATTCCGCATGTGCAAAACTGTCTTGCACCCGTTTTATTTGACCGTAGAGTCTATCACACCCGATCATCACGTGGTGTCTCAACACGACGAACTGTCGCAATGGTGCATGCTCAGGGAGAACACTTATACCTTGAAATTTAGTGAAGGGATCATCTTATAATGCTACCGCCGTAGCAAGCAAAATAAAATGCATAAAAGATAAACATCACATGCAATCAAAATATGTGACATGATATGGCCATCATCATCTTGTGCTTTTGATCTCCATCTCCAAAGCATCGTCATGATTTCCATCGTCACCGGCTCGACACCTTGATCTCCATCGTTGTGTCGTGGTCGTCTCGCCAACTATTGCTTCTACAACTATCGCTAACGCATAGTGATAAAGTAAAGCAATTACATGGCGTTTGCATTTCATACAATAAAGCGACAACCATAAGGCTCCTGCCAGTTGCCGATAACTTTTACAAAACATGATCTTCTCATACAACAACGTATATCACATCATGTCTTGACCATATCACATCACAACATGCCCGGCAAAAACAAGTTAGACGTCCTCTACTTTGTTGTTGCAAGTTTTACGTGGCTGCTATGGGCTTCTAGCAAGAACCGTTCTTACCTATGCATCAAAACCACAACGGTGATTTATCAAGTTTGCTGTTTTAACCTTCAACAAGGACCGGCCGCAGTCAAATTCGATTCAACTAAAGTAGGAGAAACAGACACCCGCCAGCCACCTTTATGCAAAACTAGTTGCATGTCTGTCGGTGGAACCGGTCTCATGAACGTGGTCATGTAAGGTTGGTCCTGGCCGCTTCATCCAACAATACCGCCAAATCCAAATAAGACATTGGTGGTAAGCAGTATGACAATCACCGCCCATAACTCTTTGTGTTCTACTCGTGCATATCATCTACGCATAGACCTGGCTCTGATACCACTATTGGGAAACGTAGCATGCAATTTCAAAAAAATTCCAATGCTCACGCAAGATCTATCTAGGAGATGCATAGCAATGAGAGGGGGAGAGTATGTCTACGTACCCTCGTAGACCGAAAGCGGAAGCGTTTGACAACGCGGTTGATGTAGTCGAACTTCTTCTCGTTCCGACCGATCAAGCACCAAATGTACGGCACCTCCGAGTTCTGCACACGTTCAGCTCGATGACGTCCCTCGAACTCTTGATCCAGCAAAGTGTCGAGGAAGTAGATGAGTTCCGTCAGCACAACGGCGTGGTGATGGTGATGGTGAAGTGATCCGCGCAGGACTTCGTCTAAGCACCGCGAGAATATGATCGAGGGTGTAATCTGTGGAGGGGGCGCCGCACACGGCTAACAGTTGTTGGTGTGTGTTCTAGGCGCCCCCTCCCCATGTATATATAGGTGGGAGGGGGAGGGGAGCAGCCATGGGGCGCCCCAAGTAGGAGGAATCCTACTTGGGGTCCTATCCCAATTCGCCCCCCCTCCTTATTTACCGGAGTGGGAAGGAAAGAGGAGGGAGGAGGGAAGGAAGGGGGAGGCCAAATCCCTCCCCTTCCTTCTCTCTTCCCCTCTTTCATTCTCCTCTAGTACGGCCCATATGGGGGGCGCAGCAGCCCTGCTGGCTGTTGCGTTTCCCCTCTTGGCCCCTTAGTCCCATATCTTTTGCCGGGGGTGCCCGGAACCCCTTCCGGTGACCCGATATGTACCCGATACCCTCCGGAACACTTCCGGTGTCCAAATACCATCGTCCTATATATCAATCTTTACCTCTCGACCATTTTGATACTCCTCGTCATGTCCGTGATCTCATCTGGGACTCCGAACAACATTCGGTCACCAAATCACATAACTCATATAATACTAAATCATCATCGAACGTTAAGCGTGCGGACCCTACGTGTTTGAGAACTATGTAGACATGACCGAGACACTTCTCTGGTCAATAACCAATAGCAGAACCTGGATGCTCATATTGGCTCCCACATATTCTACGAAGATCTTTATCGGTCGAACCGTTATGACAACATACATTATTCCCTTTGTCCATCGGTATGTTACTTGCCCGAGATTCAATTGTCGGTATCTTCATACCTAGTTCAATCTCATTACCGGCAAGTCTCTTTACTCGTTCCGTAATACATCACCTCGTGACTAACTCCTTAGTCGTTTGCTTGCAAGCTTATGATGTGTATTACTGAGAGGGCCCAGAGATACCTCTCTAATACTCGGAGTGACAAATCCTAATCTTGATCTATGCCAACCCAACAGACACCTTCGGAGATACCTGTAGAGCATCTTTATAATCACCCAGTTACGTTGTGACGTTTGATAGCACACAAGGTATTCCTCCGGTTTCCGGGAGTTGTATAATCTCACAGTCGAAGCAATATGTATTTGACATGAAGAAAGCAGTAGCAATAAAACTGAACGATCATTATGCTAAGCTAACGGATGGGTCTTGTCCATCACATCATTCTCGTAATGATGTGATCCCGTTATCAAATGACAACACATATCCATGGTTAGGAAACCTTAACCATCTTTGATCAACGAGCTAGTCTAGTAGAGGCTCACTAGGGACACAGTGTTTGTCTATGTATTCACACATGTATTTTGGTTTCCGATCAATACAATTCTAGCATGAATAATAAACATTTATCATGAATAAGGAAATATAAAATAACAACTTTATTATTGCCTCTAGGGCATATTTCCTTCACTAGAGCCTCCGGCATGGTCTGCCTCGGAGGAGGGATGGAGGGAGCCGGCACCACCACTCCACCTCGGATAGAGATGACCATGGGCTCGAGTAGCCGCACTGAGAGGCGCTTCGGCCACCTCTTCGGGCACGCCGTGGCATCCATCGACCACCGTCCCGGCCGCCGCGCCGGATCGTGGACTCCGGCGAGCCTCGGCCTCAGCAGCGCCGCGCCTTAAAGAGCTCGCCTGGACCCTGTCATCGTCGACTCTTCTTCGGACAAGGAGGGCTCGTCGGTGCTGCGTCGTTGATCACCGGAGCCACGAGAGGATGCGGCAGCAGCCTCTCCCATCCGCCGGCGGTGCCGTGCAGAGGTGGGGATCGAGCAGAGGTGGTGCGGGTGTCGGATACTACGACTCTCATCCGATCCGCCCCTCCCCTCTTTCTTATGCGGTGCGGCAGCGCTTAGGCCGGCCAAAGGTTGTTGAGGCCCAGGCCCAGGCTTTGGCGTGGGATCTCTCCGGTTGCCTCCTCCTCGTGGATTCTGGACTAGATTTCATTTTTCTCTCTGTTTTATTAATCATTAGTACTAATTATTGTATTACTGCAGTTTTAGACTATGTTTAGTACTGTTTAGTACCTAGTTTGACTGCTGCTTACTTTCTACTCCAGTTCTAGATTAAATCTAGGTTAGGACTTTTGTAATTATTAGTGTGTTTATATTATGTAATGGATTAATAATATAAATAAAGTACCGGATTTCATCTGGGAAGAATGACATGTTCCATGTGTTTTCCACATATCAAGTTCTCTTGAACATGTTTTTACAATTGAGATCATCTTCTCTCGCATATCAAACTTGCAAATTTTCGGATACTCCTCCCTCATTATATTTGGAATCACAAGGTAATGAGTTGGGATCTATTGCTCATTTGCAGATTATCTCCTCTTACTGTGAGGTCTACACTTTGTCATTCTCGACAAGCGATTACCTCCAACGTGTATTCCTTACATCGGAATTGTAGCATACACAAGGTAATGGCGATATAGCCTATTACTGTTAGATCTATGTGATCTTCAAAGTGTTATGTTCACACAATTGAGGTTGAGAATTTTTCAATTTTTTCACTTGAGCATCAAATTTTGCATTCTTATTAC
Source organism: Thinopyrum elongatum (assembly GCA_011799875.1). NCBI lineage: Eukaryota > Viridiplantae > Streptophyta > Magnoliopsida > Poales > Poaceae > Thinopyrum > Thinopyrum elongatum. The sequence continues at coordinate 109,194,628 of CM022303.1, forward strand.
AGAACCATGATGGTTTTTAATTTACCACCTGTAAATTAATAATCTCTGGTTCCTCATGTAGGCAAATATGACCGCCAAAGAGTTTGAGGAGCTTGCCGTCAATGGCCACAACTACCCTACATGGGCTGTGGACATCAAGATCAGCCTTGCGTCCTGTGGGATAGCGCGTGCAATCCAGCCCCCCGAGACTCCTCTCCCAGCTGGAGCCACGCGCTGACAGAACAACAGAACTATGCTGCTTTATTCATCATAAGGCACCATATTCATCCAGATCTCAAGTCTGAGTATTTACAGGAGGAATCTGCTAGTACTCTGTTTCTGAACCTCAAAACGAGGTATGGACAACAGAAGGCAGTAGTCCTGCCAGAAGCACTTCATGATTGGACTCATCTCCGTCTTCAGGATTTCAAATCCATCGGTGAGTACAATCATGTTATTCATAAGATATGTTCCAAACTGCGTTTTTGTGAGAAGGAACCTACTGAGGGGGAGAAGATAGAGAAAACTTTGTCTATTATGCTCCCTTCAGATAGGATCCTCCAACAGCGTGCTTGTAACTACACTGTCTATTCCGAGCTTATTCACGTGTTACTTCAGGCTGAAAAGCATGATGAGCTACTCGCTAAGAATGGCTCTCAGTGCCCAGTTGGGGCACAACCTTTACCTGAAGTTCATTTGAATGTCGCGAATAGGCAAAAGCTTAATGGTACCTTTCGGGGTAAACAATCCAATTTCGAGCATAAGCGAAAGCGCAATGGGAACAGGAGATCCAGAAACCCAGGCAAGGGAAAAGGCACTTCAAAGCCCAGGTTTGATAAATCTAAGCTTTGCAGCAAATGTGGATACTACACGCATTCTACTGAAAAGTGCACAATGCCCAAGCATCTGGTTATGCTGTACCAGCAATCTCAGGGACACAAAGCACCTCAAGGTAAAAGGTTTGAAGCCAACTTCAACCTTCATCCGCATAGCGCAAAAGGAGCCGGTGGTTCACACGATGTTCCTCCTGTACCGAGCAATGCCATGATTCCTTATCCGCCCGAGGATCCTACTGAAACGGAGAACATGTTGATCGAGTACACCACAAACAATGTGTTTGGCGACTTCGACTAGTCCCTCAATCTCCTAGTGATCTACTTAATTATGTCCATTTGTGATGATTGTAGTAAGAACATAAGTTTGTTGTTGTCTTTATATTGCATTGTATCAGCACATTTGATATAATAAAGATTGTATTCTATGTATTAACATGAGGTTTTCTTATTGAAAATTCTTGGTTTTCTATAGTTCTCTATGGGGACAATCCAATGGAAGAGTAATTATGCCTTGTGTATAGTGGTACCACAAACTCCATACTGAGGGAAATGTAATATTTCCAAACTCTGAAAAAGACGGATGGAGATATTCTAACTATCGCTGGACGCGATACAGTGATTGTTGGTACTAGACGTGCCATATTCACCCTCCCAAGTGGTACACAAGTGACAATTGAGGATGCTTTATTGTATCCCGATTCTTCACGTACCCTGATCAGTTATCGAGATATCCATAAAAATGGATTTCACATTGAAACCCATGAAGACAACAAAGAGGAGTATCTACTCTTTACTAAAGATCATGGATATGGCAAAAAGGTACATGAGAAAATTCCTTCTCTATCGTCTGGTTTGTACTATACGTACATCAAACCCGTAGAACATGTTGCATACAAAGTAATTTTCAGAATGTTAACGCATTCCGAACCTGGCATGATCGCCTATGCCATCCCGGAATCGGGATGATGAGAAAAATTACTAGCAATTCCATTGGTCATAATTTGCTTGAGTCAAAATTTCCTCAATCTTCAGATTTTGTGTGCACATCTTGTGCCACAGAAAAGCTCATTTTGAGGCCCTAGCACCTCAAAATACAAGCTGAAACACTTCAGTTCCTTGAACGTATTCAAGGAGACATTTGTGGTCCCATTCAACCATTATCTGGACCTTTCAGGTATTTCATAGTTCTGATTGACGCATCTACACGATGGTCACACGTGTGTCTTCTATCCACACGGAACCATGCATCTGCCAAGATAATGAGGCAAGTCATTAAGTTGCAAGCCCATTATCCTGAAAGTCGAATTAAATCAATTCGAATGGACAATGCCGCAGAATTCTCCTCATGTGCTTTTAATGATTATTGCATGGCTTTGGGGATTGAAGTTTAACGCTCTGTTCCATATGTCCATACACAAAATGGTTTGGCTGAATCATTGATTAAGATGATCAAACTCATTGCAAGACCTTTGTTGACGAATTACAACTTGCCAACCTCTTGTTGGGGTCACGTTGTTTTACACGCTGCTGACTTGATACAATTGAGGCCAACTGCATATCACAGTTCTTCCCCTCTAGAATTGGTACGTGAAAATCCTCCTAGCATTTCCCATCTGCGTAAGTTCAGATGTGCTGCATACATCCCGATCTCACCATCACAGCGGACATCTATGGGCCCACACAGGAGGTTGGGGATCTCTATGGGGTACAAATCGCCGTCGATTATCAAGTACCTGGAACCCCTGAATGGGGATCTGTTCACAGGCCGTCACGCTGATTGCATATTTAATGAGGAACATTTTTTGACATTAGGGGGAGGTTTCAAGTACCAGAAAGAATGCCCAGAAATTGATTGGAATGCTCATGCCATTTCATCCTCTGATCCACGTACCCAAGAGACTGAACTTCAAGTTCGGAAGATCATTAATTTGCAACATCTTGCAAATAATCTGCCAGATTCATTTACTGATCTGAAAGGTGTTACAAAATCCTTAAATGAGGCTAGAAACGCGCCAGAAAGAGTGGAGGTACCAATAAAAACCACTCAAATCCCTATTCTTAAAAATAGGGGGAGTAGTACGGCCTCTGACCTAGAGCATGCTTCTAGCAAGCAGCAAAGGAAATCGAGGAGAAAAACCTCGGAGTCAGTAAATGCAGGTCAACTCAATGTTGACAAACACCTGATGGGTAGTATACACCCAGTGGAAGGGCAACCTCCACAACCCAGCTCCAGTGTGCACAAACTGGCTGGGACATCGGAACACCCAGACTCAATCGTATTGGGAAATCACGAAGAGTCACTAGGGGTACAGGAAATTTCCATCAACTATGTTGATTCTGGAGAATCATTTGACTGTACGACTACGACTGTCGACATATATTTTGCTGAAAAGATTGCGGATACCCTTCTCACTGATCATGATCCAAGGTCTATCGTTGAGTGCCAAAAGCGCTCGGACTGGCCTAAATGGAAGGATGCAATCCAAGCAGAAATTGCCTCGCTTAACAAAAGGAAGGTATTCACTGAAGCAATACCGACACCTCCCAGTGTTTTCCCTGTGGGATTCAAATGGGTCTTTCTCCGGAAACGGAATGAGAACAATGAGGTGGTGAGATATAAAGCAAGGCTTCTAGCACAAGGTTTCACGCAGAAACCCGTCATTGATTTCACTGAAACATATTCTCCAGTAATGAGTGCAACCACTTTCCGATATCTTATATCATTGGCAGTGCAAAATCGTCTATCTACGCAGTTGATGGACGTCGTGACCGCATATCTTTACGGGTCACTAGATTCGGACATATATATGAAGGTTCCTGACGGAATCTCTGTCCCGAATAAAAGTGCAAAACGCAACATGTATTGTGTAAAGCTGAGTAAGTCATTATATTGCTTAAGGCAGTGGGGACGGATGTGGTACAACCGACTCAGTGAGTTCCTTCTTCAGAAAGGTTACTCCAATAGTGTTGATTGCCCATGTGTCTTCATCAAAAAGTCCTCTACAGGATTTTGCATCATTTTTGTGTACGTTGATGATCTTCAACATCATTGGCAACACACCAGACATTGATGAAGCACACAATCACCTAACGATGAAGTTTGAGATGAAGGATTTGGGTAAAACCAAATTTTGCTTAGGTATTCAACTTGAGCACCTTCCCTCAGGAATCATGGTACACCAAGCTGCCTATATCCAGAAACTATTGGAGAAATTCAATGTGGACAAATCCTATCCATCTAAAACTCCCATGGTGGTTCGATCTCTAGACGTGGAGAAAGATCCGTTCAGACCAAGGGATGATGGAGAAGAGGTGTTGGGACCTGAAGTTCCATACCTCAGTGCCGTTGGAGCGCTTATGTATCTTGCAAATTGCACAAGACCTAATAATGCATTTGTAGTGAATCTACTTGCTAGTCATAGCGCAGCTCCCACCAAACGTCATTGGTCTAGAGTAATGAATATATTTCGATATCTCCAAGGCACAAAAGATCTTGGTCTATTTTTCCAGTTCCAGAAAAATCAGGATTATGATATGATTAGATACGCAGATGCCAGCTATTTGTCTGATCCCCATAATGCCAGATCATAGACCGGCTTCGTGTTCCTACATGGTGGCACTGCTATATCATGGAAGTCTTCGAAACCGACTCTGATGGCAACATCTACCGATCATTCTCAAATAATTTCATTATTTGAAGCAACATGCGAATGTGTATGGCTTCGCAGAATGATAAACCACATACAACAGTCATGTGAAATTTGTTCGATAGAATCACCCATCATTATCTATGAAGATAATGCGGCATGTATTGCACAGATGCAAACAGGATACATCAAGAGTAATATCACTAAGCATATTTCTCCTAAGTGGTTTTCCCGCATGATCTTCAGCAAAGCGGGGAAATAAACGTCTTGCAAATTAAATCATGCGAAAATCTTGCCGATTTATTTACCAAGTCTCTACCAAATTCTACATTTCAGAAATATGTTCATGGAATTGGTATGCGACGACTTCGGGACTTGCAAGCATGAGGGGGAGTCTCTTTTTGAGACATCCTTGTTCAAACATCACATTACACTGTCTTTTTTTGTGAGTATATGTTTCAGGATCTCATTAAAGATTTTATGAAGAACTTTTGAAGAGGAATCTTTTGAGATGATAGAGCTTCCCGGACAATCGTGGAGATGATTCTAATAGTTAAGCGTAGATTAGGGGGAGTGTTAAAACTAATTATGTAATTAGGGGGAAAATCTCCCCTTGCCCGAACGGCCGTACGGTTGCTCCCGCAACCGACGCCTCTCTCCCGTATGCCTGGAACCGACGCATCTCTTCAGGATCGTCGCGTCTCTCCAGGGATATATATACTCCCTGTAACCATCGTCAAGAAAATCGATCATTTTTTATTCGAAACAAGCACTAGCACAACACCCGCCAGGGATCCGCTGCGCGAGCGCGTGCGATCCGCATGCACGGCCACGCCTGTGACGCGCACAACGCGCAGGACGCGGCCTGCCCAACGGATCGGCACGGCCTGTTTGCTACTGCTGCACACCATGGTGACACACACGATTAACCACCGCGGCGAGTCATGATTTATTACTTTTTTTTTGGGATGGAGTCATGATTTATTCCTAGCAATCTATATAGAATTTTTTTCCCTAGACCCTCTCACTCTCTCACTCGCTCAAACAAAGATGGAAGAAGAAGAAGAAGACAACACTGTTATGGGTGACGAACGTCTCGGCCGCACGCACGGCCTTTCCGGCGACGTACGCCTCGGCTGCACGCACGGCCGGTTCTTTTTTCTCAGCACAAACTGCCTGTTGGCTCATCACACCACGTCGGGCTACAATCTAGACGCGCACACACGCACTCCTCGTAACAAACTCAGCTGGGTTTTTTCTATACTTGCCGATGCATGTATGCACATCGCTGCACACCTCCCCGATCTGGCGTACTATCCATCCCATGATTTTCACTTTCACACTGAATTTTATTAATTTCAGTAGAGACTGAAATATTACATTTCAGCCAAAATATTTCAGCAATTTCAGTACAGCACAGGAATTCAAATATTTTTCTAAATTTTCAAAAATTTAATTGAATTCAAGTGAATATTTCGGTCATTTGGCTGAAATGGAATCTGAAATCACTGAATTTCGGTGATTTCGGTTGGTGCTGAATTTTTTCTGAAACTGAAATTAAAAACCACGATCCGTCTGCTCAGCCTGCCCTCCACGGCGCGCTCTATGCATGTGACTCGGCTGGCTTTCATCGGAACGCCGCGGCCGTTTTGCTACTACTGCTAGCCTAACTATGACGGCCACGAGCGCACACGCACTCGCGACATACATACGCACATGCGCACGCACACTTACGACCTGACCCGACTCCGCGGACTCGACTGACGCCACTACGCCGGTCTGCACCGCACCGGACTCGACCTGACGCACGCACGCCGGTCGCCACCGTGTCTGGGTCACAGCTTATTCCCAACAGCAGGTTGGAGTGGTTGCCATAAGGACCAAAACCGACGGCGAAGCACAACCCTGCCAACTACCACCTCGCCGGAGAGAGCCCAGCCTAGACCTGTCAGCCTCGGGGTCGACATGGCCAAAGCCGAAGCACGAAAAGCAGATCAACATGCCGTCGTTGCGTAGTTCATGCAGTTGCTGCTAGAATCTTCTTCGGCGCGAGATTGGTCATGCCGTCGTTGCGCAGTTCATGTAGTTCCTGCTGGAATCTGGAAACTACCTTCGAGTTGTCGTGTGTATCAGTTGTGGGGTCGAAACCTTGTGAAGTGCAATCTGGTCAAGTCCTTGTCGTGTCCTACCGATGCGTTCTGTCAAGACAAAGACATCAGAGAAATACTCGCTCAATATTAAGAACATTCTTATATTATGAGACGGATGGAGTATATTAATAGGAGAGAAGAAGACTCATCCGGAAATTCCAATCGATTGATCCTAGTATGTTTTCACGTGCGTATGAGCATGTGTTCACGCCATTGTTCGTTTTCATTTTTTGAGCATGGTCCAAGATACGTTTCACGTGCGTGTGCTTGACTATTCTCATTTCCGGTATCGGCAGGCACTCTTGTACTTTCAGGCAACTCCATGCATCTTGTGCTTTCAGGCAACTCCAAATAATTGTCCCGCGGGTTCCAATGGCGATGAGGCGCTTGCTGCTGCTGCTGCCCGTCTTCCTAGTTTTGGCAGGACAAATGGAACACGGCGGTGAAGCACCGCCACAGGTGCCGGCGCTCATGCTGTTTGGCGACTCCCAGGTCGATGTACTAGTTAACAACGACTACATTCTCACCGCCGGCAAAGCAAACTCCCCTCCGTATGGCCGTGGCTTCAAGGAACCCGAGCCGGGGTGGATGGTGGTGCAGTAGGTGGTGCACAAGGTTGTGCTGGTGCAGGCCTAGATGAAATTACTACCTTTCTAAATAAATATTAAAGTTATGTCTTGAACCTTATCTATAGAATCGACATAATTAATGTACTATTTCGAACCCAAATCATGCAAGAAGGTCAAAACTCAGAATGCTCACTGTTAAAAAGTTCAATGTGGATAGTCCTTATACTACTTTAATAATACTTCAATTCAAGAGTCCAAAGAATATAATCCAAGTTTCACAGCCATCTTGTTATGTCTAGATTAATGCAACATAAATATCTACTTAATGCATAATATATGGTTACGGGTGAACTTTTGAACAGGCACATGAATGGAACACAAACAAACAATCCTATGTAGACAAGAACTATGTTTGTCTTTTATTTCCAAGTTTGAACTAGCACAGCTCGGGTTCACTCATGATAGAGCACGGGACTTTATTTTTCAGCGCTACAGCGACCAAACCATCGATTAAGCAATGGTGTTCCATATATCTAGTCCTAGAGTTCTTCTCTTCTTAGTTGGTACCAATGCTGCCAAATAGCCCGGTGGTGGTAGAGCAGTATGGCGGCACGTACACATTGCATATTGCTGGTAGCGTCAGCAATGCTAACCTCCTTATCTCCTCGAACTCTGGTAGTTGTTGAGGTTGTACAGAGTCCTGGCCATGTGGGTACTGTTGCTGAGATTGCTGGAGGGAGCCCTGGCTAGATAGGTATATTTGCTGAGGTTGTTGAATGGAGACTTGGCTCCACGGGTACTGCTGTTGTTGATGCAGAATAATAGCGTGAACGACACTGTGGATGGCTTGGCACCATGACTGCTCAGGGATCTGCCACAACCGCTGACAACACTGTTGTTGCAACTCCTGGTAACTACTTTGTTGCAATACCTGTTACCTTGCATGCGCTATGTTGCGTTGTTGCAAGAGGACATCCCTGCACGGAATCAGGTGTTGTTGCAGAAATGGTTGAAGGATTTGTTGTTCTTGTTGTGGAACTTGTTGTCCTTGTGGTGAAATTTGTTGTCCTTGTTGCTGCGAAATTGGTTGTTGTAGCTGCGGATACTGTATTTGCGGCTGTGGATATGGTTGTTGTGGTGGAAATGATTGCGGCTGTGGATATGGTTGTTGTGGTGGGAATGGTTGCGGCTGCGGATATGGTTGTTGTGGTGAAAATGGTTGTTGCTGCCCTGGAAATTGTTGTTGTTGCGTTAACGGGATTTGTTGTTGTGGTTGCTGCAGTGATGGCTTTTGCGGCTGCAATTGTGGCATTGGACCGCTAAGTACGGCAGTGGCGGTGGTCGCCGCGATAGCAAGGAGGGCAAGGATGAGAAAGGCCTTCATGGTGGATTTGTATTGTCCACTGCTTGCTTGGCTTGAATGATGTGCTATAGTTATGGGAATGATGGATGAGAAAGGATGATCATCATGCTACGGGCCTATTTATAGCTGCCATGGTATGATCTCTTTCACTATTTTCATTCGCTTTTCTGAAAAGTTCTTGCATGCTTCCCGAAATCACAATTTTGTATGGTGTGTTTGGTGGCACTACTTAGAAGTATACTCTTGGACTGATCCTTAAAGTTCCTTGTTGTTGCACTATCATTCCACCATAAAAAACGTGTGATAACTCGAATGACTCATCTTATTCACTTTACAGCCCAAACACTGATCTAGATTTGCCAAATTTTCTGAAACTAAGTTTGTAATGTTCTGCAAGTTGTTACGTGTAAACTAGATAAGCATGCCTTGCACTGAACTTAGTTTGTATTCTTATGTGGCCTGCTAAGATAGATGAGACTAGTAATGTAACTTGCTTTGGTAGGACATGACTCCTCATATTCCTTTTCATGCCAAGTGTTGTAGTGTTCAAGAAGTTTTTTTTTGGGAAAAACTTCCAATCTATTCATCTTCAATAATGGTAGTACAACGAACACTAGAAATAATAAAAATTACATCCAGATTCACAAACCACCTAGGCGACGACTACAAGCACTGAAGCGAGCCGAAGGCGCGCCGCTGTCATTGCCCCTCCTTCGCCGGAGCCGGGCAAACCTTGTTGTAGTAGACAGTCAGGAAGTCGTCGTGCTAAGGTCCCATAGAACCAACGCACCAGAACAACAACCGCCGCCGTTGAAGAGTGTAGATCAGAAAGATCCAACCTGAAGACACAAGAACATAGACGAACGATGAACAGATCCGAGCAAATCCACCAAAGACAGATCCGTCGAAGAATCACCTCCACACGCCCACCGACGATGCTATACGCATCAAGGGACTAGACGGGGAGACCTTTATTCCATCTTCAGGGAGCCGCCACCGTCTCGTCTTCCTGAGCAGGACACAAACCCTAACAAGACTCGAAAAAAGATCTAAAAACGGAGCCCTCCCCCCGGCAAGGGCCGGGATCCAACTCCGCCCCCATGACCCTAAGGCCACCGGAGACGGGGCGGACTGGCGCCGGCGGGAGGTAGAGGAACCCTAACTCTTTTTGGGGGAGGCCGCGGCTGGCTAGGTCGTACACGGGTTTGGTGGCAGGGAGCCAGCCGTGGGTTCTAGAAAACTACAACACTTATCCGTCTGCACAACATGTGCATGGGCTTTAATTCTCCATGCAAGTGAAGAAAACTACTTTATGCATCACATCTCAAAGCTCTAGGTATTATGAACTGTAGAACACATGTTTTCTTTCTATTCCTCTATCTATTTCTATATAATACTACACTGTCACCTGAATTTTCATATCGTCTAACTCATCCTTTGATTACTGACTAGGAAATATGCCCATGCATTGCAACGGGAGAAACAAATTCTCACTGACATTCATGCAACTTTAGACGCACAACTACCCTTGACATAATCGCCGCGTCGATTTTAGTTGTACAACTTAGATGTGAGTAGTTGACGCTTAGGATGTGGGTGCATAAATTTCTAATCTTAAAACTAACTCATCCAAACAAATTCATCTGAACTAAACTGGGCAAAAACATGATATATCATTGATCGATATGAATAAAATACAATCTAACAATACATGTTGAGGTTGAGAAGAGATTCGAAACTAGGGAAAATTGAGGAGGTACGTCGCTGCTTGGTCGAGTCGCTCGCGCGGTCATTCCTGATGCCGCCACTGCCGAGAAGGGTAACCCAGGTGATGCGAACCATCTTAACTGACGGGAATCGACTTTAAGATGCAGGGGAAGGTGGAGATGGGGGCAAGCATGGATCCAGAGAGGTCGCCGGGCGTGGTGAGACACTACTAGGGAAAACCTTATACACAGAGGATTATCAGTAGCGCTGGTTAAAATGAGGCGCTACTGCTAATTAACAGAGCGCGTGGTCACGAAGGGCGCTACTGCTCAGGAAAGACGCTACTACTATAATTGCCACACTGTTGCCGACAGGCTAGGTATAGTAGTAGCACGCTTCCAAAACACGCGTTACTGCTAAGTATATAGTAGTAGCGAGTTTTTAGGGGAGGGCGCTACTGCTAAGTTTGAACCATGCCACATGGCGGGCCCCACATAGCAGTAGCGCTTGTTGCAGGAGTGCGCTACTGCTACGTTTTTAGCAGCAGCGTGTTTTAGCAACCCTCGCTGCTGCTAAGGCACAGCAGCCACCTTTTGCTACCCCCTCTCCCATCCCCTCTTCCTTTCACTTTCCCCTAGCTTCCACCTCCTCTCTCCCTCACTTTGCTTCTTCCTCACTACTTCTCCCCCATTACTCTCTTTATTCTACCTCTCTTTCTCTCTCTTTAATGCTCCTAGCTAACTACACCATCTTCATTAATGCAACTCCTTTCTCTTTTCCTCCCCTCCAGTAGCTAGTTAGAGTCATCTCCTTCCCCAACTAGCTAGGTAGATCTACCCATTTAATGAAGTAACCTATTTACCTCTCTAACTAGATCTAGCCATGTCAAGAAGTAAGCTTTGTCCACTTTTGATCATTCCCTAGGTGTGTGGCGACACCGATCGACATCATCATCACCGTGCTCGATCTCGAGATAGGTGATTAAAAATTTGTGCTTTTGCAAGAATGGAAATATGTGTATGTGTGCAATATGACATAATCGGGCGATATGATGGAAATTGTGTGTGTGGCATGAGTTGTCGCCGAATTGTGCTTGAGTTGCCTATGTTTTGCTGAAATGTCGATTTATTTCCGTGTCGGCAAATTTTGGGCAAACTCTATATGTCCTATTTTTAGGGAAGATCATGCCGAATTTTTGTATGACTTTGATGCATGCATGCATTTTTATAATCAATTTGTTAATTATTACCGCGCATGCGTTCATGATGGTCAATGAAATGATGGTGGAAAGGTGGTTGCGATCGACGGTGCAGGACATGAATGAAAATAACCGGATAAAGATTTTATGTCCGTGTCGAAGATGCAAAGGAGGAGTTTGGCTCGACCCCTATGAGGATGGTCGTTTGATGGTGCACCTACTCATGACTGGTTTCATGGATGGCTATACTCGGTGGATAATTGAAGATGATGATGATAATGAGGAGGCCGACGGGGCAACCAATGACGACATGAGGCAAGACGAAGAGATGACCGATAATGGCGGCGAAGAAGGGGCCAGACATGGCGGCGGGGAAGAGGCTGGACATGGCGGCAGAGAAGAGGCCGGACATGGCGGTGAAGAAAACATGGACTACACGCCGCAGACTTCGTCGCTACAAAGTTCAATCATGCGAGACCCTCATGTTCGAGACCTGCTTCGCAAGGAGACGAGTACTAACAGAGCTGCTTCTAGAGAGGAGGCCAAGCTGGAGCAACTGGTGGTAGACTCGAACACTCCATTGTATGATGGTTGCGATCCCGAGGTGACCCGCTTGAGTTTCACGCTCGAACTTCTAAAGACGAAGGCTAAAAACAAATGGACCGACACTAGCCTCAATGAGCTTCTCAAGTACCTAAAGGTTGTTCTTCCCGTGGGGAATCTATGTCCTACTAGTGTGGATGAGGCCAAGAAGATCGTGTGCCCTCTTGATCTGCCGCACGTTAGATACCATGCATGCATCAACGATTGCATCATTTATCGGAAGGAGCACGCGTAAAAAACCAGCTGTCTGGTGTGCAATGATTCTCGATACAAGAAGGCCGGAAAGAAATCTCCCTAGAAAGTTGTATGGTACTTACCGATCACTCCCCATCTGCAATGTTATTTTGTAGATCCCAAGGAAGCAAAGCTCATGTGTTGGCACGCGGAGAGGAAAAAGCCCGACGATGGAGATGATCCGAAGCTAAGACACCTCGCGGATGCAAGCCAGCGGAGAGCGTTCAACGGCGAATATCGATATTTCGCATGTGATGCAAGGAACATCGTGCTTGGCGCGTGTACCGATGGCATGAATCCATTTGGCAACCAGAACATCAACCATAGCTCATGGCCCATGTTTGTATGGATGTACAACCTCCCCCCTGGTTGTGCATGAAGTCGAAGTACATACACATGAGCATGCTGATTCAGGGGCCGAAACAACCGGGAAATAATATTAATCTGTATCTGGGCCTACTTCAAGAGGGGTTAGACACGATATGGAAAACACCGGCCAAGACATGGGACGCCAGCAAAGGCGAGTATTTCTATATGAGAGCCGCGCTGATCACGACGGTGCATGACTATCTCGGTTAAGGATATGTCGCAGGCCAGGTGTGCCACGGATATTGTGGATGCACGCGATGCATGGATGATACAACGTCTCAGCAGCTAACGTCAACAAAAGATGGCGGGTCTGGGAAAATCGTGTACATGGGGCATCGAAGATGGCTCGAGAAGGATGATCCATGGAGAAACCGTGGAGATCTATTCAATGGTGAGGCTGAGCATCGAGGACCTCCATGGAAGCGGAGTGGCGTCGAAATCGATGAGCTGTTGAAAAACTGGGAACAGCGCCCCACGCTGGGAAAGACGATGAAAAAGGCGTCGGAGCCGCTGCTGAAGGTATGGAAGACGAGGTCTATTTTCTGGGACTTGGAGTACTGGCACAAACTTGACATGCCTCATTGCCTTGATCAAATGCATATCTGTAAGAATGCCCTTGAGAGCTTGCTTGCGACACTGATGAACATGCCAGATAAGACCAAGGATGGGCCGAAGGCAAGAAGAGACTTGCAAGATTTGAAAATCAGGGCAGATCTGCACATGCCGCCCCGTAGAAAGTCAGAGGAGACAGAGACGGAGACGGAGGCGCGGGAGAAGAAGGGAAAAAAGTGAAGGAATAAGATTATTGCCCCCCTTCTTGCTTCACCTTAAGTCTGGCTGAGATCGATCAATTCTTCAAGTGCCTTACCAGAATCAAAGTTAGTTTTGGTTACTGTGGGAAGATAAGCAGATTTCTAGACACGAATAAGAAAAGGTTCAGCAGGATGAAGTCCCATGACTGTCATGTGATGATGACGCAAATACTACCTGTTGCCCTTAGAGGGATAATGGACAAGCACGTCCGTGACACACTTATTGGTCTCTGCAACTTTTTCGACGTCATCTCTCGAAAGTCGATCAGTGTGAAGCAACTCTGAAGGCTACAAGAAGAGATCATTGTAATACTAAATGAGCTTGAGATGTACTTCCCGCCCGTGATCTTTGATGCCATGGTGCATCTGTGTGTCCACATTGTGGATGACATAATAGACCTGGGGCCGTCATTCCTGCACAACCTGATGCCATTCGAGAGGATGAATGGGGTCATCAAAGGATTCGTTCGTAACATGTCTCGTCCGATGAAAGCATCGTCCAGGGCTATCTGACACAAGAGTGCATCTCTTTCTGCGACAATTATTTATATGGCGGAGACCGGCCTGGTGTTGGTTTGCCCGTTAAGAAGCACCTTGGGAGGCTCGAAGGAGAAGGTCACTCCAACGGTCGCAGGGAACTGCATATGAGTTACTCAGATCAATGCAACAACTTTGACATAGCAAACTTAGTAGTGCTACATCACCTAGACTTGGTAGATCCTTTCGTGACACTACACAAAGAAACCATCGCAAAGAAGTATCGTGGCCGGCGGCTATGCAGGATGAACGCCGAAGTTACTAGAGAGCACAACTCCACTTTCCTGCGTTGGTTCAAATAGCATATTCTTGCTAATCCCCCAGAAGAGGGCTCTAAGGATGGATTGCTCATATATGCCTTAGCACATGGCCCCGCGGCCAACCTTGCGACCTATCAGGCATACCATATCAATGGATACACGTTCTACACGGAGGCCAAAGATATGAACAGTGATTTTCAGAACTCAGGGGTGACGATGGAATGCATGACCGGCGACAACGCCGCAACTAAGAGATTCTACGAAAGGGTCGAGGAGATCTGGGAGCTTGAATACTCTGGACTGCACAGCGCGACAATGTTCCGCGTCAGATGGGCTAAGAATGTCAAAAGAGAAAACCGGCATTTCACTACCATGTCTATACCCGACGCCAAGAGCGCTACCGTGAACGCCATCGCAAAAAACGAGCCATGGGTACACGCTAAGCACGTGACACAATGCTTCTTCATAACCGACCCGAGGAATCCCAGCCGTGTTGTCCTGAGGAGAGGCAAAAGGAACATCATTGGAATGGATGGAGTCGCCAACGAGGAAGACTACGACCAGTACAGCAACCCGATGAGGGAAGATGATGATGACGATGACGCATATGTCAAAAGAAGAACCAATACTACATTACCTAAGAATGATTGTACTCCATGGAAAAGGAAAAGTCACAATGAGGGGCTCAATTATTCGTCAATGAACAAGAAGGGAAAGAAGCTCACTCAAAAACAAAAACGTCGACGCTGAGAAACCGTTATCGGTCAAATGATGTAATATATATGTCCTATTTTGTATACGCACTTAACCGTTATGGGTCAAATGATGCAATATATATCGCCTTAGTTATATACTCCCTCCATCCGGAAATACTTGTCGTAGAAATGGATACAAATGGATGTATCTAGAACTAAAATACATATAGATACATCCATTCCTCGGACAAGTATTTCTAGACGGAGGGAGTACATTGTATCCCCTTCCCTTCGTTCCGGCTCTCGGAAACAAAAGGAAAAGAAAAGAAAAGAAAAAAAAGAAAAGGAAAAGAAAATAAAAGAAAAAAAGGAAAAGAAAATAGAAGAAAAAAAGGAAAGAAAAAAAGAGAAGGAAAAGAAAAGAAAAAGAAAAATGAAAACAATAGTAGTAGCGCTGGTTCAAGAACCGCGATATAGCTACTTCAGATAGAAGTAGTGCGGTTTTCCTGCCCACGCTATTGGTAGTTGAGATAGCAGTAGCGCGGTTTTCTAGCTCGCGCTAGAGCTAGTATATTTTGACATAACCCCCGCGCGGGCTTCCTCCTCTTCTTCCTCCATCCCATTCCCCATTCCCCATTCCCTCTCGTCCGACGTCGCGCCGTCGCCCTGCCCTCGCCGCGCCCCAGCCTCGAGCGCCGCCGGAGCCCTGCCTCTGCCGGAGCCGGAGCCCTGTCCTCACCGGAGCCCCTGCCCTCGCCCCAGCCTCCTGTCTGCCGGAGCCCCTGCCCTCCGGTCCCTCGTCGCCGCCTCATCGCCATCTCCACCGACCTCCACCTCCCCGTTGCCGTCTCCCCCGACCTCCACCTCCCCGTTGTAAGCCCCTACCTCTCCTCTCTAGGGTTAACTGTAGTTTAGGTGTTTAGGTGTTTTAGTTGACTGTAGTTCAATTAGGTGTTCTAGTTAATTGTAGTTTAGGTGTTAACTGTAGTTAACTATAGTTTAGGTGTTTAGGTGTTCTAGTGTAATATTAGTTAAGTTAATTTTAGGGTTTAGGTGTTTTAGTTAATTGTAGTTTAGGTGTTTAGTTAACTAAATTCTAGGGTTAGGTATTTTAGGTGTTTAGTTATGTTAATTCTAGGGTTCAGTTGTTTCTGCTAAATGAATTCTAGGTATTTTAGGTCTTTTAGGTGTAGTTAACAGAATTCTAGGTATTTTTTTAGTTAAAGCAATTGTTGCTATTTAAAGAAAAAAAAATTGATTAACACTAGTTAGTATGAACCCTAGCTAGGTTTCAAATTAGGTAGTATGAACTATGAACCCTAGGTGAATTAGTATGAACCCCAGGACAAATAAGGTAGTATGAACCTAGTTAATTAGTATGAACCCTAGGTTTCAAATTAGGACAGAAATTTAACTAGGTTTTCAAATTAGGACCAAAATTTATCTTGGTTTCAAATTAGGACAGAAATTTAGGTAGTATGAAATTAGAACAGAAATTTGGTAGGTTTCAAATTAGGATAGAAATTTGACAAGTGCTGAATTTACTATCAAATTTGACAAGTGCTGAATTTAGTTTCAAATATTGTGAAGAAAAAGGACCTCTTGCATTTTTCTTCAAGTTCTATATTTTTCTTCCTGTTATATCCAAAATTGAAGTGGACATGTGATTTGGATATGTGGTATTTGGAATTTGGACATGTTATATTTAGAGATGTGATATTTTGGACATGTGATATTTGGAAAATGATGGTTATGTTCAGGGTAAATGATCCGAGTGGCCTATGTTTCACCGGAATGCTGATTCATTTCTGTTCCGGTGAATTTTAGGCGCTCGCTATGTCCACTTTTTAGCAAAGGTCATGCCAAAATTTTCCTTGAATTTTGGCATGACTTGTGCTAGAAAGTAGGCATATCGAGTGCCGGGATTTGCTGCGAGGGGAATGAAACGGCATTCTGGCAAACCATAGACCTTTTTTTATGTCATTACTCATTTTATTATAGTTTAAGAATTAAACGAGGAGACTTAATCGTAGGAAACATGTCGAACAACGAAGAAACCGGGCCTTCTGACCACAATGCAGACGAGATGGATTATGAGGGCGAACATAACTACCTCGACTATTTGGCTACTAAGCACAGTCAAGGTTTGCAGGGCGGCGTCGATGATGGTACTGACGCCGACATCGACACCGATGGCGGCGCCGAGACCGGCGGGGAAGGTACCGGCGGGGAAGGTACCGGCGTCGAAGCCGCTAACAAAAAGAAGAAGCAGATGATACAAAAACCTAACAAACTTGGCATCGGACGACTGCTGATCACAAAGATGGCCCATGGCAAGTTTGAGCCATTAGAGCCGGAAGAACCTCGCAAGTGCTACGGGAACCAACTCGGATGCATCCTACGGGAATGCGCGAGCATCAACAACGATGACTTAAGGGGTAAAGAACATTTGAAGCAGTTGCTCCTAACAAAGCTGCACAAGAGATTCCAATGCCCTGACCGGGATGACCGCATAGAACACCCGTGGAATGATCCGAAGATGAAAAAGATTAACAATCATGCCATGGGCATGTTCAGCAATGATTTGGCCTCCTAGAAAGGGAGGGTGAAACGAGCTATTGAAGCTAAGGAACCCCTGTCCAAGATTCTGGAGGAAAATCCAACACTTACGGAAGAGGAGTTCCAAAAGTTCAAGGACACTTGCGCCACCGAGGCAGCCAAGGCTAAGGCTAAGAAATTCAAGGTGCTTCAGCAAAGAAACACGGGGAACCAACGCCTCGGAAGCCGTGGCTACCTTGGCAAAAGGCCCATATGGGATAAGGAGGATGCGGAATGTGAAGCCGCGGGTCTCCCAGACCCCTTCGCGAAGTTCACCGCCCCCTTGGAACGTGACTTCATCAGGGCCCACTACAAGTGGGACAAGGAAAAAAAGGTTTTTTACATGGACCCGATCACGAGGAAATTGGAAAGAATACTGGTAATTATTCTTTTACCACACCTTACATTACCTTCTGATCAAGTTGACTACACATTCGTAAACGGTTCACGTTCCTTTTGCAGGAGAAGCAACACAGGCTTGCAGCCGAAAGCGAGTCTTCGTCGATGAGGCCCAAGTGGGACACCCCTCTCAACCGGGCCTTGAATGAACTGAAGGGACTCCATTTGGACCAAACGGATTGACTCCATCGATGCTCGCGCCCAGCACGATGTTCCTTGGATCGTCCCCAAATTCTGGGTATTCGAAGTTCAACGCTTGCCACTAGCTCACATCCTTAGGGTGACTCAGCATCATGTCTTTTTTATTTATCTCCGGATCATTTCCGTCATCTTCTCGCTTCTTCTCCTCCCTATCCGTGTGCCAACGCAGGAGCTTTGCTGCCTTAGGGTCCGCGAAATACCGCTGCAGACGAGGAGTGATTGGAAAGTACCACACCACTTTTCGAGGAGCTTTCTTCCTCTTCTTGTATCGAGTGACGCCGCACACCGGACATATGGTAGACTCCGCGTGCTCGTCCCGATAATTGATGCAATCGTTCATGCACACATGGTATTTCACGTGCTGTAAATCCAGAGGACACACGATTTTCTTCGCCTCCTCGAAACTGGTCGGGCACTTGTTCCCCTTGGGAAGACGTTCGTGCCAGAATGACATGTTCTCGTTGAAGCATGCGTCGGTCATTTTGTGTTTTACCTTCATCTCCAGAGCCATGAGCGTTACTTTCAGGCGGGTATCCTCGGGCCTGTATCCTTCATATAATGGAGTAACCACGTCTATCTCCAGTTGATCCAGCTTGGCTTTCTCTCGGGCAGCAGCTCTTGCGTTATCCGTCTGCTTGAGAAGCAGCTCTTGAATATGAGGGTCCTGCACCCAGCCCATCGATGGTCCATCGTCGTCTGCTCCGGCATCTTCATCTTCATGATCATGCCCTTCGTCTTGATCTTCCTCATCATCATGTCCGGCATCTTCTACATGATGACTGTGTACTGCATCACCGTCGTGATCATGTCCTGGAGATTCTTCGTCTTCTCGCCCGCCCTCGCCGCCGCGGTTGTCTTGCTGCCCTTCCTCATTTCTTGCCCTGCCCCCAGGGACGACTTCATAGTCATCTTCATCACCTTGCCACCGATAGCCATCCATGAAACCACGCAAGAGCAGGTGGTCCCGCACCTGTCCGGAATCCGGGTCCGTAATAAGGCTCTTCAGCTTGCATCTTCGACACGGACATCTTATCTCCGTCTCGTTCTTTTGAAGCATCTCGGCCTTCGCGGAGCTCAAAAACCTATTCACGATGCCTTCGGTCATCGTGCGGACCATGGTCGTCTGCGGGGTAGAGCAAAACGATATTTTAGAACCAAAAAAAAATTTGGCATGACTTTGCCTAAAAATAGGACCAAAAAGAATGCATAGTGCTAAATTCTCGCCGAAACGGAAATGAATCAACATTCCGGCAAAATATTGGCAACTATCGCATTTCAAATACCGGTACCTGCAAACACAAACATATGCAACACCACAAACATATGCAACACCACAAACGTATGCAACACCACAAACATACGTAGATCTAGGCCATAAAAAGTGCATGTGCACGTTGTTGGAGGGAGAAAAAAGTAGATCTACAACATAAAGAAAGCTTTCCCCTTACTTACCTATCAAAAAAAGGAAATTTAACCACTTAATTTGGGTGAATGTATGGTGCAAATGAGGTGAGGAGGAGGAGGCAGCCGAGACAAGCTTGGAGGAGGAGGTGGAGAGAATGAAGTGGGGAAAGTTTGTGTGGTAGGTGGCTGTCCAAAATATCTAGCTGCTCTCAGGTTACCAATGGTGCACCACCTAACAATGCGCCATTAGTAACCCTGGTTACTAATGGCGCACCTGTTACGTGGTGCGCCATTACTAGTTTTGCAAAAAAATAAAAATAATAATTGTTAGTAGTGGCGCACCGTGGTTGTGGTGCGCCATTACTAGTTTGAACTAGTAATGGCGCACTATACCCGGGTGCGCCATTACTAGTTTTAAAAAAAAAGTAAAAAAAAAATTGTTAGTAGTGGCACACTGAGTGTGTGGTGCGCCATTACTAGTTAAAACTAGTAATGGCGCACTATGCCGTGGTGCGCCATTACTAGTTTTGGAAAAAAAAATTGTTAGTAGTGGCGCACCGTGGGTGTGGTGCGCCATTAGTGATATGGACACTAATGGCGCACCTACACATGGTGCGCCACTGCTATATAGCAGTGGCGCACCACATATGTGGTACTGCTACAACCGCACGGTGACTCTTACAAGCTGCCAAGGAGAAACAATAAAATTTGGCACAAGGAGGATTTCCGCAACACAAGGAAAATGAAATCAAGTGGATACGGCAGAATTAAGTAAGGTTCCTGTAGTCTGCGAATAC
Source organism: Thinopyrum elongatum (assembly GCA_011799875.1). Lineage (NCBI taxonomy): Eukaryota > Viridiplantae > Streptophyta > Magnoliopsida > Poales > Poaceae > Thinopyrum > Thinopyrum elongatum. The sequence continues at coordinate 109,214,986 of CM022303.1, forward strand.
CCCGATGTATTCCCTGAGGAGCTATCAGGAATGCCCCCGGACCGTGAAATTGAATTTGTTATTGAATTGGCACCTGGAACGACACCCATTTATAAGAAGCCGTACCGAATGGCTTCGATGGAATTGGCTGAGTTGAAGAAATAAATTAAGGAACTAATGGAAAAAGTTTATGTTCGACCCAGCTCATCACCATGGGGATCGCCAGTTTTATTTGCTAAGAAAAAGGATGGTACCCTAAGGCTATGTATTGATTACAGGGCACTCAATATGGTCACCATCAAAAATAAATACCCGCTGCCCAGGATAAATGACTTGTTTGAACAGCTAGCAGAAGCCAAAGTTTTCTCAAAAATAGATTTAAGGTCAGGCTACCATCAATTGAAAATCCGATCGTCAGATATACCCAAGACGGCCTTTACTACCAGATATGGATTATACGAGTTCACAGTGATGCCTTTTGGCTTAACCAACGCTCCTGCTTATTTTGTGCATCTCATGAACAAGGTCTTCATGAAATATTTGGACAAGTTCATGGTCGTATTTATCGATGATATACTTATTTATTCCAAGACACCCGAGGAACACGAGCAACACCTACGAATAGTCCTGGAAGAATTGAGGAAAAATCAACTATATGCCAAATTTAGTAAATGTGAATTTTGGTTGCGAGAAGTTGGTTTTCTGGGACACGTACTGATACAAGATGGGATAGCAGTGGACCCAAGCAAGGTAAAAGCTGTCCAAGAATGGAAACAACCCACCAACGTGACTGAGGTCAGGAGTTTTCTTGGTCTGGCAGGTTATTACCGGAGATTTATTGAAGGATTCTCCACCATAGCTAAACCCATGACCTAATTACTTAAGAAGGATAAGAAGTTTGATTGGACTGAAGCTTGTGAGAAAAGTTTCCAAGAATTGAAAAAGAGGCTAACAACGGCACCCGTTCTGGTCGTGCCCGATGTGCACAATTTTTTTGAGATATACTGTGACGCGTCCAGGAAAGGCCTTGGATGTGTATTGATGCAAGAAGGAAAAGTCGTGGCATATGCCTCAAGACAGCTACGACGATACGAGGAGAATTATCCTACGCATGATTTGGAGCTTACTGCGGTAATACATGCACTCAAAGAATGGCGACACTTTCTTCTCGGTGAACGATGTGAGATATACACGGACCACAAAAGTCTTAAGTATATTTTCACCCAGCCAGAATTAAACTTGAGACAGCGTCGCTAGCTTGAGTTACTAAAGGATTACGACATCGGAATTCATTACCATTCGGGTAAAGCAAATGTTGTGGCAGACGCCCTCAGCCGAAATCCCTGCACCAACAATAATAGTGCGCAATTCTTACAGCATGTGTTTAATCAGGAATTTGCCAAACTCAATATGGTTCTAGTCACAGAAGGAACCGTTGCCCAACTAGAAATAAAACCTACATTAGAGGATCAGATCAAAGAAGCCCAAAAAGGACATCCAAGTATTGAAGGAATTAAGAGAAAAATAAAATTGGGCAAGGCGACTGAATTTACCGTGGACAGTCAGGGAATTTTATGGTTCGGGAAAAGATTGTGCATGCCTAATAAGGAAGGTTTAAAGCAACAAATTTTGGCAGAAGCCCATACCACTCCATATTCTATTCATCCAGGAGGAACAAAGATGTACAAGGATCTGCAAGAAAATTACTGGTGGGACGGGATGAAAAGGGATATAGCCGTATATGTCGCACGATGTGATTCATGTCAGCGTATAAAAGCGGAACACCAGAGGCCAGCAGGGCTATTGCAGCCACTCAAAGTACCTAAATGGAAATGGGACATAATAGGAATGGACTTTATCGTCGGACTGCCAAGGTCACGACACGGAAATGATGCTATCTGGGTTATAACAGATTATTTAACCAAGGTGGCACATTTCATTCCGGTAAAAACCACATACTCCACACAGAGACTCGCCAGATTATATCTCTCCCGGATTGTTTGCTTACACGGAGTACCCAAGACCATAGTCTCTGACAAAGGCACCCAATTTGTCTCTAGATTTTGGGAGCACCTACAGCAAGCCCTAGGAACTCAACTGACATTCAGCACAGCATACCACCCGCAAACCGGAGGACAAACTGAGCGGGTAAATCAAATATTGGAGGACATGCTAAGAGCATGTGTGCTCACTTACGGAGTTAGCTGGGAAGACAGTTTACCATACGCAGAGTTCTCATATAACAACAGTTATCAAGCCAGTTTAAAAATGTCACCATTTGAAGCCCTGTATGGACGAAGGTGCCGTACCCCACTCAATTGGTCAGAGACTGGAGACAGTCGAATTTTCGGACCTGAAGTTCTTAAAGAAGCAGAAATAAAAGTGAAGCTTATTCAAGATAGACTGAAAGCGGCTCAGAGCTGTCAAAAGAGCTACTACAATCAAAAGCACCGCCAAATCAGTTTTGAGCCCAATGAATACGTATATCTCAGAGTATCTCCAACTAGAGGACTACAGAGATTTAAAGTCAAAGGAAAATTGGCACCAAGATTTATTGGACCATTCCGAGTAATCGCAAGAAGAGGCAAGGTTGCGTATCAACTAGAGCTACCAGCAGAATTATCAGATGTTCACGATGTTTTTCACGTGTCACAACTGAGAAGATGTGTTAGTAACCCGGACAAGCAAGTGCAACACCAAGACTTGGACCTTCAACCAGACCTCACATATAGGGAGCATCCTATAAAGATTTTAGAGGAGTCTGAACGGAGGACCCGGCAGAATGTGATAAAATTTTACAAAGTTCAATGGAGTAATCACACCGAGGAAGAAGCAACATGGGAAAGAGAGGATCACCTGAGGACTGAATATCCGTACCTGTTTGAGGGACAACTGAAATCTCGGGGACAAGATTTTTCTTAAGGGGGGTAGGTGTTGTAACACCCCAAAAATATTTTTCTGAAATATTTGAAATCTTTCCTTTAAAAATAAAAATTTTGAAAATCATTTTTTTGACCATATCACCTTTCTTCAATTTGAAAACCTTTTTCAAATTTTATTTGGGTTTCAATTTTCTTTAATATTCTGTTTTGAAAGGTTTAAAATTATATGGATAATTAATTTGGGGGTTTTCAAACAATTATTTTTCATCCAGAAAAGTTTTGGGGATAATTAAATTTTAAAAAATAACCTTTTCACCTCCTTTTAGCCTTTCTAAAATTCATCCAACAAATTTTCTTCCACTCCAAAATTATTCCTCAAGCCAAGCACATCTTCTAGGGCTGTATGCAAACCTCTCCTACCCCACAAAAATATTTTTCACCATCCAAATAAATTCCAAGATTGGAATTCATATATTCCATCATTCCTTTGGTTTACAAAGGAACCACCATTTCTACAAGGATTCCACCTCCACCAAAATTATCCCAACAAATATATGGTACCCACAACCCATTTTTCCAAAGACATGGGGTACCCCAGTTCAAAATTTTCAAATCCCACTCAATTCAAATTTGGACCAGATTCAATATTTCTGATCCAAACATATTTTTAAATGCTCCAAAAATTCCCAAACTTTGCCAGGCCCTCTCTTATGCATCAACACATTACCACAAAAATTCCTCAAATTCAAAAAAATCCCTAGCACTCTCTGCCATGGGATTAAGTGAGTAACAGTGCACTGTTCATAACTGAAGAAATTCAGTTAACTGAATTTGTCTTCAGGCAACAGAGGGAAACGGTGCCGTGCACCCCTCCCCTTCCTTCTCCTTCACGGAGACGCTAAGATCATCAATGCCTCACCCCTCCTTGGCCCACTCCGCAGTCACTCCTCGCCGGTGAGCTGGCGGCTGGCCGGTGCAACGCCCTACACCGTGCTCATCCACGGCGGACGGGCGGAGTCGCCTCGGCCACCAACTTCCATTACTGCGCTGCAGCCTCACCGCCTACCTCCTAGCCACGCGTTGCTCCTCTCCGTGCCCTCGCACGCTGTCTGCACCGACCCAACCCCCCTGGCCCACTGGCAGTCATCGGAACCAGGATAGCGCCGCTGCACCGTACGGGAGCTCCGTTCTGGGATAAGCTCGAGGAGCTCAAGCCCGTCCATGCCGAGCCTTCCGGAGTTCTCCACCGCTCTCACTGACACTCGCCGCCCACGACCACCGCCCAAAACCAACCTCGCCCACCAGCATAACTCCGGCGAAATCCTTTCCCCTCACCCATCGCCTTCACCACCTCCCAATCGACCCTATGCCATTTCCCTGACCTGGAGGAGGTCTCCTCCCTCCTCTCCGATCACCGCTCTGCCGCTTCCGTTCCCGATCGGCTCGACGCCGTTACGCCATCACCACAGCTCAAACCTCACCAGTAGCTATCTCATCCACCAAATCATCAATCCCGCGCTCCAATTTCATTGCCCGAGCCCTCTCCGGCGAGTTCCAAAGTCACCCGAGCCACCGTCCGCCACCGTCGACTTCGCCGGCGTTCAGGTGCTCTCCGGCGACCACCACCACCTCCCTCCGACGCGGCACTCCGCCCTGGTCTTGTTCCGACCATCGCCGCACTCCAAAACCCCGGCGATCACCGCCGGCGACCGCCGTCATCTCTCTGTCTCGCGCGTGATCGGGTTCAAATTTGAACCTGACGGGTGGGCCCCCACCCCGCGCGGTCTTTTTCTTTTTCCCTGTTTAAAACAAAGGGGTACTCTGCCTTTTACGCTTTCTCCGCTAAGAAGCGTATTTCAGCCGAAGTGTTTTCTGTTTTAACTGCACAGGGACTACTGTTTTACAGAAAAGCCCCTGGATTTGAAAGTCTTATAACTTTTAAACTACAACTCTGTTTAAGTTGAAACTTTTTTTGAAATTCTTATTTTTACCTCTAGTTTTTTTAGTGTTTATTTAAAAATGTTTTGAGACAACATTTTGTACTGTTACCAAAATTTTAAATTTGAGTTGAATTTGAATTTTTTTAGAAAAAGAAGAGGGAAACTTTGCCAAGAATTTCGAAGGGTTTTCACCTGACTACTTTGGAAAAGGCAAGCATTATTGAACTTGGGATATGGTGATTGCATTTGCATGTTTGCATCCGTTGGTATTGCACCATATGTATCACAATTGCATGTTCGGTCATATCATTTTCTTACCCATGTCTTGCACTTCACTCAAGTAAAGAATCTTCTAACATGGTAAAGTTGTGAGTATCCGGGGGAGTGTCTCCTGACTTGGACGTGCCGGTGGGCACGGGCCATTACTTTTGACACGGTGGTGTGACGTGACTATGTGGAACATACCGGTGATGATAAATGACACCACCTGAGTCGGCCTAGATCGAGTCTTGTTCCGTTACACCTAGCTGGATACCGTGCTGCCACGGGTCCTTCCACAAGGAAGGTACGGCTTAGTAAGTTGACAACCCCTGTCTATGTGCACATCGTACAGAGGGCCACGATGAGGGTTTCCAGGGCCTTGGACTAAATCCTGTCATCGGGTCAGGGGGCATGGGTGTTCCGGTTGTAAACGAGAGGGGGGCACCCTTTGGAATCCGCGTGTATTAATAGAGATCCCATGCAGGACGTTGGTCTCTTCGTCTTAGAGTTTTTCTTGAACGATGCTTTGGGTGATTCCTGGCATCCGGAAAGTTAATCTGGTGTGTGCTGGTCAGGTGTGTTTTCAACCCAAAGACCGTAATGGGAATTAGTTAGTGTCATGGTACTAACTAAAGGAATCCCATGCACGTGGGTAAAGAGTACACCCTCTGCAGAGTTTAAGCCTATTCGAATAGCCATGTCCGCGGTTAAGGACTACTGTCTGGGTTGGTCAAGTGTCAGTCTTAGTGTCGGTCTTCGGAGGAAAATAATTAAATTGAGTCTGTATTATTTTGCAAGATAATTGTTGTCACCCTGATGCTACCATGGATATTTTATGCATGTTAATGTTATTATGGTTATGCATATTATTGAGGACTAACCCGTTTCTCTTATTTTGAATTTTTCCAGAGTGTCTCAGGGGCTGGCTAGACTACCCCGGGCACTCAATTTTATTTTCAAGACCTCTCGTGGTGTCTCTCGAGTTAACAGGCGGTTTATCTCGCCACTACTCTTGTAGACACCCAATTGGCATTTCTCTTCAAGTCCGACCGTGGCGTCACTTGACGCCCGACAGGCATTTCTCTTCAAGACCTCTCGTGGCATCTCTCGAGTTTACAGGCGGTCCCGCCACTACTCTTGTAGACACCCGATTGGCATTTCTTTACTTTGCTGAATGTCACTTGGGCTGGCTAGACTACCCGTGGCATTCACTTGCTTTTATTTTCAAAAGACTGGTTATGGCTAACATGTTTTATTTACTTCCGCATCATTTTATGATTATGTCATGACCAAGATTATAGTCAGCATGAGCATGTTATATTGATCCTACATGAGCATATGCATTCATTATATCTTTTGTTCATAATGTTTGCGAGTAGATTCCAACGTACTCACTGGCTTGTCCCTGGCTATTTACTTGGCCAGACCTGGAGGAGGACGAGCCTGTGGAGGAGGATTGCGCTAGCGAGCCCGACGCTTAGAGGAGTCCCAGTCAGTCGACCTGTGAGATAGGAGTCTACCACATGTATCATCCGCTGAGCTTCCGCTACACAAATAAAATAGTCAAGCCTCACTCTGACGCTTGGCTCTATGTTATTGTACTAGTATTGTATCACCACCACACCATTGTCATATTCCGCCACTGCCATTTACTGGCGAGTTTGTAATAAAGTTTGTTGAGCCCTCAGGCTCAACCCTATGTAATATTATCTTGTACTGGTTATCTGTATCAAGGAAGTACAACAGTTGTGTTGATCTTGGGGCTGGTGTCACTTAGGGCTACTCTGGGATTTATTCTCAGAAATGGGCCCGACAGCTTATCAGGCTAACGCTTTTTCACATAAGCATCGCAATCCCAAACCTTAAGAAACGACAGCTTAGCTTTCTTGCCAAACCACAGTTCATACGGTGTCGTCTCAACGGATTTAGACGGTGCCCTATTTAACGTGAATGCAACTGTCTCTAATGCATAACCCCAAAACGATAGTGGTAAATCGGTAAGAGACATCATAGAACACACCATATCCAATAAATTACGGTTACGACATTGGGACACACCATTACGCTGTGGTGTTTCAGGTGGCGTGAGTTGTGAAACTATTCCACATTGTTTTAGATGAAGGCCAAACTCCGCGATCAGATCGTAGAAACTTTATTTTCTTGTTACGATGATTCTCCACTTCACTTTGAAATTCTTTGAACTTTTTCAAATGTTTCAGACTTGTGTTTCATTAAGTAGATATACCCATATCTGCTCAAATCATCTGTGAAGGTTTGAAAATAACGATACCTGCCGCGTGCCTCAACACTTATCGGACTGCATACATCGTTATCTATTATTTCCAATAAGTTATTAGCTCGCTCCTTTGTTCCGGAGAACGGAGTTTTAGTCATCTTGCCCATGAGGCATGGTTCGCAAGTATCAAATGATTCATAATCAAGTGATTCCAAAAGCCCATCTGCATGGAGTTTCTTCATGCGCTTTACACCAATATGACCTAAACGGCAGTGCCACAAAAATATTGCACTATCATTATCAACTTTGCATCTTTTGGCATCAATAATATAAATATGTGTATCACTACGATCGAGATTCAATAAACCATTTACATTGAGTGTATGACCATAGAAGGTTTTATTCATGTAAACAGAACAACAATAATTCTCTGACTGAAATGAATAACTGTATCGCAATAAACATGATCCAATCATATTCATGCTCAATGCAAACACCAAATAACATTTATTTATTTAGGTCCAACACTAATCCCGAAGGTAGAGGGAGTGTGCGATGGTGATCTTATCAACCTTGGAATCACTTCCAACACACATCGTCACCTCGTCATTAACTAGTCTCTGTTCGGTTTGCAACTCCTGTTTCGAGTTACTAATCTTAGCAACTGAACCGGTATCAAATACCCAGGGACTACTATGAACACTAGTAAAATACACATCAATAACATGTATATCAAATATACCTTTGTTTACTTTGCCATCCTTCTTATCCATCAAGTATTTGGGGCAGTTCCGCTTCCAATAACCATTTCCTTTGCAGTAGAAGCACTCATTTTCAGGCTTGGGTCCAGCTTTGGGCTTCTTCATGGGAGCGACAACTTGCTTGTCATTTTTCTTGAAGTTCTCTTTCTTTTCCTCGCCCTTTTTCTTGAAACTAGTGGTCTTTTCAACCATCAACACTTGATGCTCTTTCTTGATTTCTACCTTCACCGATTTCAATATCGCGATGAGCTCGGGAATCATTTTTGTCATCCCTTGCATATTATAGTTCATCACGAAGTTCTAGTAGCTTGGTGATAGTGACTAGAGAACTTTGTCAATCACTATCTTATCTGGAAGATTAACTCCCACTTGATTCAAGCGATTGTAGTACCCAGACATTCTGAGCACATGCTCACTGGGCTATTCTCCTCCATCTTGTAGGCAAAGTACTTGTCAGAGGTCTCATACCTCTCGACATGGGCATGAGTCTGAAATACCAATTTCAGCTCTTTGGAACATCTCATATGCTCCGTGGTGGTCAAAACATTTTTGAAGTCCCGGTTCTAAGCCGTAAAGCATGGCGTACTAAACTATCAAGTAGTCATCATATCGAGCTTGCCAAACGTTCATAACGTCTGCATCTGCTCCTGCAATAGGTCTGTCACCTAGCGGTTGCATCAAGGACATAATTCTTCTGTGCAGCAATGAGGATAATCCTCAAATCACGGACCCAGTCCGCATCATTGCTACTATCAACTTTCAACTTTGTTTTCTCTAGGAACATATCAAAATAAAACAGGGGAGCTATATCGCGAGCTATTGATCTACAACATAGATTTGCAAATACTACCAGGACTAAGTTCATGATAAATTAAGTTCAATTAATCAAATTACTAATGAACTCCCACTTAAATAGACATCCCTCAAGTCATCTAAGTGATACGTGATACAAATCAACTAAACCATGTCTGATCATCATGTGAGATGGAGTAGTCATCAATGGTGAACATCTCTATGTTGATCATATCTACTATATGATTCACGTTCGACCTTTCGGTCTCCAGTGTTCCGAGGCCATGTCTGTACATGCTAGGCTCATCAAGTTTAACCCGAGTATTCCGCATGTGCAAAACTGTCTTGCACCCGTTTTATTTGACCGTAGAGTCTATCACACCCGATCATCACGTGGTGTCTCAACACGACGAACTGTCGCAACGGTGCATGCTCAGGGAGAACACTTATACCTTGAAATTTAGTGAAGGGATCATCTTATAATGCTACCGCCGTAGTAAGCAAAATAAAATGCATAAAAGATAAACATCACATGCAATCAAAATATGTGACATGATATGGCCATCATCATCTTGTGCTTTTGATCTCCATCTCCAAAGCATCATCATGATTTCCATCGTCACCGGCTCGACACCTTGATCTCCATCGTTGCGTCGTGGTCGTCTCGCCAACTATTGCTTCTACAACTATCGCTAACGCATAGTGATAAAGTAAAGCAATTACATGGCGTTTGCATTTCATACAATAAAGCGACAACCATAAGGCTCCTGCCAGTTGCCGATAACTTTTACAAAACATGATCATCTCATACAACAACGTATATCACATCATGTCTTGACCATATCACATCACAACATGCCCGGCAAAAACAAGTTAGACGTCCTCTACTTTGTTGTTGCAAGTTTTACGTGGCTGCTATGGGCTTCTAGCAAGAACCGTTCTTACCTATGCATCAAAACCACAACGGTGATTTATCAAGTTTGCTGTTTTAACCTTCAACAAGGACCGGCCGCAGTCAAATTCGATTCAACTAAAGTAGGAGAAACAGACACCCGCCAGCCACCTTTATGCAAAACTAGTTGCATGTCTGTCAGTGGAACCGGTCTCATGAACGTGGTCATGTAAGGTTGGTCCAGGCTGCTTCATCCAACAATACCGCCAAATCCAAATAAGACATTGGTGGTAAGCAGTATGACGATCACCGCCCATAACTCTTTGTGTTCTACTCGTGCATATCATCTACGCATAGACCTGGCTCTGATACCACTATTGGGAAACGTAGCATGCAATTTCAAAAAAATTCCAACGCTCACGCAACATCTATCTAGGAGATGCATAGCAATGAGAGGGGGAGAGTATGTCTACGTACCCTCGTAGACCGAAAGCAGAAGCGTTTGACAACGCGGTTGATGTAGTTGAACTTCTTCTCGTTCCGACCGATCAAGCACCAAATGTACGGCACCTCCGAGTTCTGCACACGTTCAGCTCGATGACGTCCCTCGAACTCTTGATCCAGCAAAGTGTCGAGGAAGTAGATGAGTTCCGTCAGCACAACGGCATGGTGACGGTGATGGTGAAGTGATCCGCTCAGGACTTCGCCTAAGCACCGTGAGAATATGATCGAGGGTGTAATCTGTGGCGGGGGCGCCGCACACGGCTAACAGTTGTTGGTGTGTGTTCTAGGCGCCCCCTCCCCATGTATATATAGGTGGGAGGGGGAGGGGAGCAGCCATGGGGCGCCCCTAGTAGGAGGAATCCTCCTTGGGGTCCTATCCCAATTCGCCCCCCTCCTTATTTACCGCAGTGGGAAGGAAAGAGGAGGGAGGAGGGAAGGAAGGGGGAGGCCAAATCCCTCCCCTTCCTTCTCTCTTCCCCTCTTTCATTCTCCTCTAGTGCGGCCCATATGGGGGGCGCAGCAGCCCCTGCTGGCTGTTGCGTTTCCCCTCTTGGCCCCTTAGTCCCGTATCTTTTGCCGGGGGTGCCCGGAACCCCTTCCGGTGACCCGATATGTACCCGATACCCTCCGGAACACTTCCGGTGTCCGAATACCATCGTCCTATATATCAATCTTTACCTCTCGACCATTTCGATACTCCTTGTCATGTCCGTGATCTCATCTGGGACTCCGAACAACATTCGGTCACCAAATCACATAACTCATATAATACTAAATCGTCATCGAACGTTAAGCGTGCGGACCCTACGTGTTAGAGAACTATGTAGACATGACCGAGACACTTCTCTGGTCAATAACCAATAGCAGAACCTGGATGCTCATATTGGCTCCCACATATTCTACGAAGATCTTTATCGGTCGAACCGTTATGACAACATACATTATTCCCTTTGTCCATCGGTATGTTACTTGCCCGAGATTCAATCGTCGGTATCTTCATACCTAGTTCAATCTCATTACCGGCAAGTCTCTTTACTCGTTTCGTAATACATCACCTCGTGACTAACTCCTTAGTCGTTTTCTTGCAAGCTTATGATGTGTATTACTGAGAGGGCCCAGAGATACCTCTCTAATACTCGGAGTGACAAATCCTAATCTTGATCTATGCCAACCCAACAGACACCTTCGGAGATACCTGTAGAGCATCTTTATAATCACCCAGTTACGTTGTGACGTTTGATAGAACACAAGGTATTCCTCCGGTTTCCGGGAGTTGTATAATCTCATAGTCGAAGCAATATGTATTTGACATGAAGAAAGCAGTAGCAATAAAACTGAACGATCATTATGCTAAGCTAACGGATGGGTCTTGTCCATCACATCATTCTCGTAATGATGTGATCCTGTTATCAAATGACAACACATATCCATGGTTAGGAAACCTTAACCATCTTTGATTAACGAGCTAGTCTAGTAGAGGCTCACTAGGGACACAGTGTTTGTCTATGTATTCACACATGTATTTTGGTTTCCGATCAATACAATTCTAGCATGAATAATAAACATTTATCATGAATAAGGAAATATAAAATAACAACTTTATTATTGCCTCTAGGGCATATTTCCTTCACCAGAGCCTCCGGCATGGTCTGCCTCGGAGGAGGGTTGGAGGGAGCCGGCACCACCACTCCACCTCGGATAGAGATGACCATGGGCTCGAGTAGCCGCACTGAGAGGCGCTCCGGCCACCTCTTCGGGCACGCCGTGGCATCCATCGACCGCCGTCCCGGCCGCCGCGCCGGATCGTGGACTCCGGCGAGCCTCGGCCTCAGCAGCGCCGCGCCTTAAAGAGCTTGCCTGGACCCTGTCATCGTCGACTCTTCTTCGGACAAGGAGGGCTCGTCGGTGCTGCGTCGTTGATCACCGGAGCCACGAGAGGATGCGGCAGCAGCCTCTCCCATCCGCCGGCGGTGCCGTGCAGAGGTGGGGATCGAGCAGAGGTGGTGCGGGTGTCGGATACTACGACTCTCATCCGATCCGCCCCTCCCCTCTTTCTTATGCGGTGCGGCAGCGCTTGGGCCGGCCAAAGGTTGTTGAGGCCCAGGCCCAGGCTTTGGCGTGGGATCTCTCCGGTTGCCTCCTCCTCGTGGATTCTGGACTAGATTTCATTTTTCTCTCTGTTTTATTAATCATTAGTACTAATTATTGTATTACTGCAGTTTTAGACTATGTTTAGTACTATTTAGTACCTAGTTTGACTGCTGCTTACTTTCTACTCCAGTTCTAGATTAAATCTAGGTTAGGACTTTTGTAATTATTAGTGTGTTTATATTATGTAATGGATTAATAATATAAATAAAGTACCGGATTTCACCTGGGAAGAATGACATGTTCCATGTGTTTTCCACATATCAAGTTCTCTTGAACATGTTTTTGCGATTGAGATCATCTTCTCTCGCATATCAAACTTGCAAATTTTTGGATACTCCTCCCTCATTATATTTGGAATCACAAGGTAATGAGTTGGGATCTACTGCTCATTTGCAGATTATCTTCTCTTACTGTGAGGTCTACACTTTGTCATTCTCGACAAGCGATTACCTCCAACGTGTATTCCTTACATCTGAATTGTAGCATACACAAGGTAATGGCGATATAGCCTATTACTGTTAGATCTATGTGATCTTCAAAGTGTTATGTTCACACAATTGAGGTTGAGAATTTTTCAATTTTTTCACTTGAGCATCAAATTTTGCATTCTTATTACAGAACCATGATGGTTTTTAATTTACCACCTGTAAATTAATTATCTCTGGTTCCTCATGTAGGCAAATATGACCGCCAAAGAGTTTGAGGAGCTTGCCGTCAATGGCCACAACTACCCTACATGGGCTGTGGACATCAAGATCAGCCTTCCGTCCTGTGGGATAGTGCGTGCAATCCAGCCCCCCGAGACTCCTCTCCCAGCTGGAGCCACGCGCTGACAGAACAACAGAACTATGCTGCTTTATTCATCGTAAGGCACCATATTCATCCAGATCTCAAGTCTGAGTATTTACAGGAGGAATCTGCTAGTACTCTGTTTCTGAACCTCAAAACGAGGTATGGACAACAGAAGGCAGTAGTCCTGCCAGAAGCACTTCATGATTGGACTCATCTCCGTCTTCAGGATTTCAAATCCATCGGTGAGTACAATCATGTTATTCATAAGATATGTTCCAAACTGCGTTTTTGTGAGAAGGAACCTACTGAGGGGGAGAAGATAGAGAAAACTTTGTCTATTATGCTCCCTTCAGATAGGATCCTCCAACAGCGTGCTCGTAACTACACAGTCTATTCCGAGCTTATTTACGTGTTACTTCAGGCTGAAAAGCATGATGAGCTACTCGCTAAGAATGGCTCTCAGTGCCCAGTTGGGGCACAACCTTTACCTGAAGTTCATTTGAATGTCGCGAATATGCAAAAGCTTAATGGTACCTTTCGGGGTAAACAATCCAATTTCGAGCATAAGCGAAAGCGCAATGGGAACAGGAGATCCAGAAACCCAGGCATGGGAAAAGGCACTTCAAAGCCCAGGTTTGATAAATCTAAGCTTTGCAGCAAATGTGGATACTACACGCATTCTACTGAAAAGTGCACAATGCCCAAGCATCTGGTTATGCTGTACCAGCAATCTCAGGGACACAAAGCACCTCAAGGTAAAAGGTTTGAAGCCAACTTCAACCTTCATCCGCATAGCGCAAAAGGAGCCGGTGGTTCACACGATGTTCTTCCTGGACCGAGCAATGGCATGATTCCTTATCCGCCCGAGGATCCTACTGAAACGGAGAACATGTTGATCGAGTACACCACAAACAATGTGTTTGGCGACTTCGACTAGTCCCTCAATCTCCTAGTGATCTACTTAATTATGTCCATTTGTGATGATTGTAGTAAGAACATAAGTTTGTTGTTGTCTTTATATTGCATTGTATCAGCACATTTGATATAATAAAGATTGTATTCTATGTATTAACATGAGGTTTTCTTATTGAAAATTCTTGGTTTTCTATAGTTCTCTATGGGGACAATCCGATGGAAGAGTAATTATGCCTTGTGTATAGTGGTACCACAAACTCCATACTGAGGGAAATGTAATATTTCCAAACTCTAAAAAAGACGGATGGAGATATTCTAACTATCGCTGGACGCGATACAGTGATTGTTGGTACTAGACGTGCCATATTCACCCTCCCAAGTGGTACACAAGTGACAATTGAGGATGCTTTATTGTATCCCGATTCTTCACGTACCCTGATCAGTTATCGAAATATCCATAAAAATGGATTTCACATTGAAACCCATGAAGACAACAAAGAGGAGTATCTACTCTTTACTAAAGATCATGGATATGGCAAAAAGGTACATGAGAAAATTCCTTCTCTATCGTCTGGTTTGTACTATACGTACATCAAACCCGTAGAACATGTTGCATACAAAGTAATTTTTCAGAATGTTAACGCATTCCAAACGTGGCATGATCGCCTATGCCATCCCGGAATCGGGATGATGAGAAAAATTACTAGCAATTCCATTGGTCAAAATTTCCTCAATCTTCAGATTTTGTGTGCACATCTTGTGCCACAGAAAAGCTCATTTTGAGGCCCTAGCACCTCAAAATACAAGCTGAACCACTTCAGCTCCTTGAACGTATTCAAGGAGACATTTGTGGTCCCATTCAACCATTATCTGGACCTTTCAGGTATTTCATAGTTCTGATTGACGCATCTACACGATGGTCACACGTGTGTCTTCTATCCACACGGAACCATGCATCTGCCAAGATAATGAGGCAAGTCATTAAGTTGCAAGCCCATTATCCTGAAAGTCGAATTAAATCAATTCGAATGGACAATGCCGCAGAATTCTCCTCATGTGCTTTTAATGATTATTGCATGGCTTTGGGGATTGAAGTTTAACGCTCTGTTCCATATGTCCATACACAAAATGGTTTGGCTGAATCATTGATTAAGAGGATCAAACTCATTGCAAGACCTTTGTTGACGAATTACAACTTGCCAACCTCTTGTTGGGGTCACGTTGTTTTACACGATGCTGACTTGATACAATTGAGGCCAATTGCATATCACAGTTCTTCCCCTCTAGAATTGGTACGTGAAAATCCTCCTAGCATTTCCCATCTGCGTAAGTTCAGACGTGCTGCATACATCCCGATCTCACCATCACAGCGGACATATATGGGCCCACACAGGAGGTTGGGGATCTCTATGGGGTACAAATCGCCGTCGATTATCAAGTACCTGGAACCCCTGAATGGGGATCTGTTCACAGCCCGTCACGCTGATTGCATATTTAATGAGGAACATTTTTTGACATTAGGGGGAGGTTTCAAGTACCAGAAAGAATGCCCAGAAATTGATTGGAATGCTCATGCCATTTCATCCTCTGATCCACGTACCCAAGAGACTGAACTTCAAGTTCGGAAGATCATTAATTTGCAACATCTTGCAAATAATCTGCCAGATTCATTTACTGATCTGAAAGGTGTTACAAAATCCTTAAATGAGGCTAGAAACGCGCCAGAAAGAGTGGAGGTACCAATAAAAACCACTCAAATCCCTATTCTTAAAAATAGGGGGAGTAGTACGGCCTCTGACCTAGAGCATGCTTCTAGCAAGCAGCAAAGGAAATCGAGGAGAAAAACCTCGGAGTCAGTAAATGCAGGTCAACTCAATGTTGACAAACACCTGATGGGTAGTATACACCCAGTGGAAGGGCAACCTCCACAACCCAGCTCCAGTGTGCACAAACTGGCTGGGACATCGGAACACCCAGAATCAATCGTATTGGGAAATCACGAAGAGTCACTAGGGGTACAGGAAATTTCCATCAACTATGTTGATTCTGGAGAATCATTTGACTGTACGACTACGACTGTCGACATATATTTTGCTGAAAAGATTGCGGATACCCTTCTCACTGATCATGATCCAAGGTCTATCGTTGAGTGCCAAAAGCGCTCGGACTGGCCTAAATGGAAGGATGCAATCCAAGCAGAAATTGCCTCGCTTAACAAAAGGAAGGTATTCACTGAAGCAATACCGACACCTCCCAGTGTTTTCCCTGTGGGATTCAAATGGGTCTTTCTCCGGAAACGGAATGAGAACAATGAGGTGGTGAGATATAAAGCAAGGCTTCTAGCACAAGGTTTCACGCAGAAACCCGTCATTGATTTCACTGAAACATATTCTCCAGTAATGAGTGCAACCACTTTCCGATATCTTATATCATTGGCAGTGCAAAATCGTCTATCTACGCAGTTGATGGACGTCGTGACCGCATATCTTTACGGGTCACTAGATTCGGACATATATATGAAGGTTCCTGACGGAATCTCTGTCCCGAATAAAAGTGCAAAACGCAACATGTATTGTGTAAAGCTGAGTAAGTCATTATATTGCTTAAGGCAGTGGGGACGGATGTGGTACAACCGACTCAGTGAGTTCCTTCTTCAGAAAGGTTACTCCAATAGTGTTGATTGCCCATGTGTCTTCATCAAAAAGTCCTCTACAGGATTTTGCATCATTTTTGTGTACGTTGATGATCTTCAACATCATTGGCAACACACCAGACATTGATGAAGCACACAATCACCTAACGATGAAGTTTGAGATGAAGGATTTGGGTAAAACCAAATTTTGCTTAGGTATTCAACTTGAGCACCTTCCCTCAGGAATCATGGTACACCAAGCTGCCTATATCCAGAAACTATTGGAGAAATTCAATGTGGACAAATCCTATCCATCTAAAACTCCCATGGTGGTTCGATCTCTAGACGTGGAGAAAGATCCGTTCAGACCAAGGGATGATGGAGAAGAGGTGTTGGGACCTGAAGTTCCATACCTCAGTGCCGTTGGAGCGCTTATGTATCTTGCAAATTGCACAAGACCTAATATTGCATTTGTAGTGAATCTACTTGCTAGTCATAGCGCAGCTCCCACCAAACGTCATTGGTCTAGAGTAATGAATATATTTCGATATCTCCAAGGCACAAAAGATCTTGGTCTATTTTTCCAGTTCCAGAAAAATCAGGATTATGATATGATTAGATACGCAGATGCCAGCTATTTGTCTGATCCCCATAATGCCAGATCATAGACCGGCTTCGTGTTCCTACATGGTGGCACTGCTATATCATGGAAGTCTTCGAAACCGACTCTGATGGCAACATCTACCGATCATTCTCAAATAATTTCATTATTTGAAGCAACATGCGAATGTGTATGGCTTCGCAGAATGATAAACCACATACAACAGTCATGTGAAATTTGTTCGATAGAATCACCCATCATTATCTATGAAGATAATGCGGCATGTATTGCACAGATGCAAACAGGATACATCAAGAGTAATATCACTAAGCATATTTCTCCTAAGTGGTTTTCCCGCATGATCTTCAGCAAAGCGGGGAAATAAACGTCTTGCAAATTAAATCATGCGAAAATCTTGCCGATTTATTTACCAAGTCTCTACCAAATTCTACATTTCAGAAATATGTTCATGGAATTGGTATGCGACGACTTCGGGACTTGCAAGCATGAGGGGGAGTCTCTTTTTGAGACATCCTTGTTCAAACATCACATTACACTGTCTTTTTTTGTGAGTATATGTTTCAGGATCTCATTAAAGATTTTATGAAGAACTTTTGAAGAGGAATCTTTTGAGATGATAGAGCTTCCCGGACAATCGTGGAGATGATTCTAATAGTTAAGCGTAGATTAGGGGGAGTGTTAAAACTAATTATGTAATTAGGGGGAAAATCTCCCCTTGCCCGAACGGCCGTACGGTTGCTCCCGCAACCGACGCCTCTCTCCCGTATGCCTGGAACCGACGCATCTCTTCAGGATCGTCGCGTCTCTCCAGGGATATATATACTCCCTGTAACCATCGTCAAGAAAATCGATCATTTTTTATTCGAAACAAGCACTAGCACAACACCCGCCAGGGATCCGCTGCGCGAGCGCGTGCGATCCGCATGCACGGCCACGCCTGTGACGCGCACAACGCGCAGGACGCGGCCTGCCCAACGGATCGGCACGGCCTGTTTGCTACTGCTGCACACCATGGTGACACACACGATTAACCACCGCGGCGAGTCATGATTTATTACTTTTTTTTTGGGATGGAGTCATGATTTATTCCTAGCAATCTATATAGAATTTTTTTCCCTAGACCCTCTCACTCTCTCACTCGCTCAAACAAAGATGGAAGAAGAAGAAGAAGACAACACTGTTATGGGTGACGAACGTCTCGGCCGCACGCACGGCCTTTCCGGCGACGTACGCCTCGGCTGCACGCACGGCCGGTTCTTTTTTCTCAGCACAAACTGCCTGTTGGCTCATCACACCACGTCGGGCTACAATCTAGACGCGCACACACGCACTCCTCGTAACAAACTCAGCTGGGTTTTTTCTATACTTGCCGATGCATGTATGCACATCGCTGCACACCTCCCCGATCTGGCGTACTATCCATCCCATGATTTTCACTTTCACACTGAATTTTATTAATTTCAGTAGAGACTGAAATATTACATTTCAGCCAAAATATTTCAGCAATTTCAGTACAGCACAGGAATTCAAATATTTTTCTAAATTTTCAAAAATTTAATTGAATTCAAGTGAATATTTCGGTCATTTGGCTGAAATGGAATCTGAAATCACTGAATTTCGGTGATTTCGGTTGGTGCTGAATTTTTTCTGAAACTGAAATTAAAAACCACGATCCGTCTGCTCAGCCTGCCCTCCACGGCGCGCTCTATGCATGTGACTCGGCTGGCTTTCATCGGAACGCCGCGGCCGTTTTGCTACTACTGCTAGCCTAACTATGACGGCCACGAGCGCACACGCACTCGCGACATACATACGCACATGCGCACGCACACTTACGACCTGACCCGACTCCGCGGACTCGACTGACGCCACTACGCCGGTCTGCACCGCACCGGACTCGACCTGACGCACGCACGCCGGTCGCCACCGTGTCTGGGTCACAGCTTATTCCCAACAGCAGGTTGGAGTGGTTGCCATAAGGACCAAAACCGACGGCGAAGCACAACCCTGCCAACTACCACCTCGCCGGAGAGAGCCCAGCCTAGACCTGTCAGCCTCGGGGTCGACATGGCCAAAGCCGAAGCACGAAAAGCAGATCAACATGCCGTCGTTGCGTAGTTCATGCAGTTGCTGCTAGAATCTTCTTCGGCGCGAGATTGGTCATGCCGTCGTTGCGCAGTTCATGTAGTTCCTGCTGGAATCTGGAAACTACCTTCGAGTTGTCGTGTGTATCAGTTGTGGGGTCGAAACCTTGTGAAGTGCAATCTGGTCAAGTCCTTGTCGTGTCCTACCGATGCGTTCTGTCAAGACAAAGACATCAGAGAAATACTCGCTCAATATTAAGAACATTCTTATATTATGAGACGGATGGAGTATATTAATAGGAGAGAAGAAGACTCATCCGGAAATTCCAATCGATTGATCCTAGTATGTTTTCACGTGCGTATGAGCATGTGTTCACGCCATTGTTCGTTTTCATTTTTTGAGCATGGTCCAAGATACTTTTCACGTGCGTGTGCTTGACTATTCTCATTTCCGGTATCGGCAGGCACTCTTGTACTTTCAGGCAACTCCATGCATCTTGTGCTTTCAGGCAACTCCAAATAATTGTCCCGCGGGTTCCAATGGCGATGAGGCGCTTGCTGCTGCTGCTGCCCGTCTTCCTAGTTTTGGCAGGACAAATGGAACACGGCGGTGAAGCACCGCCACAGGTGCCGGCGCACATGCTGTTTGGCGACTCCCTGGTCGATGTACTAGTTAACAACGACTACATTCTCACCGCCGGCAAAGCAAACTCCCCTCCGTATGGCCGTGGCTTCAAGGAGCCCGAGCCGGGGTGGATGGTGGTGCAGTAGGTGGTGCACAAGGTTGTGCTGGTGCAGGCCTAGATGAAATTACTACCTTTCTAAATAAATATTAAAGTTATGTCTTGAACCTTATTTATAGAATCGACATAATTAATGTACTATTTCGAACCCAAATCATGCAAGAAGGTCAAAACTCAGAATGCTCACTGTTAAAAAGTTCAATGTGGATAGTCCTTATACTACTTTAATAATACTTCAATTCAAGAGTCCAAAGAATATAATCCAAGTTTCACAGCCATCTTGTTATGTCTAGATTAATGCAACATAAATATCTACTTAATGCATAATATATGGTTACGGGTGAACTTTTGAACAGGCACATGAATGGAACACAAACAAACAATCCTATGTAGACAAGAACTATGTTTGTCTTTTATTTCCAAGTTTGAACTAGCACAGCTCGGGTTCACTCATGATAGAGCACGGGACTTTATTTTTCAGCGCTACAGTGACCAAACCATCGATTAAGCAATGGTGTTCCATATATCTAGTCCTAGAGTTCTTCTCTTCTTAGTTGGTACCAATGCTGCCAAATAGCCCGGTGGTGGTAGAGCAGTATGGCGGCACGTACACATTGCATAATGCTGGTAGCGTCAGCAATGCTAACCTCCTTATCTCCTCGAACTCTGGTAGTTGTTGAGGTTGTACAGAGCCCTGGCCATGTGGGTACTGTTGCTGAGATTGCTGGACGGAGCCCTGGCTAGACAGGTATATTTGCTGAGGTTGTTGCATGGAGACTTGGCTCCACGGGTACTGCTGTTGTTGATGCAGAATAATAGCGTGAACGACACTGTGGATGGCTTGGCACCATGACTGCTCAGGGATCTGCCACAACCGCTGACAACACTGTTGTTGCAACTCCTGGTAACTACTTTGTTGCAATACCTGTTACCTTGCATGCGCTATGTTGCGTTGTTGCAAGAGGACATCCCTGCACGGAATCAGGTGTTGTTGCAGAAATGGTTGAAGGATTTGTTGTTCTTGTTGTGGAACTTGTTGTCCTTGTGGTGAAATTTGTTGTCCTTGTTGCTGCGAAATTGGTTGTTGTAGCTACGGATACTGTATTTGCGGCTGTGGATATGGTTGTTGTGGTGTAAATGATTGCGGCTGTGGATATGGTTGTTGTGGTGGGAATGGTTGCGGCTTCGGATATGGTTGTTGTGGTGAAAATGGTTGTTGCTGCCCTGGAAATTGTTGTTGTTGCATCAACGGGATTTGTTGTTGTGGTTGCTGCAGTGATGGCTTTTGCGGCTGCAATTGTGGCATTGGACCGCTAAGTACGGCAGTGGCGGTGGTCGCCGCGATAGCAAGGAGGGCAAGGATGAGAAAGGCCTTCATGGTGGATTTGTATTGTCCGCTGCTTGCTTGGCTTGAATGATGTGCTATAGTTATGGGAATGATGGATGAGGAAGGATGATCATCATGCTACGGGCCTATTTATAGCTGCCATGGTATGATCTCATTCACTATTTTCATTCGCTTTTCTGAAAAGTTCTTGCATGCTTCCCGAAATCACAATTTTGTATGGTGTGTTTGGTGGCACTACTTAGAAGTATACTCTTGGACTGATCCTTAAAGTTCCTTGTTGTTGCACTATCATTCCACCATAAAAAACGTGTGATAACTCGAATGACTCTTCTTATTCACTTTACAACCCAAACACTGATCTAGATTTGCCAAATTTTCTGAAACTAAGTTTGTAATGTTCTGCAAGTTGTTACTTGTAAACTAGATAAGCATGCCTTGCACTGAACTTAGTTTGTATTCTTATGTGGCCTGCTAAGATAGATGAGACTAGTAATGTAACTTGCTTTGGTAGGACATGGCTCCTCATATTCCTTTTCATGCCAAGTGTTGTAGTGTTCAAGAAGTTTTTTTTGGGAAAAACTTCCAATCTATTCATCTTCAATAATGGTAGTACAACGAACACTAGAAATAATAAAAATTACATCCAGATTCACAGACCACCTAGGCGACGACTACAAGCACTGAAGCGAGCCGAAGGCGCGCCGCTGTCATTGCCCCTCCTTCGCCGGAGCCGAGCAAATCTTGTTGTAGTAGACAGTCAGGAAGACGTCGTGCTAAGGTCCCATAGAACCAACGCACCAGAACAACAACCGCCGCCGTTGAAGAGTGTAGATCAGAAGGATCCAACCTGAAGACACACGAACATAGACGAACGATGAACAGATCCGAGCAAATCCACCAAAGACAGATCCACCGAAGAATCACCTCCACACGCCCACCGACGATGCTATACGCATCAAGGGACTAGACGGGGAGACCTTTATTCCATCTTCAGGGAGCCGCCACCGTCTCGTCTTCCTGAGCAGGACACAAACCCTAACAAGACTCGAAAAAAGATCTAAAAACGGAGCCCTCCCCCCGGCAAGGGCCGGGATCCAACTCCGCCCCCATGACCCTAAGGCCACTGGAGACGGGGCGGACTGGCGCCGGCGGGAGGTAGAGGAACCCTAACTCTTTTTGGGGGAGGCCGCGGCTGGCTAGGTCGTACACGGGTTTGGTGGCAGGGAGCCAGCCGTGGGTTCTAGAAAACTACAACACTTATCCGTCTGCACAACATGTGCATGGGCTTTAATTCTCCATGCAAGTGAAGAAAACTACTTTATGCATCACATCTCAAAGCTCTAGGTATTATGAACTATAGAACACATGTTTTCTTTCTATTCCTCTAGCTATTTCTATATAATACTACACTGTCACCTGAATTTTCATATCGTCTAACTCATCCTTTGATTACTGACTAGGAAATATGCCCATGCATTGCAACGGGAGAAACAAATTCTCACTGACATTCATGCAACTTTAGACGCACAACTACCCATGACATAATCGCCGCGTCGATTTTAGTTGTACAACTTAGATGTGAGTAGCTGACGCTTAGGATGTGGGTGCATAAATTTCTAACAATACATGTTGAGGTTGAGAAGAGATTCGAACCTAGGGAAAATTGAGGAGGTACGTCGCTGCTTGGTCGAGTCGCTCGCGCGGTCATTCCTGATGCCGCCACTGCCGAGAAGGGTAACCCAGGTGATGCGAACCATCTTAACTGACGGGAATCGACTTTAAGATGCAGGGGAAGGTGGAGATGGGGGCAAGCATGGATCCAGAGAGGTCGCCGGGCGTGGTGAGACACTACTAGGGAAAACCTTATACACAAAGGATTATCAGTAGCGCTGGTTAAAATGAGGCGCTACTGCTAATTAACAGAGCGCGTGGTCACGAAGGGCGCTACTGCTCAGGAAAGACGCTACTACTATAATTGCCACACTGTTGCCGACAGGCTAGGTATAGTAGTAGCACGCTTCCAAAACACGCGTTACTGCTAAGTATATAATAGTAGCGAGTTTTTAGGGGAGGGCGCTACTGCTAAGTTTGAACCATGCCACATGGCGGGCCCCACATAGCAGTAGCGCTTGTTGCAGGAGTGCGCTACTGCTACGTTTTTAGCAGCAGCGTGTTTTAGCAACCCTCGCTGTTGCTAAGGCACAACAGCCACCTTTTGCTACCCCCTCTCCCATCCCCTCTTCCTTTCACTTTCCCCTAGCTTCCACCTCCTCTCTCCCTCACTTTGCTTCTTCCTCACTACTTCTCCCCCATTACTCTCTTTATTCTACCTCTCTTTCTCTCTCTTTAATGCTCCTAGCTAACTACACCATCTTCATTAATGCAACTCCTTTCTCTTTTCCTCCCCTCCAGTAGCTAGTTAGAGTCATCTCCTTCCCCAACTAGCTAGGTAGATCTACCCATTTAATGAAGTAACCTATGTACCTCTCTAACTAGATCTAGCCATGTCAAGAAGTAAGCTTTGTCCACTTTTGATCATTCCCTAGGTGTGTGGCGACACCGATCGACATCATCATCACCGTGCTCGATCTCGAGATAGGTGATTAAAAATTTGTGCTTTTGCAAGAATGGAAATATGTGTATGTGTGCAATATGACATAATCGGGCGATATGATGGAAATTGTGTGTGTGGCATGAGTTGTCGCCGAATTGTGCTTGAGTTGCCTATGTTTTGCTGAAATGTCGATTTATTTCCGTGTCGGCGAATTTTGGGCAAACTCTATATGTCCTATTTTTAGGGAAGATCATGCCGAATTTTTGTATGACTTTGATGCATGCATGCATTTTTATAATCAATTTGTTAATTATTACCGCGCATGCGTTCATGATGGTCAATGAAATGATGGTGGAAAGGTGGTTGCGATCGACGGTGCAGGACATGAATGAAAATAACCGGATAAAGATTTTATGTCCGTGTCGAAGATGCAAAGGAGGAGTTTGGCTCGACCCCTATGAGGATGGTCGTTTGATGGTGCACCTACTCATGACTGGTTTAATGGATGGCTATACTCGGTGGATAATTGAAGATGATGATGATAATGAGGAGGCCGACGGGGCAACCAATGACGACATGAGGCAAGACGAAGAGATGACCGATAATGGCCACGAAGAAGGGGCCAGACATGGCGGCGGGGAAGAGGCCGGACATGGCGGCAGAGAAGAGGCCGGACATGGCGGCGAAGAAAACATGGACTACACGCCGCAGACTTCGTTGCTACAAAGTTCAATCATGCGAGACCCTCATGTTCGAGACCTGCTTCGCAAGGAGACGAGTACTGACAGAGCTGCTTCTAGAGAGGAGGCCAAGCTGGAGCAACTGGTGGTAGACTCGAACACTCCATTGTATGATGGTTGCGATCCCGAGGTGACCCGCTTGAGTTTCACGCTCGAACTTCTAAAGACGAAGGCTAAAAACAAATGGACCGACACTAGCCTCGATGAGCTTCTCAAGTACCTAAAGGTTGTTCTTCCCGCGGGGAATCTATGTCCTACTAGTGTGGATGAGGCCAAGAAGATCGTGTGCCCTCTTGATCTGCCGCACGTTAGATACCATGCATGCATCAACGATTGCATCATTTATCGGAAGGAGCACGCGTAAAAAACCAGCTGTCTGGTGTGCGATGATTCTCGATACAAGAAGGCCGGAAAGAAATCTCCCTAGAAAGTTGTATGGTACTTACCGATCACTCCCCATCTGCAACGTTATTTTGTAGATCCCAAGGAAGCAAAGCTCATGTGTTGGCACGCGGAGAGGAAAAAGCCCGACGATGGAGATGATCCGAAGCTAAGACACCTCGCCGATGCAAGCCAGCGGAGAGCGTTCAACGGCGAATATCGATATTTGGCATGTGATGCAAGGAACATCGTGCTTGGCGCGTGTACCGATGGCATGAATCCATTTGACAACCAGAACATCAACCATAGCACATGGCCTGTGTTTGTATGGATGTACAACCTCCCCCCTGGTTGTGCATGAAGTCGAAGTACATACACATGAGCATGCTGATTCAGGGGCCGAAACAACCGGGAAATAATATTAATCTGTATCTGGGCCTACTTCAAGAGGAGTTAGACACGTTATGGAAAACACCGGCCAAGGCATGGGACGCCAGCAAAGGCGAGTATTACTATATGAGAGCCGCGCTGATCACGACGGTGCACGACTATCTCGGTTAAGGATATGTCGCAGGCCAGGTGTGCCACGGATATTGTGGATGCACGCGATGCATGGATGATACAACGTCTCAGCAGCTAACGTCAACAAAAGATGGCCGGTCTGGGAAAATCGTGTACATGGGGCATCGAAGATGGCTCGAGAAGGACGATCCATGGAGAAACCGTGGAGATCTATTCAATGGTGAGGCTGAGCATCGAGGACCTCCATGGAAGCGGAGTGGCGCCGAAATCGATGAGCTGTTGAAAAACTGGGAACAGCGCCCCACGCTGGGAAAGACGATGAAAAAGGCGTCGGAGCCGCTGCTGAAGGTATGGAAGACGAGGTCTATTTTCTGGGACTTGGAGTACTGGCACAAACTTGACATGCCTCATTGCCTTGATCAAATGCATATCTGTAAGAATGCCCTTGAGAGCTTGCTTGCGACACTGATGAACATGCCAGATAAGACCAAGGATGGGCCGAAGGCAAGAAGAGACTTGCAAGATTTGAAAATCAGGGCAGATCTGCACATGCCGCCCCGTAGAAAGTCAGAGGACACAAAGACGGAGACGGAGGCGCGGGAGAAGAAGGGAAAAAAGTGAAGGAATAAGATTATTGCCCCCCTTCTTGCTTCACCTTAAGTCTGGCTGAGATCGATCAATTCTTCAAGTGCCTTACCAGAATCAAAGTTAGTTTTGGTTACTGTGGGAAGATAAGGAGATTTCTAGACACGAATAAGAAAAGGTTCAGCAGGATGAAGTCCCATGACTGTCATGTGATGATGACGCAAATAATACCTGTTGCCCTTAGAGGGGTAATGGACAAGCACGTCCGTGACACACTTATTGGTCTCTGCAACTTTTTCGACGTCATCTCTCGAAAGTCGATCAGTGTGAAGCAACTCTGAAGGCTACAAGAAGAGATCATTGTAATACTAAATGAGCTTGAGATGTACTTCCCGCCCGTGATCTTTGATGCCATGGTGCATCTGTGTGTCCACATTGTGGATGACATAATAGACCTGGGGCCGTCATTCCTGCCCAACCTGATGCCATTCGAGAGGATGAATGGGGTCATCAAAGGATTCGCTCGTAACATGTCCCGTCCGATGAAAGCATCGTCCAGGGCTATCTGACACGAGAGTGCATCTCTTTCTGCGAGAATTATTTATATGGCGGAGACCGGCCTGGTGTTGGTTTGCCCGTTAAGAAGCACCTTGGGAGGCTCGAAGGAGAAGGTCACTCCAACGGTCGCAGGGAACTGCATATGAGTTACTCGGATCAATGCAACAACTTTGACATAGCAAACTTAGTAGTGCTACATCACCTAGACTTGGTAGATCCTTTCGTGACACTACACAAAGAAACCATCGCAAAGAAGTATCGTGGCCGGCGGCTATGCAGGATGAACGCCGAAGTTACTAGAGAGCACAACTCCACTTTCCTGCATTGGTTCAAATAGCATATTCTTGCTAATCCCCCAGAAGAGGGCTCTAAGGATGGATTGCTCATATATGCCTTAGCACATGGCCCCGCGGCCAACCTTGCGACCTATCAGGCATACCATATCAATGGATACACGTTCTACACGGAGGCCAAAGATATGAACAGTGATTTTCAGAACTCAGGGGCGACGATGGAATGCATGACCGGCGACAACGCCGCAACTAAGAGATTCTACGGAAGGGTCAAGGAGATCTGGGAGCTTGAATACTCTGGACTGCACAGCGCGACGATGTTCCGCGTCAGATGGGCTAAGAATGTCGAAAGAGAAAACCGGCATTTCACTACCATGTCTATACCCGACGCCAAGAGCGCTACCGTGAACGCCATCGCAAAAAACGAGCCATGGGTACACGCTAAGCACGTGACACAATGCTTCTTCATAACCGACCCGAGGAATCCCAGCCGTGTTGTCCTGAGGAGAGGCAAAAGGAACATCATTGGAATGGATGGAGTCACCAACGAGGAAGACTACGACCAGTACAGCAACCCGATGAGGGAAGATGATGATGACGATGACGCATATGTTAAAAGAAGAACCAATACTACATTACCTAAGAATGATCGTACTCCATGGAAAAGGAAAAGTCACAATGAGGGGCTCAATTATTCGTCAATGAACAAGAAGCGAAAGAAGCTCACTCAAAAACAAAAACGTCGATGCTGAGAAACCGTTATTGGTCAAATGATGTAATATATATGTTCCTATTTTGTATACGCACTTAACCGTTATGGGTCAAATGATGCAATATATATCGCCTTAGTTATATACTCCCTCCATCCGGAAATACTTGTCGTAGAAATGGATACAAATGGATGTATCTAGAACTAAAATACATATAGATACATCCATTCCTCGGACAAGTATTTCTGGACGGAAGGAGTACATTGTATCCCCTTCCCTTCGTTCCGGCTCTCGGAAACAAAAGGAAAAGAAAAGAAAAGAAAAAAAAGAAAAGGAAAAGAAAATAAAATAAAAAAGGAAAAGAAAATAGAAGAAAAAAAGGAAAGAAAAAAAGAGAAGGAAAAGAAAAGAAAAAGAAAAATGAAAACAATAGTAGTAGCGCTGGTTCAAGAACCGCGATATAGCTACTTCAGATAGAAGTAGTGCGGTTTTCCTGTCCACGCTATTGGTAGTTGAGAGAGCAGTAGCGCGGTTTTCTAGCTCGCGCTATAGCTAGTATATTTTGACATAACCCCCGCGCGGGCTTCCTCCTCTTCTTCCTCCATCCCATTCCCCATTCCCCATTCCCTCTCGTCCGACGCCACGCCGTCGCCCTGCCCTCGCCGCGCCCCAGCCTCGAGCGCCGCCGGAGCCCTGCCTCTGCCGGAGCCGGAGCCCTGTCCTCACCGGAGCCCCTGCCCTCGCCCCAGCCTCCTGTCTGCCGGAGCCCCTGCCCTCCGGTCCCTCGTCGCCGCCTCATCGCCATCTCCACCGACCTCCACCTCCCCGTTGCCGTCTCCCCCGACCTCCACCTCCCCGTTGTAAGCCCCTACCTCTCCTCTCTAGGGTTAACTGTAGTTTAGGTGTTTAGGTGTTTTAGTTGACTGTAGTTCAATTAGGTGTTCTAGTTAATTGTAGTTTAGGTGTTAACTGTAGTTAACTATAGTTTTGGTGTTTAGGTGTTCTAGTGTAATATTAGTTAAGTTAATTTTAGGGTTTAGGTGTTTTAGTTAATTGTAGTTTAGGTGTTTAGTTAACTAAATTCTAGGGTTAGGTATTTTAGGTGTTTAGTTATGTTAATTCTAGGGTTCAGTTGTTTCTGCTAAATGAATTCTAGGTATTTTAGGTCTTTTAGGTGAAGTTAACAGAATTCTAGGTATTTTTTTAGTTAAAGCAATTGTTGCTATTTAAAGAAAAAATAGAATTGATTAACACTAGTTAGTATGAACCCTAGCTAGGTTTCAAATTAGGTAGTATGAGCTATGAACCCTAGGTGAATTAGTATGAACCCCAGGACAGATAAGGTAGTATGAACCTAGTTAATTAGTATGAACCCTAGGTTTCAAATTAGGACAGAAATTTAACTAGGTTTTCAAATTAGGACAGAAATTTATCTTGGTTTCAAATTAGGACAGAAATTTAGGTAGTATGAAATTAGAACAGAAATTTGGTAGGTTTCAAATTAGGACAGAAATTTGACAAGTGCTGAATTTACTATCAAATTTGACAAGTGCTAAATTTAGTTTCAAATATTGTGAAGAAAAAGGACCTCTTGCATTTTTCTTCAAGTTCTATATTTTTCTTCCTGTTATATCCAAAATTGAAGTGGACATGTGATTTGGATATGTGGTATTTGGAATTTGGACATGTTATATTTAGAGATGTGATATTTTGGACATGTGATATTTGGAAAATGATGGTTATGTTCAGGGTAAATGATCCGAGTGGCCTATGTTTCACCGGAATGCTGATTCATTTCTGTTCCGGTGAATTTTAGGCGCTCGCTATGTCCACTTTTTAGCAAAGGTCATGCCAAAATTTTCCGTTAATTTTGGCATGACTTGTGCTATAAAGTAGGCATATCGAGTGCCGGGATTTGCTGCGAGGGGAATGAAACGGCATTCTGGCAAACCATAGACCTTTTTTTATGTCATTACTCATTTTATTATAGTTTAAGAATTAAACGAGGAGACTTAATCGTAGGAAACATGTCGAACAACGAAGAAACCGGGCCTTCTGACCACAATGCAGACGAGATGGATTATGAGGGTGAACATAACTACCTCGACTATTTGGCTACTAAGCACAGTCAAGGTTTGCAGGGCGGCGTCGATGATGGTACTGACGCCGACATCGACACCGATGGCACCGGCACCGGCACCGATGGCGGCGCCGAGACCGGCGGGGAAGGTACCGGCGTCGAAGCCGCTAACAAAAAGAAGAAGCAGATGATACAAAAACCTAACAAACTTGGCATCGGACGACTGCTGATCACAAAGATGGCCCATGGCAAGTTTGAGCCATTAGAGCCGGAAGAACCTCGCAAGTGCTACGGGAACCAACTCGGATGCATCCTACGGGAATGCGCGAGCATCAACAACGATGACTTATGGGGTAAAGAACATTTGAAGCAGTTGCTCCTAACAAAGCTGCACAAGAGATTCCAGTGCCCCGACCGGGATGACCGCATAGAACACCCGTGGAATGATCCGAAGGTGAAAAAGATTAACAATCACGCCATGGGCATGTTCAGCAATGATTTGGCCTCCTAGAAAGGGAGGGTGAAACGAGCTATTGAAGCTAAGGAACCCCTGTCAAAGATTCTGGAGGAAAATCCGACACTTACGGAAGAGGAGTTCCAAAAGTTCAAGGACACTTGCGCCACCGAGGCAGCCAAGGCTAAGGCTAAGAAATTCAAGGTGCTTCAGCAAAGAAACACGGGGAACCAACGCCTCGGAAGCCGTGGCTACCTTGGCAAAAGGCCCATATGGGATAAGGAGGATGCGGAATGTGAAGCCGTGGGTCTCCCAGACCCCTTCGCGAAGTTCACCGCCCCCTTGGAACGTGACTTCATCAGGGCCCACTACAAGTGGGACAAGGAAAAAAAGGTTTTTTACATGGACCCGATCACGAGGAAATTGGAAAGAATACTGGTAATTATTCTTTTACCACACCTTACATTACTTCTGATCAAGTTGACTACACATTCGTAAACGGTTCACGTTCCTTTTGCAGGAGAAGCAACACAGGCTTGCGGCCGAAAGCGAGTCTTCGTCGATGAGGCCCAAGTGGGACACCCCTCTCAACCGGGCCTTGAATGAACTGAAGGGACTCCATTTGGACCAAACGGATTGACTCCATCGATGCTCGCGCCCAGCATGATGTTCCTTGGATCGTCCCCAAATTCTGGGTATTCGATGTTCAACGCTTGCCACTAGCTCGCATCCTTAGGGTGACTCAGCATCATGTCTTTTTTATTTATCTCCGGATCATTTCCATCATCTTCTCGCTTCTTCTCCTCCCTATCCGTGTGCCAACGTAGGAGCTTTGCTGCCTTAGGGTCCGCGAAATACCACTGCAGACGAGGAGTGATTGGAAAGTACCACACCACTTTTCGAGGAGCTTTCTTCCTCTTCTTGTATCGAGTGACGCCGCACACCGGACATATGGTAGACTCCGCGTGCTTGTCCCGATAAATGATGCAATCGTTCATGCACACATGGTATTTCACGTGCGGTAAATCCAGAGGACACACGATTTTCTTCGCCTCCTCGAAACTGGTCGGGCACTTGTTCCCATTGGGAAGACGTTCGTGCCAGAATGACATGTTCTCGTCGAAGCATGCGTCGGTCATTTTGTGTTTTACCTTCATCTCCAGAGCCATGAGCGTTACTTTCAGGCGGGTATCCTCGGGCCTCAATCCTTCATACAATGGAGTAACCACGTCTATCTCCAGTTGATCCATCTTGGCTTTCTCTCGGGCAGCAGCTCTTGCGTTATCCGTCTGCTTGAGAAGCAGCTCTTGAATATGAGGGTCCTGCACCCAGCCCATCGATGGTCCATCGTCGTCTGCTCCGGCATCTTCATCTTCATGATCATGCCCTTCGTCTTGATCTTCCTCATCATCATGTCCGGCATCTTCTACATGATGACTGTGTACTGCATCACCGTCATGATCATGTCCTGGAGATTCTTCGTCTTCTCGACCGCCCTCGCCGCCGCGGTTGTCTTGCTGCCCTTCCTCATTTCTTGCCCGGCCCCCATGGACGACTTCATAGTCATCTTCATCACCTTGCCACCGATAGCCATCCATGAAACCACGCAAGAGCAGGTGGTCCCGCACCTGTCCGGAATCCGGGTCCGTAATAAGGCCCTTCAGCTTGCATCTTCGACACGGACATCTTATCTCCGTCTCGTTCTTTTGAAGCATCTCGGCCTTCGCGGAGCTCAAAAACCTATTCACGATGCCTTCGGTCATCATGCGGACCATGGTCGCCTGCGGGGTAGAGCAAAACGATATTTTAGAACCAAAAAAAAATTTGGCATGACTTTGCCTAAAAATAGGACCAAAAAGAATGCATAGTGCTAAATTCTCGCCGAAACGGAAATGAATCAACATTCCGGCAAAATATTGGCAACTATCGCATTTCAAATACCGGTACCTGCAAACACAAACATATGCAACACCACAAACATATGCAACACCACAAACGTATGCAACACCACAAACATACGTAGATCTAGGCCATAAAAAGTGCATGTGCACGTTGTTGGAGGGAGAAAAAAGTAGATCTACAACATAAAGAAAGCTTTCCCCTTACTTACCTTTCAAAAAAAGGAAATTTAACCACTTAATTTGGGTGAATCTATGGTGCAAATGAGGTGAGGAGGAGGAGGCAGCCGAGACAAGCTTGGAGGAGGAGGTGGAGAGAATGAAGTGGGGAAAGTTTGTGTGGTAGGTGGCTGTCCAAAATATCTAGCTGCTCTCAGGTTACCAATGGTGCACCACCTAACAATGCGCCATTAGTAACCCTGGTTACTAATGGCGCACCTGTTACGTGGTGCGCCATTACTAGTTTTGCAAAAAAAATAAAAAAAATAATTGTTAGTAGTGGCGCACCGTGGTTGTGGTGCGCCATTACTAGTTTGAACTAGTAATGGCGCACTATACCCGGGTGCGCCATTACTAGTTTTCAAAAAAAAAGTAAAAAAAATTTGTTAGTAGTGGCACACTGAGTGTGTGGTGCGCCATTACTAGTTTTGGAAAAAAAAATTGTTAGTAGTGGCGCACCGTGGGTGTGGTGCGCCATTAGTGATATGGACACTAATGGCGCACCTACACATGGTGCGCCACTGCTATATAGCAGTGGCGCACCACATATGTGGTACTGCTACAACCGCACGGTGACTCTTACAAGCTGCCAAGGAGAAACAATAAAATTTGGCACAAGGAGGATTTCCGCAACACAAGGAAAATGAAATCAAGTGGATACGGCAGAATTAAGTAAGGTTCCTGTAGTCTACGAATACCCCGATGTATTCCCTGAGGAGCTACCAGGAATGCCCCCGGACCGTGAAATTGAATTTGTTATTGAATTGGCACCTGGAACGACACCCATTTATAAGAAG
This sequence comes from Thinopyrum elongatum, assembly GCA_011799875.1. Lineage (NCBI taxonomy): Eukaryota > Viridiplantae > Streptophyta > Magnoliopsida > Poales > Poaceae > Thinopyrum > Thinopyrum elongatum. The sequence goes on from CM022303.1 coordinate 109,248,311, forward strand.
CCATACCGAATGGCTTCGACGGAATTGGCTGAGTTGAAGAAATAAATTAAGGAACTAATGGAAAAAGGTTATGTTCGACCCAGCTCATCACCATGGGGATCGCCAGTTTTATTTGCTAAGAAAAAGGATGGTACCCTAAGGCTATGTATTGATTACAGGGCACTCAATATGGTCACCATCAAAAATAAATACCCGCTGCCCAGGATAAATGACTTGTTTGAACAGCTAGCAGAAGCCAAAGTTTTCTCAAAAATAGATTTAAGGTCAGGCTACCATCAATTGAAAATCCGATCGTCAGATATACCCAAGACGGCCTTTACTACCAGATATGGATTATACGAGTTCACAGTGATGCCTTTTGGCTTAACCAACGCTCCTGCTTATTTTGTGCATCTCATGAACAAGGTCTTCATGAAATATTTGGACAAGTTCGTGGTTGTATTTATCGATGATATACTTATTTATTCCAAGACACCCAAGGAACACGAGCAACACCTACGAATAGTCCTGGAAGAATTGAGGAAAAATCAACTATATGCCAAATTTAGTAAATGTGAATTTTGGTTGCGAGAAGTTGGTTTTCTGGGACACGTACTGATACAAGATGGGATAGCAGTGGACCCAAGCAAGGTAAAAGCTGTCCAAGAATGGAAACAACCCACCAACGTGACTGAGGTCAGGAGTTTTCTTGGTCTGGCAGGTTATTACCGGAGATTTATTGAAGGATTCTCCACCATAGCTAAACCCATGACCTAATTACTTAAGAAGGATAAGAAGTTTGATTGGACTGAAGCTTGTGAGAAAAGTTTCCAAGAATTGAAAAAGAGGCTAACAACGGCACCCGTTCTGGTCGTGCCCGATGTGCACAAATTTTTTGAGATATACTGTGACGCGTCCAGGAAAGGCCTTGGATGTGTATTGATGCAAGAAGGAAAAGTCATGGCATATGCCTCAAGACAGCTACGACAATACGAGGAGAATTATCCTACGCATGATTTGGAGCTTACTGCGGTAATACATGCACTCAAAGAATGGTGACACTTTCTTCTCGGTGAACGATGTGAGATATACACGGACCACAAAAGTCTTAAGTATATTTTCACCCGGCCATAATTAAACTTGAGACAGCGTCGCTAGCTTGAGTTACTAAAGGATTACAACATCGGAATTCATTACCATTCGGGTAAAGTAAATGTTGTGGCAGACGCCCTCAGCCGAAATCCCTGCACCAACAACAATAGTGCGCAATTCTTACAGCATGAGTTTAATCAGGAATTTGCCAAACTCAATATGGTTCTAGTCACAGAATGAACCGTTGCCCAACTGGAAATAAAACCTACATTAGAGGATCAGATCAAAGAAGCCCAAAAAGGACATCCAAGTATTGAAGGAATTAAGAGAAAAATAAAATTGGGCAAGGCGACTGAATTTACCGTGGACAGTCAGGGAATTTTATGGTTCGGGAAAAGATTGTGCATGCCTAATAAGGAAGGTTTAAAGCAACAAATTTTGGCAGAAGCCCATACCACTCCATATTCTATTCATCCAGGAGGAACAAAGATGTACAAGGATCTGCAAGAAAATTACTGGTGGCACGGGATGAAAAGGGATATAGCCATATATGTCGCACGATGTGATTCATGTCAGCGTATAAAAGCAGAACACCAGAGGCCAGCAGGGCTATTGCAGCCACTCAAAGTACCTAAATGGAAATGGGACATAATAGGAATGGACTTTATCGCCGGACTGCCAAGGTCACGACACGGAAATGATGCTATCTGGGTTATAACAGATTATTTAACCAAGGTGGCACATTTCATTCCGGTAAAAACCACATACTCCACACAGAGACTCGCCAGATTATATCTCTCCCGGATTGTTTGCTTAAACGGAGTACCCAAGACCATTGTCTCTGACAAAGGCACCCAATTTGTCTCTAGATTTTGGGAGAACCTACAGCAAGCCCTAGGAACTCAACTGACATTCAGCACAGCATACCACCCGCAAACCGGAGGAAAAACTGAGCGGGTAAATCAAATATTGGAGGACATGCTAAGAGCATGTGTGCTCACTTACGGAGTTAGCTGGGAAGACAGTTTACCATACGCAGAGTTCTCATATAACAACAGTTATCAAGCCAGTTTAAAAATGTCACCTTTTGAAGCCCTGTATGGACGAAGGTGCCGTACCCCACTCAATTGGTCAGAGACCGGAGACAGTCGAATTTTCGGACCTGAAGTTCTTAAAGAAGCAGAAATAAAAGTGAAGCTTATTCAAGATAGACTGAAAGCGGCTCAGAGCTGTCAAAAGAGCTACTACAATCAAAAGCACCGCCAAATCAGTTTTGAGCCCAATGAATACGTATATCTCAGAGTATCTCCAACTAGAGGACTACAGAGATTTAAAGTCAAAGGAAAATTGGCACCAAGATTTATTGGACCATTCCGAGTAATCGCAAGAAGAGGCAAGGTTGCGTATCAACTAGAGCTACCAGCAGAATTATCAGATGTTCACGATGTTTTTCACGTGTCACAACTGAGAAGATGTGTTAGTAACCCGGACAAGCAAGTGCAACACCAAGACTTGGACCTTCAACCAGACCTCACATATAGGGAGCATCCTATAAAGATTTTAGAGGAGTCTGAACGGAGGACCCGACAGAATGTGATAAAATTTTACAAAGATCAATGGAGTAATCACACCGAGGAAGAAGCAACATGGGAAAGAGAGGATCACCTGAGGACTGAATATCCGTACCTGTTTGAGGGACAACTGAAATCTCGGGGACAAGATTTTTCTTAAGGGGGGTAGGTGTTGTAACACCCCAAAAATATTTTTCTGAAATATTTGAAATCTTTCCTTTAAAAATAAAAATTTTGAAAATCATTTTTTTGACCATATCACCTTTCTTCAATTTGAAAACCTTTTTCAAATTTTATTTGGGTTTCAATTTTCTTTAATATTCTGTTTTGAAAGGTTTAAAATTATATGGATAATTAATTTGGGGGTTTTCAAACAATTATTTTTCAGCCAGAAAAGTTTTGGGGATAATTAAATTTTCAAAAATAACCTTTTCACCTCCTTTTAGCCTTTCTAAAATTCATCCAACATATTTTTTTCCACTCCAAAATTATCCCTCAAGCCAAGCACATCATCTAGGGCAGTATGCAAACCTCTCCTACCCCACAAAAATATTTTTCACCATCCAAATAAATTCCAAGATTGGAATTCATATATTCCATCATTCCTTTGGTTTACCAAGGAACCACCATTTCTACATGGATTCCACCTCCACCAAAATTATCCCAACAAATATATGGTACCCACAACCCATTTTTCCAAAGACATGGGGTACCCCAGTTCAAAATTTGCAAATCCCACTCAATTCAAATTTGGACCAGATTCAATATTTCTGATCCAAACATATTTTTAAATGCTCCAAAAATTCCCAAACTTTGCCAGGCCCTCTCTTATGCATCAACACATTACCACAAAAAATCCTCAAATTCAAAAAAATCCCTAGCACTCTCTGCCATGGGATTAAGTGAGTAACAGTGCACTGTTCATAACTGAAGAAATTCAGTTAACTGAATTTGTCTTCAGGCAACAGAGGGAAACGGTGCCGTGCACCCCTCCCCTTCCTTCTCCTTCACGGAGACGCTAAGATCATCAATGCCTCGCCCCTCCTTGGCCCACTCCGCAGTCACTCCTCGCCGGTGAGCTGGCGGCTGGCCGGTGCAACGCCCTACACCATGCTCATCCGCGGCGGACGGGCAGAGTCGCCTCGGCCACCAACTTCCATTACTGCGCTGCAGCCTCACCGCCTACCTCCTGGCCACGCGTTGCTCCTCTCCGCGCCCTCGCACGCCGTCTGCACCAACCCAACCCCCCTGGCCCACTGGCAGTCATCGGAACCAGGATAGCGCCGCCGCACCGTACGGGAGCTCCGTTCTGGGATAAGCTCGAGGAGCTCAAGCCCGTCCATGCCGAGCCTTCCGGAGTTCTCCACCGCTCTCACTGACACTCGCCGCCCACGACCACCGCCCAAAACCAACCTCGCCGACCACCATAACTCCGGTGAAATCCTTTCCCCTCACCCATCGCCTTCACCACCTCCCAATCGACCCTATGCCATTTCCCTGACCTAGAGGAGGTCTCCTCCCTCCTCTCCGGTCACCGCTCCGCCGCCTCCATTCCCGATCGGCTCGACGCCGTTACGCCATCACCACAGCTCAAACCTCACCAGTAGCTATCTCATCCACCAAATCATCAATCCCGCGCTCCAATTTCATTGCCCGAGCCCTCTCCGGCGAGTTCCAAAGTCACCCGAGCCACCGTCCGCCACCGTCGACTTCGCCGGCGTTCAGGTGCTCTCCGGCGACCACCACCACCTCCCTCCGACGCGGCACTCCGCCCTGGTCTTGTTCCGACCATCGCCGCACTCCAAAACCCCGGCGATCACCGCCGGCGACCGCCGTCATCTCTCTGTCTCGCGCGTGATCGGGTTCAAATTTGAACCTGACGGGTGGGCCCCCACCCCGCTCGGTCTTTTTCTTTTTCCCTGTTTAAAACAAAGGCGTACTCTGCCTTTTACGCTTTCTCCGCTAAGAAGCGTATTTCAGCCGAAGTGTTTTCTGTTTTAACTGCACAGGGACTACTGTTTTACAGAAAAGCCCCTGGATTTGAAAGTCTTATAACTTTTAAACTACAACACTATTTAAGTTGAAACTTTTTTTGAAATTCTTATTTTTACCTCTAGTTTTTTTTAGTATTTATTTAAAAATGTTTTGAGACAACATTTTGTACTGTTACCAAAATTTTAAATTTGAGTTGAATTTGAATTTTTTCAGAAAAAGAAGAGGGAAACTTTGCCAAGAATTTCGAAGGGTTTTCACCTGACTACTTTGGACAAGGCAAGCATTATTGAACTTGGGATATGGTGATTGCATTTGCATGTTTGCATCCGTTGGTATTGCACCATATGTATCACAATTGCATGTTCGATCATATCATTTTCTTACCCATGTCTTGCACTTCACTCAAGTAAAGAATCTTCTAACATGGTAAAGTTGTGAGTATCCGGGGGAGTGTCTCCTGACTTGGACGTGCCGGTGGGCACGGGCCATTAGTTTTGACACAGTGGTGTGACGTGACTATGTGGAACATACCGGTGATGATAAATGACACCACCTGAGTCGGCCTAGATCGAGTCTTGTTCCGTTACACCTAGCTGGATACCGTGCTGCCACGGGTCCTTCCGCAAGGAAGGTACAGCTTAGTAAGTTGATAACCCCTGTCTATGTGCACACCGTACAGAGGGCCACGATGAGGGTTTCCAGGGCCTTGGACTAAATCCTGTCATCGGGTCAGGGGGCATGGGTGTTCCGGTTGTAAACGAGAGGGGGGCACCCTTTGGAATCCGTGTGTATTAGTAGTGATCCCATGCAGGACGTTGGTCTCTTCGTCTTAGAGTTTTTCTTGAACGATGCTTTGGGTGATTCCTGGCATCCGGAAAGTTAATCTGGTGTGTGCTGGTCAGGTGTGTTTTCAACCCAAAGACCGTAATGGGAATTAGTTAGTGTCACGGTACTAACTAAAGGAATCCCATGCACGTGGGTAAAGAGTACACCCTCTGCAGAGTTTAAGCCTATTCGAATAGCCATGTCCGCGGTTAAGGACCACAGTCTGGGTTGGTCAAGTGTCGGTCTTAGTGTCGGTCTTCGGAGGAAAATAATTAAATTGAGTCTGTATTATTTTGCAGGATAATTGTTGTCACCCTGATGCTACCATGGATATTTTATGCATGTTAATGTTATTATGGTTATGCATATTATTGAGGACTAACCCGTTTCTCTTATTTTGAATTTTTCCTGAGTGTCTCAGGGGCTGGCTAGACTACCCCGGGCACTCGATTTTATTTTCAAGACCTCTCGTGGTGTCTCTCGAGTTAACATGCGGTTTATCTCGCCACTACTCTTGTAGACACCCAATTGGCATTTCTCTTCAAGTCCGACCGTGGCGTCACTTGACGACCGACAGGCATTTCTCTTCAAGACCTCTCGTGGCATCTCTCGAGTTTACAGGCGGTCCCGCCACTACTCTTGTAGACACCCGATTGGCATTTCTTTTACTTTGCTGAATGTCACTTGGGCTGGCTAGACTACCCGTGGCATTCACTTGCTTTTATTTTCAAAAGACTGGTTATGGCTAACATGCTTTATTTACTTCCGCATCATTTTATGATTATGTCATGACCAAGATTATAGTCAGCATGAGCATGTTATATTGATCCTACATGAGCATATGCATTCATTATATCTTTTGTTCATAATGTTTGCGAGTAGATTCCAACGTACTCACTGGCTTGTCCCTGGCTATTTACTTGGCCAGACCTGGAGGAGGACGAGCCTGTGGAGGAGGATTGCGCTAGCGAGCCCGACGCTTAGAGGAGTCCCAGTCAGTCGACCTGTGAGATAGGAGTCTACCACATGTATCATCCGCTGAGCTTCCGCTACACAAATAAAATAGTCAAGCCTCACTCTGACGCTTGGCTCTATGTTATTGTACTAGTATTGTATCACCACCACACCATTGTCATATTCCGCCACTGCCATTTACTGGCGAGTTTGTAATAAAGTTTGTTGAGCCCTCAGGCTCAACCCTGTGTAATATTATCTTGTACTGGTTATCCGTATCAAGGAAGTACACCAGTTGTGTTGATCTTGGGGCTGGTGTCACTTAGGGCTACTCTGGGATTTATTCTCAGAAATGGGCCCGACAGCTTATCAGGCTAACGCTTTTTCACATAAGCATCGCAATCCCAAACCTTAAGAAACGACAGCTTAGCTTTCTTGCCAAACCACAGTTCATACGGTGTCGTCTCAACGGATTTAGACGGTGCCCTATTTAACGTGAATGCAACTGTCTCTAATGCATAACCCCAAAACGATAGTGGTAAATCGGTAAGAGACATCATAGAACACACCATATCCAATAAAGTACGGTTACGACATTTGGACACACCATTACGCTATGGTGTTTCAGGTGGCGTGAGTTGTGAAACTATTCCACATTGTTTTAGATGAAGGCCAAACTCCGCGATCAGATTGTAGAAACTTTATTTTCTTGTTACGATGATTCTCCACTTCACTTTGAAATTCTTTGAACTTTTTCAAATGTTTCAGACTTGTGTTTCATTAAGTAGATATACCCATATCTGCTCAAATCATCTGTGAAGGTCTGAAAATAATGATACCTGCCGCGTGCCTTAACACTTATCGGACAGCATACATCGTTATCTATTATTTCCAATAAGTTATTAGCTCACTCCATTGTTCCGGAGAACGGAGTTTTAGTCATCTTGCCCATGAGGCATGGTTCGCAAGTATCAAATGATTCATAATCAAGTGATTCCAAAAGCCCATCTGCATGGAGTTTCTTCATGCACTTTACACCAATATGACCTAAACGGCAGTGCCACAAAAATATTGCACTATCATTATCAACTTTGCATCTTTTGGCATCAATAATATAAATATGTGTATCACTACGATCGAGATTCAATAAACCATTTACATTGAGTGTATGACCATAGAAGGTTTTATTCATGTAAACAGAACAACAATAATTCTCTGACTTAAATGAATAACTGTATCGCAATAAACATGATCCAATCATATTCATGCTCAACGCAAACACCAAATAACATTTATTTATTTAGGTCCAACACTAATCCCGAAGGTAGAGGGAGTGTGCGATGGTGATCTTATCAACCTTAGAATCACTTCCAACACACATCGTCACCTCGTCATTAACTAGTCTCTGTTCAGTTTGCAACTCCTGTTTCGAGTTACTAATCTTAGCAACTGAACCGGTATCAAATACCCAGGGACTACTATGAACACTAGTAAAATACACATCAATAACATGTATATCAAATATACCTTTGTTTACTTTGCCATCCTTCTTATCCATCAAGTATTTGGGGCAGTTCCGCTTCCAATAACCATTTCCTTTGCAGTAGAAGCACTCATTTTCAGGCTTGGGTCCAGCTTTGGGCTTCTTCATGGGAGCGACAACTTGCTTGTCATTTTTCTTGAAGTTCTCTTTCTTTTCCTCGCCCTTTTTCTTGAAACTAGTGGTCTTTTCAACCATCAACACTTGATGCTCTTTCTTGATTTCTACCTTCACCGATTTCAGTATCGCGATGAGCTCGGGAATCATTTTTGTCATCCCTTGCATATTATAGTTCATCACGAAGTTCTAGTAGCTTGGTGATAGTGACTAGAGAACTTTGTCAATCACTATCTTATCTGGAAGATTAACTCCCACTTGATTCAAGCGATTGTAGTACCCAGACATTCTGAGCACATGCTCACTGGGCTATTCTCCTCCATCTTGTAGGCAAAGTACTTGTCAGAGGTCTCATACCTCTCGACATGGGCATGAGTCTGAAATACCAATTTCAGCTCTTTGGAACATCTCATATGCTCCGTGGCGGTCAAAACATTTTTGAAGTCCCGGTTCTAAGCCGTAAAGCATGGCGTACTAAACTATCAAGTAGTCATCATATCGAGCTTGCCAAACGTTCATAACGTCTGCATCTGCTCCTGCAATAGGTCTGTCACCTAGCGGTTGCATCAAGGACATAATTCTTCTGTGCAGCAATGAGGATAATCCTCAAATCACGGACCTGTAGGAGATATGCCCTAGAGGCAATAATAAATGTTATTATTTATCTCCGTGTTCATAATTAGGTTTATGTTCCATGCTATAACTGCTGTGGTTCTCGAGCCCGTATATCCATAAAGGCTCTAGGGAAAACCCATGTGCACGTGTGGAATAATAAACGGTAAAATGTATTCCTAGTCATGCCTCTAAGACTAGCTCAAGTGTTGCATGATGATTATGTTTTCCCAATCATAGGCATGTCTATGCCAGCAACTTTGAGGGCACAAATGTTAGAAGAACATTTGTGTTGAATCGACCCGATTGATGTTATGCTATGAGATACATTCGTCACAAGTTAATGGTTAATAGCACAGAGATGGTTAACGTTTGCATGATTCCTCAGACCATGAGAGTATCGAGTTTCTTCATGCTTGCTTCATGAACTTTGGGGTTTGTTAATCGTCATCCGTAAATGGGTGGCTATTACGGCGGCTTACGGGTTCATGGGAAAGTATGTCAAGTAACTTGATAGCTCAAGATTGGGATTTGCTCCTCCGGCGATGGAGAGATATCTCTGGGCCCTCTCGGTGTTACGGTATCCATCATCGTCTGGCCAGACACTTTGTGATTTGATCACGGGGATGCCGGAACACGGTAACGAGAAAAGAGAACAATACCGATAACGGGGTAACTGGCATAGTGGACAAGTTGTTGATCCACGGGGATGCCAACATGTCTAACCTCGGGTATTTGTAACATATCGTGAAGCAACAGGAATAGCACACGGCAACTGGAGGTTCACTCGAATATTCATTCGTGTGGGTATAGGGGTCAATATGGGTGTCCACGGCTCCGATGTTGATCATTGATCGGAAGGGGTTCCAGGTCATGTCTATACTTCACTGAACCTATAGGGTCACACGCTTAAGGGTCATCTATCTGCTGAATACTAGACAGGGAGTCTGAGAGAAAATCACCGAAAAAGTTTCGGACACCGAAAAGTTTCGGACAGCGGAAAAGTTCCGCAGAGAGAGGTCACCGGATGAGTTCCGGTGAAACTGAAAAGTTGTTTCAGGGGATACCATTAAGTCAAAATGGTTTCGGCACATGCCTGATAATTCTTGGAGGATGCCAGAATCATTCTGGAAACTTCTGGGAATTTTCTGGAAGAAAACCGGAAATGTTCCGGGGCTGCCGGAACCGCTTCAGATGCTTTTCGCAGATGAAATCACTAAACTGGAATTGTTCCAGAACGCGTTGAAAATTATTTTAGTGGGTACTGGAAATGTACTAAGCCCACATAAATATTTTCAGTTTGAACGGACGCTGAAAAATGTCGTCGTGAATAGGGAAAGTGCTTTTTGGGTGGCTTCTTGGAGAAGCCACCTTGAGGGTCCTTTGGTATTTTTCCCCTTGGCTTCTTGGAGAAGCCACCCTTGGGCTTGGCCTATAAATAGGGGTGGAGGGGGCTGCCTAAAGACTCACTCCTTCTCACATACAAGTGCCATGCAATGATCTGGCTTCTCTCTCCCTCCCACGAAAAGAGTTTCGTAGAGCCGAAAGGCTGTCTGGGTTCCGGTGGGAACTAGTTCTGGACGGCGAAGCCCTGCCGGATAGTTGACACCGTATGTGTGCAACTCTGTAGAGAGGTCGTAGTTTCGATCTTAGTGCCCGAGGGGCTGTTCGTGAGTGCCTCCCGAAGGGCTGTCCAAGTGACGGTCCGAGTTCTGTGAGTCCTCCCGAAGGGCTGTCCGAGTGACCGTTCGAGTTTCGAAGGTCCTCCCGAAGGGCTGTCCGCGACACCGTCCGGGGGACTGTTCGACTGCCTCCCGGAGGGCTGTCCGAAGGGAAGATGAGGGTATACATCCTCGCGGTTGGGAGGTTGTAAATCCTAGCTGCGGGGATCTGCACCACCGATCGTCATCGACTCTACTTTCGCTGCGCTACGGGTCGGTAACGAAAATGATCAAACCTTGTATGCAGTCTCCATAGTGGTCCTGGGCTGGTGCGTAGGTCGGAAAATTTTTGTTTTCTGCTGCGTTACCCTACAGTGGCATCATGAGCCGTGCTATGCGTAGATGCAGGTTGCGATCTAGAATACATAGAGATGTATGGGTGTTGCACAATATAATTAGGTAGTAGATGAGTTCTATTACTGAAAATTATTTGTGCGGGTAGCAGATGAAATCTGTTACCCGATGTTCTTGTTGCTTCCCTGGAATTTGCATATTTCTGATCTTGATAACAGTATGGTGGAGTTTCAAAGTTCTGGCAATCCGCGATCCTGATTGATCAACGAAGTGCTAACAGTTCATTGAATTCCACCTTAGTTAAAAAGAAAGATGAAATTTTGCAGATGAAAGGGCAATGCAGATATGATCTGCATGGGGGTCATGCGTATGACGAAGTTTAGTATGGGGCTCGAGATTTTATTATCTCGGTTTTCATACACCCTGGAAAGTTAATCTAGCGACTTGAATTATCATACTTGATGATGGACGTTGGTAGCTTCGGTTTGTTTCGAAACCTTAGAAGCCACGTAAAACAAGTTTTTGCATGAACCGATTAGAGGCGTCTAACTTGGTTTTGCAGGAGGGTTTGCATGTGCATTTGATGTGGTATAGCAGTGCTCATAATAATTTGATTATGTATGAGATGACTATATGATGTAAATTAATTAACATGACCTGTGTGTCATGATTCGGCATGATGGCTGGAGCCATATGATTGCACTTTAAATGACCTGCGTGTCAACCTTGTTGTAATGCATTATTTTATTAGCTATAGAGATAGCAATATTATCTGGTGCATCGACAAGGTGGTGGAAATCTTCGCGAAGGTGAACACCGACGCGAATGCCGAAGACAAAGAAATACAAGACTTCTCCGTCAGAAAGGGCTATACCATATCATGCTATTATGAATTGCCTGAGATGTTTATCCCTTATGATGCACCCTTTTTGATTGCGCGGTAGTCGCTTTTATTAGGGTGATCTCTCACAAAAATATCAAGTAGTTAGTGTTCTCCCAAGTGTAGCACCGTCACGGCACCTAACTTTTCGGGGCATCACATGGACACATGGGTGCGAACGATTAGGGAAGTGTGAGGCGGGTGAGTTGAGACCTCGCAGTGAGATCACTTGGTTGTCTTGACATTCTGGAGGAGCGTCCTGAGCTCGGAACACGCCCATCGAAAGATGAACAAGAGTCACATAGAGATGTGATTGGCAAGTTGGCCTACCGATTGCAATTCTCGTCACTTGAGATGGACACATCCTTGGCGTTGAATTGTAATATGGATCTTGAATCACTCACAATCAATTATGAGAGATATTGATTTGAGTGGGAGCGCACTGTTGAATTAACTTGTTTAATTCTCAGTGCAATTAATTATGAACACTGTCTAAGTGTGGTTTGCTAATAGTTGTAGAATAATGGCTCGCGTTTCCACCTTCCCTATTAAAATTGAATAGCTGTTAAATATCTGGTTAAAACTTTACGGTTGGTAACGTAATGTGAGGATTGTCCTCAAGAGTGCCAAGAAGGACTTTGTCCTATCGCATACTTTTGGTATTCTCTCGCTTATGCTATGGATCATGTGACTCTCGTCCTTCGATCGAAAAGCTAGAATTCCATTTTTAGTCAAGTGCAATATGTTTGCTTCCATGAGACCCGAACTTCGAAAGTTTGGATAGTTATGTGATATTCATGGAATCTGAAAATCATTTTCAGAGACAGACAAAGGCTAAAAGATATGAGATATCCAAAGCAATGTTTGTTTGCAAACTATTAGTAAAGGAGTTTACTATGCATTAGACTAATAAGAGAGGGATCCAGTAGAACGCCTATCATATGATGAAAGGTGAATAAAACAAACAACTTAAAGAGAATGGAAGTGTCCGAAGGGTGTTAGTGAAACTTTCACGCCTAGGAAGTCCGGGGCTAACGCCACTCTTAAGTTGGATGCTTCTTCTGAGAGTAGGAGAAATACTGAAAGTTAAACTGTTAGAAGTATAAAGGCAAAAAGAAAGAAGACTGGAATATCCAGCTCATGTATGAATGTCATACAAGTTTTTGATGTATAGAAGGCTGGTAAAAGATATAGTTCTTGGGAATTATGGTTAAACATGTTAATCACTAATTCTTGGGTATTGTGAGACAATCACAAAGATACCCGCTCGATTGCATTCTATTGCAATTCGATGTAAGAACTACTATGGCCTAAAAGACTAGCCAGAAATGAGGTTTAGGTTTACACAGGGAACATAGTAAATGTTACTATACCTTCCATCGGTGTATTACCGTCTGTATTTATTTTTATAATTCGTTTGGAGTTTCACAAACTCTAGCCCATTGCATAAGGTATCTTGCAAGAAGGTTGTTCATAAGAGAACTTTTGATGTTCGAAGTTATGAATAACATAAGGGCCATACTTTCATTGAGAATGAGATGCATGTTATGAATAATGATATTAATATATTACCTCTAGATTTACTTTCATAATTCATTTTAGAGTTTCATACACTCTAGCCCATTGCAAAATGTTTGTTGCAAAAGGGTTGTTCATAAAAGAACAATTGTTGTTCAGTATTATGAATAACATGAAGGGCCATGCTTCCATCCAGATGGGACGTATGTTATGAATATTGATGGTAATATGATACATCCATAACACTGACGCTAAATGTCGCAAGACTAAAAGAATACCACACAAGTGTGGCACTGCATTTGGTCACATTGGAGAAACCCGCATGGAAAATTCCATTATGATGGATTTTGAAGTCATTTGATTTTGAATCATCTGACACTTGCAACTTTCCTCCGAAAAGTGAAGTGACTGAAATACCGTTCACAGGCCATAAGGAATGAGCAACAAACTTATTGGTGATCATACATTTTGATGTGTGTAGTTCAATAAATGTTGTTGCAAGTAGTGGATTTATCTATCTTCAGAAATGACTCAAGTAGATATATGGATATTTACTTGATGAGACGTAAGTCTGGATCTTTTGAAATCATTCGAAAGGTTTTCAAATATGAAGTAGAAGTTATTGTAACCAGAAAATTATGTTTCTACAATTCGATTGCAGAAAAAAAAATTGAGTTACAAGTTTAGCGAATGTCTGATGAGTTGTGAAAAGAGTTTCATAACTTACACCTCCCGGAACACCACTGTGAGTGGAAAGTCCGTGAAGATGTAATCGAACCATTTATGACATGGTAAGATCAAAGATGACATAAATAAATTTGCCATTATCCCTTTTAAAAGGTGATGCTTTAGAGACTGCCGCTTTTACACTGAAAAGAGCTCCATCAGGGTCTGTTGAAATGACACCATGGTATGGTATGCCCAACCATGTCATATCTTTTCTTAACATTTGGAATATGGGGCTTGTGTAAAAGGTTACAAACCTATTCCAAATCAGACAAGTGCTACTTTGTAGGTTATCCCAAGTCATTGGGTATTCCTCCCTCACTATACCGAGGCAAATAGGTTTGCCACAAAGAACGGTATGCTTTTTGAAGAAAATGGTTCTTTCAAAAAGGTGAGTGGGAGAACAATGCAACTCGATGGGATAAATAGTATCTTCGTCATCAGTTCAAAGGAAAGAGACCTTGGAAGTGATTCCAGAGTTTCCTACTGCGACTGATACGGAAGTCTCTACAATAAAATGTATGGACTTCGATCGAACTTGCAGCTGAACCACGTGGGCAAGGCTCGTGCAAACCTCTCAGGTGCGCAAACGAGATATTGTTGTTAGACAACAATATACCTACAATACACAAGGAAGCATTGATGGGCCCTGACTCCATAATTGGCTAAATGCCAATACAATCCGAGTTAGTTTCCATATAAGTGATTCAAGATTAAAACCTTGATACACCCTTCGGAAGACTTAGAGTCTAATGAATATTTATGGAACTTAAAACTGATACGGATAAAAATGTTTTATCCATAAAGCTCGACTTGTTGCAATAACAAGTTCAAGGAGTTGACTACGATGAGATTGTCTCACCGTAGCGATGCTTAAAGTCGGTTCGGGTTGAACTAGCAATTAAGACATATTTCAATCATGAGATATGAAACATGGATGACAAAAGGATTTCTATCTGATGGAAATAAAACCTAGGACTTGTATGTGATACAGTCCAAAGTAATTTGTCGATCCAGAGGATGCTAGTAAGTTTGCAAACTTCAGAGTTCCAGCAATGAACAGAAGAGAGCAAAAAGGAGTTGGAATCTTCGTGTTTTGATGAAATGGTCAAAAGGGTTTGACTTCATCAATGGGTAACGAAGATGCTTGTGATTCAAGAAAGTAAGTGGGAGCATAATAAAATTTCTAAAAACCTTGTGTGCTTGACACATTGTTAATTGGACTTAAAATTCTTGACAAGAATTAGGACTTCATTTGAAAATAGTTTTTCAATGAAGTGCTTGGGCTAAATAGCCTTTATATTAGGCATGATGATCTATGGAGATAGATTTACCTAATAGGGCTGAGAAAAGATACATATTGACAAGATGCTAAAACCTTTTAGCATTAAAAACGTCAAGGAGTGATTCTTGCCGAAGTCACATGGAAAGAGTTTTTGCAAGACTCGGTGTCCCAAAACACTGATGAGCAAAATACATGATGGAGATTCCACACACTCTTGTGTTTGGATTAATCATGTATTCCATGGTATGTAAAAACAACCAGATATGTCCAATACTCCCAAAGTTGTTGCGAGTATAGATACCAAAGTGATCAAAAGTATTGATCATGGGACAACAGTGAAAAAGGGTCATTGAGTACTATAGTAGCACTGATGACATGTTTTCTCGCAAGCAGAGATCATGAAGAGTTCGTTGTAAAAGGTTACATCGATACAGTCTTCATCCATGCTCCAAGCGATTTTCGATTTAAGTTAAGGGTTTTGTGCAATACACAATATGGTGGCACGGTAGTTGGAAATTGTTCCAAACAAGTTACTGTGGCGAATTCTATAACAGAGGCGAAGTATGTTGCCGCTTTTAAAAGCGACAAAGAAGATGTTGAATCATATAGTTCATTCATGAACTTAGTATGGTTCCAAGATGGCTTTTTTCAATAGGACACTACTGCAGGTAGTTGCTCCATAACTCAGTCTGAGGAATCCAGGTTCGACCTGTGATTCACATACATACAAAGCCAAGTCCACACAAAATATGAATTTTGTGAAAGCGTGAAAACGTGAGGATATGCAAAGATACACACGGAGCTGAAGTCGTCAGATCCGTTGGACATCAGGCTATACCACAGGCGAAGCATATTTACACCGGTGTGCCACAGGTGTAAAGTGCATTAGCATTAACTAGATTATTTACTCTAGTGCAAGTGGGAGTCTGTAGGAGATATGCCCTAGAGGCAATAATAAATGTTATTATTTATCTCCGTGTTCATAATTAGGTTTATGTTCCATGCTATAACTGCTGTGGTTCTCGAGCCCGTATATCCATAAAGGCTCTAGGGAAAACCCATGTGCACGTGTGGAATAATAAACGGTAAAATGTATTCCTAGTCATGCCTCTAAGACTAGCTCAAGTGTTGCATGATGATTATGTTTTCCCAATCATAGGCATGTCTATGCCAGCAACTTTGAGGGCACAAATGTTAGAAGAACATTTGTGTTGAATCGACCCGATTGATGTTATGCTATGAGATACATTCGTCACAAGTTAATGGTTAATAGCACAGAGATGGTTAACGTTTGCATGATTCCTCAGACCATGAGAGTATCGAGTTTCTTCATGCTTGCTTCATGAACTTTGGGGTTTGTTAAACGTCATCCGTAAATGGGTGGCTATTACGGCGGCTTACGGGTTCATGGGAAAGTATGTCAAGTAACTTGATAGCTCAAGATTGGGATTTGCTCCTCCGGCGATGGAGAGATATCTCTAGGCCCTCTCGGTGTTACGGTATCCATCATCGTCTGGCCAGACACTTTGTGATTTGATCACGGGGATGCCGGAACACGGTAACGAGAAAAGAGAACAATACCGATAACGGGGTAACTGGCATAGTGGACAAGTTGTTGATCCACGGGGATGCCAACATGTCTAACCTCGGGTATTTGTAACATATCGTGAAGCAACAGGAATAGCACACGGCAACTGGAGGTTCACTCGAATATTCATTCGTGTGGGTATAGGGGTCAATATGGGTGTCCACGGCTCCGATGTTGATCATTGATCGGAAGGGGTTCCAGGTCATGTCTATACTTCACCGAACCTATAGGGTCACACGCTTAAGGGTCATCTATCTGCTGAATACTAGACAGGGAGTCTGAGAGAAAATCACCGAAAAAGTTTCGGACAACGAAAAGTTTCGGACAGCGGAAAAGTTCCGCAAAGAGAGGTCACCGGATGAGTTCCGGTGAAACTGAAAAGTTGTTTCAGGGGATACCATTAAGTCAAAATGGTTTCGACACATGCCTGATAATTCTTGGAGGATGCCAGAATCATTCTGGAAACTTCTGGGAATTTTCTGGAAGAAAAACCGGAAATGTTCCGGGGCTGCCGGAACCGCTTCAGATGCTTTTCGCAGATGAAATCACTAAACTGGAATTGTTCCAGAACGCGTTGAAAATTATTTTAGTGGGTACTGGAAATGTTCTAAGCCCACATAAATATTTTCAGTTTGAACGGACGCTGAAAAATGTCGTCGTGAATAGTGAAAGTGCTTTTTGGGTGGCTTCTTGGAGAAGCCACCTTGAGGGTCCTTTGGTATTTTTCCCCTTGGCTTCTTGGAGAAGCCACCCTTGGGCTTGGCCTATAAATAGGGGTGGAGGGGGCCGCCTAAAGACTCACTCCTTCTCACATACAAGTGCCATGCAATGATCTGGCTTCTCTCTCCCTCCCACGAAAAGAGTTTCGTAGAGCCGAAAGGCTGTCTGGGTTCCGGTGGGAACTAGTTCTGGACGGCGAAGCCCTGCCGGATAGTTGACACCGTATGTGTGCAACTCTGTAGAGAGGTCGTAGTTTCGATCTTAGTGCCCGAGGGGCTGTTCGTGAGTGCCTCCCGAAGGGCTGTCCAAGTGACGGTCCGAGTTCTGTGAGTCCTCCCGAAGGGCTGTCCGAGTGACCGTTCGAGTTTCGAAGGTCCTCCCGAAGGGCTGTCCGCGACACCGTCCGGGGGACTGTTCGACCGCCTCCCGGAGGGCTGTCCGAAGGGAAGACGAGGGTATACATCCTCGCGGTTGGGAGGTTGTAAATCCTAGCTGCGGGGATCTGCAGCACCGATCGTCATCGACTCTACTTTCGCTGCGCTACGGGTCGGTAACGAAAATGATCAAACCTTGTATGCAGTCTCCATAGTGGTCCTGGGCTGGTGCGTCGGTCGGAAAATTTTTGTTTTCTGCTGCGTTACCCTACAGGACCCAGTCCGCATCATTGCTACTATCAACTTTCAACTTTGTTTTCTCTAGGAACATATCAAAATAAAACAGGGGAGCTATATCGCGAGCTATTGATCTACAACATAGATTTGCAAATACTACCAGGACTAAGTTCATGATAAATTAAGTTCAATAAATCAAATTACTAATGAACTCCCACTTAAATAGACATCCCTCAAGTCATCTAAGTGATACGTGATACAAATCAACTAAACCATGTCTGATCATCACGTGAGATGGAGTAGTCATCAATGGTGAACATCTCTATGTTAATCATATCTACTATATGATTCACGTTCGACCTTTCGGTCTCCAGTGTTCCGAGGCCATGTCTGTACATGCTAGGCTCATCAAGTTTAACCCGAGTATTCCGCATGTGCAAAACTGTCTTGCACCCGTTTTATTTGACCGTAGAGTCTAACACACCCGATCATCACGTGGTGTCTCAACACGACGAACTGTCGCAACGGTGCATGCTCAGGGAGAACACTTATACCTTGAAATTTAGTGAAGGGATCATCTTATAATGCTACCGCCATAGTAAGCAAAATAAAATGCATAAAAGATAAACATCACATGCAATCAAAATATGTGACATGATATGGCCATCATCATCTTGTGCTTTTGATCTCCATCTCCAAAGCATCATCATGATTTCCATCGTCACCGGCTCGACACCTTGATCTCCATCGTTGCGTCGTGGTCGTCTCGCCAACTATTGCTTCTACAACTATCGCTAACGCATAGTGATAAAGTAAAGCAATTACATGGCGTTTGCATTTCATACAATAAAGCGACAACCATAAGGCTCCTGCCAGTTGCCGATAACTTTTACAAAACATGATCATCTCATACAACAACGTATATCACATCATGTCTTGACCATATCACATCGAAACATGCCCGGCAAAAACAAGTTAGACGTCCTCTACTTTGTTGTTGCAAGTTTTACGTGGCTGCTATGGGCTTCTAGCAAGAACCGTTCTTACCTATGCATCAAAACCACAACGGTGATTTATCAAGTTTGCTGTTTTAACCTTCAACAAGGACCGGCCGCAGTCAAATTCGATTCAACTAAAGTAGGAGAAACAGACACCCGCCAGCCACCTTTATGCAAAACTAGTTGCATGTCTGTCAGTGGAACCGGTCTCATGAACGTGGTCATGTAAGGTTGGTCCAGGCCGCTTCATCCAACAATACAGCCAAATCCAAATAAGACATTGGTGGTAAGCAGTATGACGATCACCGCCCATAACTCTTTGTGTTCTACTCGTGCATATCATCTACGCATAGACCTGGCTCTGATACCACTATTGGGAAACGTAGCATGCAATTTCAAAAAAATTCCAACGCTCACGCAAGATCTATCTAGGAGATGCATAGCAATGAGAGGGGGAGAGTATGTCTACGTACCCTCGTAGACCGAAAGCGGAAGCGTTTGACAACGCGGTTGATGTAGTCAAACTTCTTCTCGTTTCGACCGATCAAGCACCAAATGTACGGCACCTCCGAGTTCTGCACACATTCAGCTCGATGACGTCCCTCGAACTCTTGATCCAGCAAAGTGTCGAGGAAGTAGATGAGTTCCGTCAGCACAACGGCGTGGTGACGGTGATGGTGAAGTGATCCGTGCAGGACTTCG
This sequence comes from Thinopyrum elongatum, assembly GCA_011799875.1. Classification (NCBI taxonomy): domain Eukaryota; kingdom Viridiplantae; phylum Streptophyta; class Magnoliopsida; order Poales; family Poaceae; genus Thinopyrum; species Thinopyrum elongatum. The sequence goes on from CM022303.1 coordinate 109,268,039, forward strand.
CCTAAGCACCGCGAGAATATGATCGAGGGTGTAATCTGTGGAGGGGGTGCCGCACACGGCTAACAGTTGTTGGTGTGTGTTCTAGGCGCCCCCTCCCCATGTATATATAGGTGGGAGGGGGAGGGGAGCAGCCATGGGGCGCCCCTAGTAGGAGGAATCCTACTTGGGGTCCTATCCCAATTCGCCCCCCTCCTTATTTACCGCAGTGGGAAGGAAAGAGGAGGGAGGAGGGAAGGAAGGGGGAGGCCAAATCCCTCCCCTTCCTTCTCTCTTCTCCTCTTTCATTCTCCTATAGTGCGGCCCATATGGGGGGCGCAGCAGCCCCTGCTGGCTGTTGCGTTTCCCCTCTTGGCCCCTTAGTCCCATATCTTTTGCCGGGGGTGCCCGGAACCCCTTCCGGTGACCCGATATGTACCCGATACCCTCCGGAACACTTCCGGTGTCCGAATACCATCGTCCTATATATCAATCTTTACCTCTCGACCATTTCGATACTCCTCGTCATGTCCGTGATCTCATCTGGGACTCCAAACAACATTCGGTCACCAAATCACATAACTCATATAATACTAAATCGTCATCGAACGTTAAGCGTGCGGACCCTACGTGTTCGAGAACTATGTAGACATGACCGAGACACTTCTCTGGTCAATAACCAATAGCAGAACCTGGATGCTCATATTGGCTCCCACATATTCTACGAAGATCTTTATCGGTCGAACCGTTATGACAACATACATTATTCCCTTTGTCCATCGGTATGTTACTTGCCCGAGATTCAATCGTCGGTATCTTCATACCTAGTTCAATCTCATTACCGGCAAGTCTCTTTACTCGTTCCGTAATACATCACCTCGTGACTAACTCCTTAGTCGTTTGCTTGCAAGCTTATGATGTGTATTACTGAGAGGGCCCAGAGATACCTCTCTAATACTCGGAGTGACAAATCCTAATCTTGATCTATGCCAACCCAACAGACACCTTCGGAGATACCTGTAGAGCATCTTTATAATCACCCAGTTACGTTGTGACGTTTGATAGAACACAAGGTATTCCTCCGGTTTCCGGGAGTTGTATAATCTCATAGTCGAAGCAATATGTATTTGACATGAAGAAAGCAGTAGCAATAAAACTGAACGATCATTATGCTAAGCTAACGGATGGGTCTTGTCCATCACATCATTCTCGTAATGATGTGATCCCGTTATCAAATGACAACACATATCCATGGTTAGGAAACCTTAACCATCTTTGATCAACGAGCTAGTCTAGAAGAGGCTCACTAGGGACACAGTGTTTGTCTATGTATTCACACATGTATTTTGGTTTCCGATCAATACAATTCTAGCATGAATAATAAACATTTATCATGAATAAGGAAATATAAAATAACAACTTTATTATTGCCTCTAGGGCATATTTCCTTCACCAGAGCCTCCAGCATGGTCTGCCTCGGAGGAGGGTTGGAGGGAGCTGGCACCACCACTCCACCTCGGATAGAGATGACCATGGGCTCGAGTAGCCGCACTGAGAGGCGCTTCGGCCACCTCTTCGGGCACGCCGTGGCATCCATCGACCGCCGTCCCGGCTGCCGCGCCAGATCATGGACTCCGGCGAGCCTCGGCCTCAGCAGCGCCGCGCCTTAAGGAGCTCGCCTGGACCCTGTCATCGTCGACTCTTCTTCGGACAAGGAGGGCTCGTCGGTGCTGCGTCGTTGATCACCGGAGCCACGAGTGGATGCGGCAGCAGCCTCTCCCATCCGCCGGCGGTGCCGTGCAGAGGTGGGGATCGAGCAGAGGTGGTGCGGGTGTCGGATACTACGACTCTCATCCGATCCGCCCCTCCCCTCTTTCTTATGCGGTGCGGTAGCGCTTGGGCCGGCCAAAGGTTGTTGAGGCCCAGGCCCAGGCTTTGGCGTGGGATCTCTCCGGTTGCCTCCTCCTCGTGGATTCTGGAATAGATTTCATTTTTCTCTCTGTTTTATTAATCATTAGTACTAATTGTTGTATTACTGCAGTTTTAGACTATGTTTAGTAATGTTTAGTACCTAGTTTGACTGCTGCTTACTTTCTACTCCAGTTCTAGATTAAATCTAGGTTAGGACTTTTGTAATTATTAGTGTGTTTATATTATGTAATGGATTAATAATATAAATAAAGTACCGGATTTCATCTGGGAAGAATGACATGTTCCATGTGTTTTCCACATATCAAGTTCTCTCGAACATGTTTTTGCGATTGAGATCATCTTCTCTCGCATATCAAACTTGCAAATTTTTGGATACTCCTCCCTCATTATATTTGGAATCACAAGGTAATGAGTTGGGATCTACTGCTCATTTGCAGATTATCTCCTCTTACTGTGAGTTCTACACTTTGTCATTCTCGACAAGCGATTACCTCCAACGCGTATTCCTTACATCTGAATTGTAGCATACACAAGGTAATGGCGATATAGCCTATTACTGTTAGATCTATTTGATCTTCAAAGTGTTATGTTCATACAATTGAGGTTGAGAATTTTTCAGTTTTTTCACTTGAGCATCAAATTTTGCATTCTTATTACAGAACCATGATGGTTTTTAATTTACCACCTGTAAATTAATTATCTCTGGTTCCTCATGTAGGCAAATATGACCGCCAAAGAGTTTGAGGAGCTTGCCGTCAATGGCCACAACTACCCTACATGGGCTGTGGACATCAAGATCAGCCTTGCGTCCTGTGGGATAGTGCGTGCAATCCAGCCCCCCGAGACTCCTCTCCCAGCAGGAGCCACGCGCTGACAGAACAACAGAACTATGCTGCTTTATTCATCATAAGGCACCATATTCATCCAGATCTCAAGTCTGAGTATTTACAGGAGGAATCTGCTAGTACTCTGTTTCTGAACCTCAAAACGAGGTATGGACAACAGAAGGCAGTAGTCCTGCCAGAAGCACTTCATGATTGGACTCATCTCCGTCTTCAGGATTTCAAATCCATCGGTGAGTACAATCATGTTATTCATAAGATATGTTCCAAACTGCGTTTTTGTGAGAAGGAACCTACTGAGGGGGAGAAGATAGAGAAAACTTTGTCTATTATGCTCCCTTCAGATAGGATCCTCCAACAGCGTGCTCGTAACTACACTATCTATTCCGAGCTTATTCACGTGTTACTTCAGGCTGAAAAGCATGATGAGCTACTCGCTAAGAATGGCTCTCAGTGCCCAGTTGGGGCACAACCTTTACCTGAAGTTCATTTGAATGTCGCGAATATGCAAAAGCTTAATGGTACCTTTCGGGGTAAACAATCCAATTTCGAGCATAAGCGAAAGCGCAATGGGAACAGGAGATCCAGAAACCCAGGCAAGGGAAAAGGCACTTCAAAGCCCAGGTTTGATAAATCTAAGCTTTGCAGCAAATGTGGATACTACACGCATTCTACTGAAAAGTGCACAATGCCCAAGCATCTGGTTATGCTGTACCAGCAATCTCAGGGACACAAAGCACCTCAAGGTAAAAGGTTTGAAGCCAACTTCAACCTTCATCCGCATAGCGCAAAAGGAGCCGGTGGTTCACACGATGTTCCTCCTGGACCGAGCAATGCCATGATTCCTTATCCGCCCAAGGATCCTACTGAAACGGAGAACATGTTGATCGAGTACACCACAAACAATGTGTTTGGCGACTTCGACTAGTCCCTCAATCTCCTAGTGATCTACTTAATTATGTCCATTTGTGATGATTGTAGTAAGAACATAAGTTTTTGTTGTCTTTATATTGCATTGTATCAGCACATTTGATATAATAAAGATTGTATTCTATGTATTAACATGAGGTTTTCTTATTGAAAATTCTTGGTTTTCATTAGTTCTCTATGGGGACAATCCGATGGAAGAGTAATTATGCCTTGTGTATAGTGGTACCACAAACTCCATACTGAGGGAAATGTAATATTTCCAAACTCTAAAAAAGACGGATGGAGATATTCTAACTATCGCTGGACGCGATACAGTGATTGTTGGTACTGGATGTGCCATATTCACCCTCCCAAGTGGTACACAAGTGACAATTGAGGATGCTTTATTGTATCCCGATTCTTCACGTACCCTGATCAGTTATCGAGATATCCATAAAAATGGATTTCACATTGAAACCTATGAAGACAACAAAGAGGAGTATCTACTCTTTACTAAAGATCATGGATATGGCAAAAAGGTACATGAGAAAATTCCTTCTCTATCGTCTGGTTTGTACTATACATACATCAAACCCGTAGAACATGTTGCATACAAAATAATTTTTCAGAATGTTAACGCATTCCAAACCTGGCATGATCGCCTATGCCATCCCGGAATCGGGATGATGAGAAAAATTACTAGCAATTCCATTGGTCAAAATTTCCTCAATCTTCAGATTTTGTGTGCACATCTTGTGCCACAGAAAAGCTCATTTTGAGGCCCTAGCACCTCAAAATACAAGCTGAACCACTTCAGTTCCTTGAACGTATTCAAGGAGACATTTGTGGTCCCATTCAACCATTATCTGGACCTTTCAGGTATTTCATAGTTCTGATTGACGCATCTACACGATGGTCACACGTGTGTCTTCTATCCACACGGAACCATGCATCTGCCAAGATAATGAGGCAAGTCATTAAGTTGCAAGCCCATTATCCTGAAAGTCGAATTAAATCAATTCGAATGGATAATGCCGCAGAATTCTCCTCATGTGCTTTTAATGACTATTGCATGGCTTTGGGGATTGAAGTTTAACGCTCTGTTCCATATGTCCATACACAAAATGGTTTGGCTGAATCATTGATTAAGAGGATCAAACTCATTGCAAGACCTTTGTTGACGAATTACAACTTGCCAACCTCTTGTTGGGGTCACGTTGTTTTACACGATGCTGACTTGATACAATTGAGGCCAACTGCATATCACAGTTCTTCCCCTCTAGAATTGGTACGTGAAAATCCTCCTAGCATTTCCCATCTGCGTAAGTTCAGACGTGCTGCATACATCCCGATCTCACCATCACAGCGGACATCTATGGGCCCACACAGGAGGTTGGGGATCTCTATGGGGTACAAATCGCCGTCGATTATCAAGTACCTGGAACCCCTGAATGGGGATCTGTTCACAGCCCGTCACGCTGATTGCATATTTAATGAGGAACATTTTTTGACATTAGGGGGAGGTTTCAAGTACCAGAAAGAATGCCCAGAAATTGATTGGAATGCTCATGCCATTTCATCCTCTGATCCACGTACCCAAGAGACTGAACTTCAAGTTCGGAAGATCATTAATTTGCAACATCTTGCAAATAATCTGCCATATTCATTTACTGATCTGAAAGGTGTTACAAAATCCTTAAATCAGGCTAGAAACACGCCAGAAAGAGTGGAGGTACCAATAAAAACCACTCAAATCCCTATTCTTAAAAATAGGGGGAGTAGTACGGCCTCTGACCTAGAGCATGCTTCTAGCAAGCAGCAAAGGAAATCGAGGAGAAAAACCTCGGAGTCAGTAAATGCAGGTCAACTCAATGTTGACAAACACCTGATGGGTAGTATACACCCAGTGGAAGGGCAACCTCCACAACCCAGCTCCAGTGTGCACAAACTGGCTGGGACATCGGAACACCCAGACTCAATCGTATTGGGAAATCATGAAGAGTCACTAGGGGTACAGGAAATTTCCATCAACTATGTTGATTCTGGAGAATCATTTGACCGTACGACTACGACTGTCGACATATATTTTGCTGAAAAGATTGCGGATACCCTTCTCACTGATCATGATCCAAGGTCTATCGTTGAGTGCCAAAAGCGCTCGGACTGGCCTAAATGGAAGGATGCAATCCAAGCAGAAATTGCCTCGCTTAACAAAAGGAAGGTATTCACTGAAACAATACCGACACCTCCCAGTGTTTTCCCTGTGGAATTCAAATGGTTCTTTCTCCGGAAACGGAATGAGAACAATGAGGTGGTGAGATATAAAGCAAGGCTTCTACCACAAGGTTTCACGCAGAACCCCGTCATTGATTTCACTGAAACATATTCTCCAGTAATGAGTGCAACCACTTTCCGATATCTTATATCATTGGCAGTGCAAAATCGTCTATCTACGCAGTTGATGGACGTCGTGACCGCATATCTTTACGGGTCACTAGATTCGGACATATATATGAAGGTTCCTAACGGAATCTCTGTCCCGAATAAAAGTGCAAAACGCAACATGTATTGTGTAAAGCTGAGTAAGTCATTATATTGATTAAGGCAGTGGGGACGGATGTGGTACAACCGACTCAGTGAGTTCCTTCTTCAGAAAGGTTACTCCAATAGTATTGATTGCCCATGTGTCTTCATCAAAAAGTCCTCTACAGGATTTTGCATCATTTTTGTGTACGTTGATGATCTTCAACATCATTGGCAACACACCAGACATTGATGAAGCACACAATCACCTAACGATGAAGTTTGAGATGAAGGATTTTGGTAAAACCAAATTTTGCTTAGGTATTCAACTTGAGCACCTTCCCTCAGGAATCATGGTACACCAAGCTGCCTATATCCAGAAACTATTGGAGAAATTCAATGTGGACAAATCCTATCCATCTAAAACTCCAATGGTGGTTCGATCTCTAGACGTGGAGAAAGATCCGTTCAGACCAAGGGATGATGGAGAAGAGGTGTTGGGACCTGAAGTTCCATACCTCAGTGCCGTTGGAGCGCTTATGTATCTTGCAAATTGCACAAGACCTAATATTGCATTTGTAGTGAATCTACTTGCTAGTCATAGCGCAGCTCCCACCAAACGTCATTGGTCTAGAGTAAAGAATATATTTCGATATCTCCAAGGCACAAAAGATCTTGGTCTATTTTTCCAGTTCCAGAAAAATCAGGATTATGATATGATTGGATACACAGATGCCAGCTATTTGTCTGATCCCCATAATGCCAGATCATAGACCGGCTTCGTGTTCCTACATGGTGGCACTGCTATATCATGGAAGTCTTCGAAACCGACTCTGATGGCAACATCTACCAATCATTCTCAAATAATTTCATTATTTGAAGCAACATGCGAATGTGTATGGCTTCGCAGAATGATAAACCACATACAACAGTCATGTGAAATTTGTTCGATAGAATCACCCATCATTATCTATGAAGATAATGCGGCATGTATTGCACAGATGCAAACAGGATACATTATCACTAAGCATATTTCTCCTAAGTGGTTTTCCCGCATGATCTTCAGCAAAGCGGGGAAATAAACGTCTTGCAAATTAAATCATGCGAAAATCTTGCCGATTTATTTACCAAGTGTCTACCAAATTCTACATTTCAGAAATATGTTCAGGGAATTGGTATGCGACGACTTCGGGACTTGCAAGCATGAGGGGGAGTCTCTTTTTGAGACATCCTTGTTCAAACATCACATTACACTGTCTTTCTTTGTGAGTATATGTTTCAGGATCTCATTAAAGATTTTATGAAGAACTTTTGAAGAGGAATCTTTTGAGATGATAGAGCTTCCCGGACAATCGTGGAGATGATTCTAATAGTTAAGCGTAGATTAGGGGGAGTGTTAAAACTAATTATGTAATTAGGGGGAAAATCTCCCCTTGCCCGAACGGCCGTACGGTTGCTCCCGCAACCGACGCCTCTCTTCCGTATGCCTGGAACCGACGCATCTCTTCAGGATCGTCGCGTCTCTCCAGGGATATATATACTCCCTGTAACCATCGTCAAGAAAATCGATCATTTTTTATTCGAAACAAGCACTAGCACAACACCCGCCAGGGATCCGCTGCGCGAGCGCGTGCGATCCGCATGCACGGCCACGCCTGTGACGCGCACAACGCGCAGGACGCGGCCTGCCCAACGGATCGGCACGGCCTGTTTGCTACTGCTGCACACCATGGTGACACACACGATTAACCACCGCGGCGAGTCAAGATTTATTACTTTTTTTTTGGGATGGAGTCATGATTTATTCCTAGCAATCTATAGAGAATTTTTTTCCCTAGACCCTCTCACTCTCTCACTCGCTCAAACAAAGATGGAAGAAGAAGAAGACAACACTGTTATGGGTGACGAACGTCTCGGCCGCACGCACGGCCTTTCCGGCGACGTACGCCTCGGCTGCACGCACGGCCGGTTCTTTTTTCTCAGCACAAACTGCCTGTTGGCTCATCACACCACGTCGGGCTACAATCTGGACGCGCACACACGCACTCCTCGTAACAAACTCAGCTGGGTTTTTTCTATACTTGCCGATGCATGTATGCACATCGCTGCACACCTCCCCGATCTGGCGTACTATCCATCCCATGATTTTCACTTTCACACTGAATTTTATTAATTTCAGTAGAGACTGAAATATTACATTTCAGCCAAAATATTTCAGCAATTTCAGTACAGCACAGGAATTCAAATATTTTTCTAAATTTTCAAAAATTTAATTGAATTCAAGTGAATATTTCGGTCATTTGGCTGAAATGGAATCTGAAATCACTGAATTTCGGTGATTTCGGTTGGTGCTGAATTTTTTCTGAAACTGAAATTAAAAACCACGATCCGTCTGCTCAGCCTGCCCTCCACGGCGCGCTCTATGCATGTGACTCGGCTGGCTTTCAACGGAACGCCGCGGCCGTTTTGCTACTACTGCAAGCCTAACTATGACGGCCACGAGCGCACACGCACTCGCGACATACATACGCACATGCGCACGCACACTTACGACCTGACCCGACTCCGCGGACTCGACTGACGCCACTACGCCGGTCTGCACCGCACCGGACTCGACCTGACGCACGCACGCCGGTCGCCACCGTGTCTGGGTCACAGCTTATTCCCAACAGCAGGTTGGAGTGGTTGCCATAAGGACCAAAACCGACGGCGAAGCACAACCCTGCCAACTACCACCTCGCCGGAGAGAGCCCAGCCTAGACCTGTCAGCCTCGGGGTCGACATGGCCAAAGCCGAAGCACGAAAAGCAGATCAACATGCCGTCGTTGCGTAGTTCATGCAGTTGCTGCTAGAATCTTCTTCGGCGCGAGATTGGTCATGCCGTCGTTGCGCAGTTCATGTAGTTCCTGCTGGAATCTGGAAACTACCTTCGAGTTGTCGTGTGTATCAGTTGTGGGGTCGAAACCTTGTGAAGTGCAATCTGGTCAAGTCCTTGTCGTGTCCTACCGATGCGTTCTGTCAAGACAAAGACATCAGAGAAATACTCGCTCAATATTAAGAACATTCTTATATTATGAGACGAATAGGAGAGAAGAAGACTCATCCGGAAATTCCAATCGATTGATCCTAGTATGTTTTCACGTGCGTATGAGCATGTGTTCACGCCATTGTTCGTTTTCATTTTTTGAGCATGGTCCAAGATACGTTTCACGTGCGTGTGCTTGACTATTCTCATTTCCGGTATCGGCAGGCACTCTTGTACTTTCAGGCAACTCCATGCATCTTGTGCTTTCAGGCAACTCCAAATAATTGTCCCGCGGGTTCCAATGGCGATGAGGCGCTTGCTGCTGCTGCTGCCCGTCTTCCTAGTTTTGGCAGGACAAATGGAACACGGCGGTGAAGCACCGCCACAGGTGCCGGCGCTCATGCTGTTTGGCGACTCCCAGGTCGATGTACTAGTTAACAACGACTACATTCTCACCGCCGGCAAAGCAAACTCCCCTCCGTATGGCCGTGGCTTCAAGGAACCCGACCGGGTGGATGGTGGTGCAGTAGGTGGTGCACAAGGTTGTGCTGGTGCAGGCCTAGATGAAATTACTACCTTTCTAAATAAATATTAAAGTATGTCTTGAACCTTATTTATAGAATCGACATAATTAATGTACTATTTCGAACCCAAATCATGCAAGAAGGTCAAAACTCAGAATGCTCACTGTTAAAAAGTTCAATGTGGATAGTCCTTATACTACTTAATAATACTTCAATTCAAGAGTCCAAAGAATATAATCCAAGTTTCACAGCCATCTTGTTATGTCTAGATTAATGCAACATAAATATCTACTTAATGCATAATATATGGTTACGGGTGAACTTTTGAACAGGCACATGAATGGAACACAAACAAACAATCCTATGTAGACAAGAACTATGTTTGTCTTTTATTTCCAAGTTTGAACTAGCACAGCTCGGGTTCACTCATGATAGAGCACGGGACTTTATTTTTCAGCGCTACAGCGACCAAACCATCGATTAAGCAATGGTGTTCCATATATCTAGTCCTAGAGTTCTTCTCTTCTTAGTTGGTACCAATGCTGCCAAATAGCCCGGTGGTGGTAGAGCAGTATGGCGGCACGTACACATTGCATAATGCTGGTAGCGTCAGCAATGCTAACCTCCTTATCTCCTCGAACTCTGGTAGTTGTTGAGGTTGTACAGAGCCCTGGCCATGTGGGTACTGTTGCTGAGATTGCTAGAGGGAGCCCTGGCTAGACAGGTATATTTGCTGAGGTTGTTGCATGGAGACTTGGCTCCACGGGTACTGCTGTTGTTGATGCAGAATAATAGCGTGAACGACACTGTGGATGGCTTGGCACCATGGCTGCTCAGGGATCTGCCACAACCGCTGACAACACTGTTGTTGCAACTCCTGGTAACTACTTTGTTGCAATACCTGTTACCTTGCATGCGCTATGTTGCGTTGTTGCAAGAGGACATCCCTGCACGGAATCAGGTGTTGTTGCAGAAATGGTTGAAGGATTTATTGTTCTTGTTGTGGAACTTGTTGTCCTTGTGGTTAAATTTGTTGTCCTTGTTGCTGCGAAATTGGTTGTTGTAGCTGCGGATACTGTATTTGCGGCTGTGGATATGGTTGTTGTGGTGGAAATGATTGCGGCTGTGGATATGGTTGTTGTGGTGGGAATGGTTGCGGCTGCGGATATGGTTGTTGTGGTGAAAATGGTTGTTGCTGCCCTGGAAATTGTTGTTGTTGCGTTAACGGGATTTGTTGTTGTGGTTGCTGCAGTGATGGCTTTTGCGGCTGCAATTGTGGCATTGGACCGCTAAGTACGGCAGTGGCGGTGGTCACCGCGATAGCAAGGAGGGCAAGGATGAGAAAGGCCTTCATGGTGGATTTGTATTGTCCACTGCTTGCTTGGCTTGAATAATGTGCTATAGTTATGGGAATGATGGATGAGAAAGGATGATCATCATGCTACGGGCCTATTTATAGCTGCCATGGTATGATCTCTTTCACTATTTTCATTCGCTTTTCTGAAAAGTTCTTGCATGCTTCCCGAAATCACAATTTTGTATGGTGTGTTTGGTGGCACTACTTAGAAGTATACTCTTGGACTGATCCTTAAAGTTCCTTGTTGTTGCACTATCATTCCACCATAAAAAACGTGTGATAACTCGAATGACACATCTTATTCACTTTACAGCCCAAACACTGATCTAGATTTGCCAAATTTTCTGAAACTAAGTTTGTAATGTTCTGCAAGTTGTTACGTGTAAACTAGATAAGCATGCCTTGCACTGAACTTAGTTTGTATTCTTATGTGGCCTGCTAAGATAGATGAGACTAGTAATGTAACTTGCTTTGGTAGGACATGACTCCTCATATTCCTTTTCATGCCAAGTGTTGTAGTGTTCAAGAAGTTTTTTTTGGGAAAAACTTCCAATCTATTCATCTTCAATAATGGTAGTACAACGAACAATAGAAATAATAAAAATTACATCCAGATTCACAGACCACCTAGGCGACGACTACAAGCACTGAAGCGAGCCGAAGGCGCGCCGCTGTCATTGCCCCTCCTTCGCCGGAGCCGGGCAAACCTTGTTGTAGTAGACAGTCAGGAAGTCGTCGTGCTAAGGTCCCATAGAACCAACGCAACAGAACAACAACCGCCGCCGTTGAAGAGTGTAGATCAGAAGGATCCAACCTGAAGACACAAGAACATAGACGAACGATGAATAGATCCGAGCAAATCCACCAAAGACAGATCCGCCGAAGAATCACCTCCACACGCCCACCGACGATGCTATACGCATCAAGGGACTAGACGGGGAGACCTTTATTCCATCTTCAGGGAGCCGCCACCGTCTCGTCTTCCTGAGCAGGACACAAACCCTAACAAGACTCGAAAAAAGATCTAAAAACGGAGCCCTCCCCCCGGCAAGGGCCGGGATCCAACTCCGCCCCCATGACCCTAAGGCCACCGGAGACGGGGCGGACCGGCGCCGGCGGGAGGTAGAGGAACCCTAACTCTTTTTGGGGGAGGCCGCGGCTGGCTGGGTTGTACACGGGTTTGGTGGCAGGGAGCCAGCCGTGGGTTCTAGAAAACTACAACACTTATCCGTCTGCACAACATGTGCATGGGCTTTAATTCTCCATGCAAGTGAAGAAAACTACTTTATGCTTCACATCTCAAAGCTCTAGGTATTATGAACTGTAGAACACATGTTTTCTTTCTATTCCTCTATCTATTTCTATATAATACTACACTGTCACCTGAATTTTCATATCGTCTAACTCATCCTTTGATTACTGACTAGGAAATATGCCCATGCATTGCAACGGGAGAAACAAATTCTCACTGACATTCATGCAACTTTAGACGCACAACTACCCATGACATAATCGCCGCGTCGATTTTAGTTGTACAACTTAGATGTGAGTAGTTGACGCTTAGGATGTGGGTGCATAAATTTCTAATCTTAAAACTAACTCATCCAAACAAATTCATCTGAACTAAACTGGGCAAAAACATGATATATCATTGATCGATATGAATAAAATACAATCTAACAATACATGTTGAGGTTGAGAAGAGATTCGAACCTAGGGAAAATTGAGGAGGTACGTCGCTGCTTGGTCGAGTCGCTCGCGCGGTCATTCCTGATGCCGCCACTGCCGAGAAGGGTAACCCAGGTGATGCGAAGCATCTTAACTGACGGGAATCGACTTTAAGATGCAGGGGAAGGTGGAGATGGGGGCAAGCATGGATCCAGAGAGGTCGCCGGGCGTGGTGAGACACTACTAGGGAAAACCTTATACACAGAGGATTATCAGAAGCGCTGGTTAAAATGAGGCGCTACTGCTAATTAACAGAGCGCGTGGTCACGAAAGGCGCTACTGCTCAGGAAAGACGCTACTACTATAATTGCCACACTGTTGCCGACAGGCTAGGTATAGTAGTAGCACGCTTCCAAAACACGCGTTACTGCTAAGTATATAGTAGTAGCGAGTTTTTAGGGGAGGGCGCTACTGCTAAGTTTGAACCATGCCACATGGCGGGCCCCACATAGCAGTAGCGCTTGTTGCAGGAGTGCGCTACTGCTACGTTTTTAGCAGCAGCGTGTTTTAGCAACCCTCGCTGCTGCTAAGGCACAGCAGCCACCTTTTGCTACCCCCTCTCCCATCCCCTCTTCCTTTCACTTTCCCCTAGCTTCCACCTCCTCTCTCCCTCACTTTGCTTCTTCCTCACTACTTCTCCCCCATTACTCTCTTTATTCTATCTCTCTTTCTCTCTCTTTAATGCTCCTAGCTAACTACACCATCTTCATTAATGCAACTCCTTTCTCTTTTCCTCCCCTCCAGTAGCTAGTTAGAGTCATCTCCTTCCCCAACTAGCTAGGTAGATCTACCCATTTAATGAAGTAACCTATGTACCTCTCTAACTAGATCTAGCCATGTCAAGAAGTAAGCTTTGTCCACTTTTGATCATTCCCTAGGTGTGTGGCGACACCGATCGACATCATCATCACCGTGCTCGATCTCGAGATAGGTGATTAAAAATTTGTGCTTTTGCAAGAGTGGAAATATGTGTATGTGTGCAATATGACATAATCGGGCGATATGATGGAAATTGTGTGTGTGGCATGAGTTGTCGCCGAATTGTGCTTGAGTTGCCTATGTTTTGCTGAAATGTCGATTTATTTCCGTGTCGGCTAATTTTGGGCAAACTCTATATGTCCTATTTTTAGGGAAGATCATGCCGAATTTTTGTATGACTTTGATGCATGCATGAATTTTTATAATCAATTTGTTAATTATTACCGCGCATGCGTTCATGATGGTCAATGAAATGATGGTGGAAAGGTGGTTGCGATCGACGGTGCAGGACATGAATGAAAATAACCGGATAAAGATTTTATGTCCGTGTCGAAGATGCAAAGGAGGAGTTTGGCTCGAACCCTATGAGGATGGTCGTTTGATGGTGCACCTACTCATGACTGGTTTCATGGATGGCTATACTCGGTGGATAATTGAAGATGATGATGATAATGAGGAGGCCGACGGGGCAACCAATGACGACATGAGGCAAGACGAAGAGATGACCGATAATGGCGGCGAAGAAGGGGCCAAACATGGCGGCGGGGAAGAGGCCGGACATGGCGGCAGAGAAGAGGCCGGACATGGCGGCGAAGAAAACATGGACTACACGCCGCAGACTTCGTCGCTACAAAGTTCAATCATGCGAGACCCTCATGTTCGAGACCTGCTTCGCAAGGAGACGAGTACTGATAGAGCTGCTTCTAGAGAGGAGGCCAAGCTGGAGCAACTGGTGGTAGACTCGAACACTCCATTGTATGATGGTTGCGATCCCGAGGTGACCCGCTTGAGTTTCACGCTCGAACTTCTAAAGACAAAGGCTAAAAACAAATGGACCGACACTAGCCTCGATGAGCTTCTCAAGTACCTAAAGGTTGTTCTTCCCGTGGGGAATCTATGTCCTACTAGTGTGGATGAGGCCAAGAAGATCGTGTGCCCTCTTGATCTGCCGCACGTTAGATACCATGCATGCATCAACGATTGCATCATTTATCGGAAGGAGCACGCGTAAAAAACCAGCTGTCTGGTGTGCAATGATTCTCGATACAAGAAGGCCGGAAAGAAATCTCCCTAGAAAGTTGTATGGTACTTACCGATCACTCCCCATCTGCAATGTTATTTTGTAGATCCCAAGGAAGCAAAGCTCATGTGTTGGCACGCGGAGAGGAAAAAGCCCGACGATGGAGATGATCCGAAGCTAAGACACCTCGCGGATGCAAGCCAGCGGAGAGTGTTCAACGGCGAATATCGATATTTCGCATGTGATGCAAGGAACATCATGCTTGGCGCGTGTACCGATGGCATGAATCCATTTGGCAACCAGAACATCAACCATAGCACATGGCCCGTGTTTGTATGGATGTACAACCTCCCCCCTGGTTGTGCATGAAGTCGAAGTACATACACATGAGCATGCTGATTCAGGGGCCGAAACAACCGGGAAATAATATTAATCTGTATCTGGGCCTACTTCAAGAGGGGTTAGACACGTTATGGAAAACACCGGCCAAGACATGGGACGCCAGCAAAGGCGAGTATTTCTATATGAGAGCCGCGCTGATCACGACGGTGCATGACTATCTCGGTTAAGGATATGTCGCAGGCCAGGTGTGCCACGGATATTATGGATGCACGCGATGCATGGATGATACAACGTCTCAGCAGGTAACGTCAACAAAAGATGGTGGGTCTGGGAAAATCGTGTACATGGGGCATCGAAGATGGCTCGAGAAGGACGATCCATGGAGAAACCGTGGAGATCTATTCAATGGTGAGGCTGAGCATCGAGGACCTCCATGGAAGCGGAGTGGCGCCGAAATCGATGAGCTGTTGAAAAACTGGGAACAGCGCCCCACGCTGGGAAAGACGATGAAAAAGGCGTCGGAGCCGCTGCTGAAGGTATGGAAGACGAGGTCTATTTTCTGGGACTTGGAGTACTGGCACAAACTTGACATGCCTCATTGCCTTGATCAAATGCATATCTGTAAGAATGCCCTTGAGAGCTTGCTTGCGACACTGATGAACATGCCAGATAAGACCAAGGATGGGCCGAAGGCAAGAAGAGACTTGCAAGATTTGAAAATCAGGGCAGATCTGCACATGCCGCCCCGTAGAAAGTCAGAGGAGACAGAGACGGAGACGGAGGCGCGGGAGAAGAAGGGAAAAAAGTGAAGGAATAAGATTATTGCCCCCCTTCTTGCTTCACCTTAAGTCTGGCTGAGATCGATCAATTCTTCAAGTGCCTTACCAGAATCAAAGTTAGTTTTGGTTACTGTGGGAAGATAAGTAGATTTCTAGACACGAATAAGAAAAGGTTCAGCAGGATGAAGTCCCATGACTGTCATGTGATGATGACGCAAATACTACCTGTTGCCCTTAGAGGGATAATGGACAAGCACGTCCGTGACACACTTATTGGTCTCTGCAACTTTTTCGACGTCATCTCTCGAAAGTCGATCAGTGTGAAGCAACTCTGAAGGGTACAAGAAGAGATCATTGTAATACTAAATGAGCTTGAGATGTACTTCCCGCCCGTGATCTTTGATGCCATGGTGCATCTGTGTGTCCACATTGTGGATGACATAATAGACCTGGGGCCGTCATTCCTGCACAACCTGATGCCATTCGAGAGGATGAATGGGGTCATCAAAGGATTTGTTCGTAACATGTCTCGTCCGATGAAAGCATCGTCCAAGGCTATCTGACACAAGAGTGCATCTCTTTCTGCGAGAATTATTTATATGGCGGAGACCGGCCTGTTGTTGGTTTGCCCGTTAAGAAGCACCTTGGGAGGCTCGAAGGAGAAGGTCACTCCAACGGTCGCAGGGAACTGCATATGAGTTACTCGGATCAATGCAACAACTTTGACATAGCAAACTTAGTAGTGCTACATCACCTAGACTTGGTAGATCCTTTCGTGACACTACACAAAGAAACCATCGCAAAGAAGTATCGTGGCCGGCGGCTATGCAGGATGAACGCCAAAGTTACTAGAGAGCACAACTCCACTTTCCTGCATTGGTTCAAATAGCATATTCTTGCTAATCCCCCAGAAGAGGGCTCTAAGGATGGATTGCTCATATATGCCTTTGCACATGGCCCCGCGGCCAACCTTGCGACCTATCAGGCATACCATATCAATGGATACACGTTCTACACGGAGGCCAAAGATATGAACAGTGATTTTCAGAACTCAGGGGTGATGATGGAATGCATGACCGGCGACAACGCCGCAAGTAAGAGATTCTACGGAAGGGTCGAGGAGATCTGGGAGCTTGAATACTCTGGACTGCACAGCGCGACAATGTTCCGCGTCAGATGGGCTAAGAATGTCGAAAGAGAAAACCGACATTTCACTACCATGTCTATAACCGACGCCAAGAGCGCTACCGTGAACGCCATCGCAAAAAACGAGCCATGGGTACACGCTAAGCACGTGACACAATGCTTCTTCATAACCGACCCGAGGAATCCCAGCCGTGTTGTCCTGAGGAGAGGCAAAAGGAACATCATTGGAATGGATGGAGTCGCCAACGAGGAAGACTACGACCAGTACAACAACCCGATGAGGGAAGATGATGATGACGATGACGCATATGTCAAAAGAAGAACCAATACTACATTACCTAAGAATGATCGTACTCCATGGAAAAGGAAAAGTCACAATGAGGGGCTCAATTATTCGTCAATGAACAAGAAGGGAAAGAAGCTCACTCAAAAACAAAAACGTCGACGCTGAGAAACAGTTATCGGTCAAATGATGTAATATATATGTTCCTATTTTGTATACGCACTTAACCGTTATGGGTCAAATGATGCAATATATATCGCCTTAGTTATATACTCCCTCCATCCGGAAATACTTGTCGTAGAAATGGATACAAATGGATGTATCTAGAACTAAAATACATATAGATATATCCATTCCTCGGACAAGTATTTCTGGACGGAGGGAGTACATTGTATCCCCTTCCCTTCGTTCCGGCTCTCGGAAACAAAAGGAAAAGAAAAGAAAAGAAAAAAAAGAAAAGGAAAAGAAAATAAAAGAAAAAAAGGAAAAGAAAATAGAAGAAAAAAAGGAAAGAAAAAAAGAGAAGGAAAAGAAAAGAAAAAGAAAAATGAAAACAATAGTAGTAGCGCTGGTTCAAGAACCGCGATATAGCTACTTCAGATAGATGTAGTGCGGTTTTTCTGCCCACGCTATTGGTAGTTGAGATAGCAGTAGCGCGGTTTTCTAGCTCGCGCTATAGCTAGTATATTTTGACATAACCCCCATGCGGGCTTCCTCCTCTTCTTCCTCCATCCCATTCCCCATTCCCCATTCCCTCTCGTCCGACGGCGCGTCGTCGCCCTGCCCTCGCCGCGCCCCAGCCTCGAGCGCCGCCGGAGCCCTGCCTCTGCCGGAGCCGGAGCCCTGTCCTCACCGGAGCCCCTGCCCTCGCCCCAGCCTCCTGTCTGCCGGAGCCCCTGCCCTCCGGTCCCTCGTCGCCGCCTCATCGCCATCTCCACCGACCTCCACCTCCCCGTTGCCGTCTCCCCCGACCTCCACCTCCCCGTTGTAAGCCCCTACCTCTCCTCTCTAGGGTTAACTGTAGTTTAGGTGTTTAGGTGTTTTAGTTGGCTGTAGTTCAATTAGGTGTTCTAGTTAATTGTAGTTTAGGTGTTAACTGTAGTTAACTATAGTTTAGGTGTTTAGGTGTTCTAGTGTAATATTAGTTAAGTTAATTTTAGGGTTTAGGTGTTTTAGTTAATTGTAGTTTAGGTGTTTAGTTAACTAAATTCTAGGGTTAGGTATTTTAGGTGTTTAGTTATGTTAATTCTAGGGTTCAGTTGTTTCTGCTAAATGAATTCTAGGTATTTTAGGTCTTTTAGGTGTAGTTAACAGAATTCTAGGTATTTTTTTAGTTAAACAATTGTTGCTATTTAAAGAAAAAAAAAATTGATTAACACTAGTTAGTATGAACCCTAGCTAGGTTTCAAATTAGGTAGTATGAACTATGAACCCTAGGTGAATTAGTATGAACCCCAGGACAGATAAGGTAGTATGAACCAAGTTAATTAGTATGAACCCTAGGTTTCAAATTAGGACAGAAATTTAACTAGGTTTTCAAATTAGGACAGAAATTTATCTTGGTTTCAAATTAGGACAGAAATTTAGGTAGTATGAAATTAGAACAGAAATTTGGTAGGTTTCAAATTAGGACAGAAATTTGACAAGTGCTGAATTTACTATCAAATTTGACAAGTGCTAAATTTAGTTTCAAATATTGTGAAGAAAAAGGACCTCTTGCATTTTTCTTCAAGTTCTATATTTTTCTTCCTGT
Organism: Thinopyrum elongatum; assembly: GCA_011799875.1. Taxonomy (NCBI): domain Eukaryota; kingdom Viridiplantae; phylum Streptophyta; class Magnoliopsida; order Poales; family Poaceae; genus Thinopyrum; species Thinopyrum elongatum. Next base: position 109,287,157 of record CM022303.1, read on the forward strand.
TATATCCAAAATTGAAGTGGACATGTTATATTTAGATATGTGGTATTTGGAATTTGGACATGTTATATTTAGAGATGTGATATTTTGGACATGTGATATTTGGAAAATGATGGTTATGTTCAGGGTAAATGATCCGAGTGGCCTATGTTTCACCGGAATGCTGATTCATTTCTGTTCCGGTGAATTTTAGGCGCTCGCTATGTCCACTTTTTAGCAAAGGTCATGCCAAAATTTTCCGTGAATTTTGGCATGACTTGTGCTAGAAAGTAGGCATATCGAGTGCCGGGATTTGCTGCAAGGGGAATGAAACGGCATTCTGGCAAACCATAGACCTTTTTTTATGTCATTACTCATTTTATTATAGTTTAAGAATTAAACGAGTAGACTTAATCGTAGGAAACATGTCGAACAACGAAGAAACCGGGCCTTCTGACCACAATGCAGACGAGATGGATTATGAGGGTGAACATAACTACCTCGACTATTTGGCTACTAAGCACAGTCAAGGTTTGCAGGGCGGCGTCGATGATGGTACTGACGCCGACATCGACACCGATGGCACCGGCACCGATGGCGGCGCCGAGACCAGCGGGGAAGGTACCGGCGTCGAAGCCGCTAACAAAAAGAAGAAGCAGATGATACAAAAACCTAACAAACTTGGCATCACACGACTGCTGATCACAAAGATGGCCTATGGCAAGTTTGAGCCATTAGAGCCGGAAGAACCTCACAAGTGCTACGGGAATCAACTCGGATGCATCCTACGGGAATGCGCGAGCATCAACAACGATGACTTAAGGGGTAAAGAACATTTGAAGCAGTTGCTCCTAACAAAGCTGCACAAGAGATTCCAGTGCCCCGACCGGGATGACCGCATAGAACACCCGTGGAATGATCCGAAGATGAAAAAGATTAACAATCACGCCATGGGCATGTTCAGCAATGATTTGGCCTCCTAGAAAGGGAGGGTGAAACGAGCTATTGAAGCTAAGGAACCCCTGTCCAAGATTCTGGAGGAAAATCCGACACTTACGGAAGAGGAGTTCCAAAAGTTCAAGGACACTTGCGCCACCGAGGCAGCCAAGGCTAAGGCTAAGAAATTCAAGGTGCTTCAGCAAAGAAACACGGGGAACCAACGCCTCGGAAGCCGTGGCTACCTTGGCAAAAGGCCCATATGGGATAAGGAGGATGCGGAATGTGAAGCCGCGAGTCTCCCAGACCCCTTCGCGAAGTTCACCGCCCCCTTGGAACGTGACTTCTTCAGGGCCCACTACAAGTGGGACAAGGAAAAAACGGTTTTTTACATGGACCCGATCACGAGGAAATTGGAAAGAATACTGGTAATTATTCTTTTACCACACCTTACATTACCTTCTGATCAAGTTGACTACACATTCGTAAACGGTTCACGTTCCTTTTGCAGGAGAAGCAACACAGGCTTGCAGCCGAAAGCGAGTCTTCGTCGATGAGGCCCAAGTGGGACACCCCTCTCAACCGGGCCTTGAATGAACTGAAGGGACTCCATTTGGACCAAACGGATTGACTCCATCGATGCTCGCGCCCAGCACGATGTTCCTTGGATCGTCCCCAAATTCTGGGTATTCGAAGTTCAACGCTTGCCACTAGCTCGCATCCTTAGGGTGACTCAGCATCATGTCTTTTTTATTTATCTCCGGATCATTTCCGTCATCTTCTCGCTTCTTCTCCTCCCTATCCGTGTGCCAACGCAGGAGCTTTGCTGCCTTAGGGTCCGCGAAATACCGCTGCAGACGAGGAGTGATTGGAAAGTACCACACCACTTTTCGAGGAGCTTTCTTCCTCTTCTTCTATCGAGTGACGCCGCACACCGGACATATGGTAGACTCCGCGTGCTCGTCCCGATAAATGATGCAATCGTTCATGCACACATGGTATTTCACGTGCGGTAAATCCAGAGGACACATGATTTTCTTCGCCTCCTCGAAACTGGTCGGGCACTTGTTCCCCTTGGGAAGACGTTCGTGCCAGAATGACATGTTCTCGTCGAAGCATGCGTCGGTCATTTTGTGTTTTACCTTCATCTCCAGAGCCATGAGCGTTACTTTCAGGCGGGTATCCTCGGGCCTGCATCCTTCATACAATGGAGTAACCACGTCTATCTCCAGTTGATCCAGCTTGGCTTTCTCTCGGGCAGCAGCTCTTGCGTTATCCGTCTGCTTGAGAAGCAGCTCTTGAATATGAGGGTCCTGCACCCAGCCCATCGATGGTCCATCGTCGTCTGCTCCGGCATCTTCATCTTCATGATCATGCCCTTCGTCTTGATCTTCCTCATCATCATGTCCGGCATCTTCTACATGATGACTGTGTACTGCATCACCGTCGTGATCATGTCCTGGAGATTCTTCGTCTTCTCGCCCGCCCTCGCCGCCGCGGTTGTCTTGCTGCCCTTCCTCATTTCTTGCCCGGCCCCCATGGACGACTTCATAGTCATCTTCATCACCTTGCCACCGATAGCCATCCATGAAACCATGCAAGAGCAGGTGGTCCCGCACCTGTCCGGAATCCGGGTCCGTAATAAGGCTCTTCAGCTTGCATCTTCGACACGGACATCTTATCTCCGTCTCGTTCTTTTGAAGCATCTCGGCCTTCGCGGAGCTCAAAAACCTATTCACGATGCCTTCGGTCATCGTGCGGACCATGGTCGCCTGCGGGGTAGAGCAAAACGATATTTTAGAACCAAAAAAAAATTTGGCATGACTTTGCCTAAAAATAGGACCAAAAAGAATGCATAGTGCTAAATTCTCGCCGAAACGGAAATGAATCAACATTCCGGCAAAATATTGGCAACTATCGCATTTCAAATACCGGTACCTGCAAACACAAACATATGCAACACCACAAACATTTGCAACACCACAAACGTATGCAACACCACAAACATACGTAGATCTAGGCCATAAAAAGTGCATGTGCACGTTGTTGGAGGGAGAAAAAAGTAGATCTACAACATAAAGAAAGCTTTCCCCTTACTTACCTATCAAAAAGAGGAAATTTAACCACTTAATTTGGGTGAATCTATGGTGCAAATGAGGTGAGGAGGAGGAGGCAGCCGAGACAAGCTTGGAGGAGGAGGTGGAGAGAATGAAGTGGGGAAAGTTTGTGTGGTAGGTGGCTGTCCAAAATATCTAGCTGCTCTCAGGTTACCAATGGTGCACCACCTAACAATGCGCCATTAGTAACCCTGGTTACTAATGGCGCACCTGTTACGTGGTACGCCATTACTAGTTTTGCAAAAAAAATAAAAAAAATAATTGTTAGTAGTGGCGCACCGTGGTTGTGGTGCGCCATTACTAGTTTGAACTAGTAATGGCGCACTATACCCAGGTGCGCCATTACTAGTTTTCAAAAAAAAAGTAAAAAAAAATTGTTAGTAGTGGCACACTGAGTGTGTGGTGCGCCATTACTAGTTAAAACTAGTAATGGCGCACTATGCCGTGGTGCGCCATTACTAGTTTTGGAAAAAAAAATTGTTAGTAGTGGCGCACCGTGGGTGTGGTGCGCCATTAGTGATATGGACACTAATGGCGCACCTACACATGGTGCGCCACTGCTATATAGCACTGGCGCACCACATATGTGGTACTGCTACAACCGCACGGTGACTCTTACAAGCTGCCAAGGAGAAACAATAAAATTTGGCACAAGGAGGATTTCCGCAACACAAGGAAAATGAAATCAAGTGGATACGGCAGAATTAAGTAAGGTTCCTGTAGTCTGCGAATACCCCGATGTATTCCCTGAGGAGCTACCAGGAATGCCCCCGGACCGTGAAATTGAATTTGTTATTGAATTGGCACCTGGAACGACACCCATTTATAAGAAGCCGTACCGAATGGCTTCGACGGAATTGGCTGAGTTGAAGAAATAAATTAAGGAACTAATGGAAAAAGGTTATGTTCGACCCAGCTCATCACCATGGGGATCGCCAGTTTTATTTGCTAAGAAAAAGGATGGTACCCTAAGGCTATGTATTGATTACAGGGCACTCAATATTGTCACCATAAAAAATAAATACCCGCTGCCCAGGATAAATGACTTGTTTGAACAGCTAGCAGAAGCCAAAGTTTTCTCAAAAATAGATTTAAGGTCAGGCTACCATCAATTGAAAATCCGATCGTCAGATATACCCAAGACGTCCTTTACTACCATATATGGATTATACGAGTTCACAGTGATGCCTTTTGGCTTAACCAACGCCCCTGCTTATTTTGTGCATCTCATGAACAAGGTCTTCATGAAATATTTGGACAAGTTCGTGGTCGTATTTATCGATGATATACTTATTTATTCCAAGACACCCGAGGAACACGAGCAACACCTACGAATAGTCCTGGAAGAATTGAGGAAAAATCAACTATATGCCAAATTTAGTAAATGTGAATTTTGGTTGCGAGAAGTTGGTTTTCTGGGACACGTACTGATACAAGATGGGATAGCAGTGAACCCAAGCAAGGTAAAAGCTGTCCAAGAATGGAAACAACCCACCAACGTGACTGAGGTCAGGAGTTTTCTTGGTCTGGCAGGTTATTACCGGAGATTTATTGAAGGATTCTCCACCATAGCTAAACCCATGACCTAATTACTTAAGAAGGATAAGAAGTTTGATTGGACTGAAGCTTGTGAGAAAAGTTTCCAAGAATTGAAAAAGAGGCTAACAACGGCACCCGTTCTGGTCGTGCCCGATGTGCACAAATTTTTTGAGATATACTGTGACGCGTCCAGGAAAGGCCTTGGATGTGTATTGATGCAAGAAGGAAAAGTCGTGGCATATGCCTCAAGACAGCTACGACGATACGAGGAGAATTATCCTACGCATGATTTGGAGCTTACTGCAGTAATACATGCACTCAAAGAATGGCGACACTTTCTTCTCGGTGAACGATGTGAGATATACACGGACCACAAAAGTCTTAAGTATATTTTCACCCAGCCAGAATTAAACTTGAGACAGCGTCGCTAGCTTGAGTTACTAAAGGATTACGACATCGGAATTCATTACCATTCGGGTAAAGCAAATGTTGTGGCAGACGCCCTCAGCCGAAATCCCTGCACCAACAATAATAGTGCGCAATTCTTACAGCATGAGTTTAATCAGGAATTTGCCAAACTCAATATGGTTCTAGTCACAGAAGGAACCGTTGCCCAACTGGAAATAAAACCTACATTAGAGGATCAGATCAAAGAAGCCCAAAAAGGACATCCAAGTATTGAAGGAATTAAGAGAAAAATAAAATTGGGCAAGGCGACTGAATTTACCGTGGACAGTCAGGGAAATTTATGGTTCGGGAAAAGATTGTGCATGCCTAATAAGGAAGGTTTAAAGCAACAAATTTTGGCAGAAGCCCATACCACTCCATATTCTATTCATCTAGGAGGAACAAAGATGTACAAGGATCTGCAAGAAAATTACTGGTGGCACGGGATGAAAAGGGATATAGCGCTATATGTCGCACGATGTGATTCATGTCAGCGTATAAAAGCGGAACACCAGAGGCCAGCAGGGCTATTGCAGCCACTCAAAGTACCTAAATGGAAATGGGACATAATAGGAATGGACTTTATCGTCGGACTGCCAAGGTCACGACACGGAAATGATGCTATCTGGGTTATAACAGATTATTTAACCAAGGTGGCACATTTCATTCCGGTAAAAACCACATACTCCACACAGAGACTCGCCAGATTATATCTCTCCCGGATTGTTTGCTTACACGGAGTACCCAAGACCATAGTCTCTAACAAAGGCACCCAATTTGTCTCTAGATTTTGGGAGCACCTACAGCAAGCCCTAGGAACTCAACTGACATTCAGCACAGCATACCACCCGCAAACCGGAGGACAAACTGAGCGGGTAAATCAAATATTGGAGGACATGCTAAGAGCATGTGTGCTCACTTACGGAGTTAGCTGGGAAGACAGTTTACCATACGCAGAGTTGTCATATAACAATAGTTATCAAGCCAGTTTAAAAATGTCACCTTTTGAAGCCCTGTATGGACGAAGGTGCCGTACCCCACTCAATTGGTCAGAGACCGGAGACAGTCGAATTTTCGGACCTGGAGTTCTTAAAGAAGCAGAAATAAAAGTGAAGCTTATTCAAGATAGACTGAAAGCGGCTCAGAGCTGTCAAAAGAGCTACTACAATCAAAAGCACCGCCAAATCAGTTTTGAGCCCAATGAATACGTATATCTCAGAGTATCTCCAACTAGAGGACTACAGAGATTTAAAGTCAAAGGAAAATTGGCACCAAGATTTATTGGACCATTCCGAGTAATCGCAAGAAGAGGCAAGGTTGCGTATCAACTAGAGCTACCAGCAGAATTATCAGATGTTCACGATGTTTTTCACGTGTCACAACTGAGAAGATGTGTTAGTAACCCGGACAAGCAAGTGCAACACCAAGACTTGGACCTTCAACCAGACCTCACATATAGGGAGCATCCTATAAAGATTTTAGAGGAGTCTGAACGGAGGACCCGGCAGAATGTGATAAAATTTTACAAAGTTCAATGGAGTAATCACACCGAGGAAGAAGCAACATGGGAAAGAGAGGATCACCTGAGGACTGAATATCCGTACCTGTTTGAGGGACAACTGAAATCTCGGGGACAAGATTTTTCTTAAGGGGGGTAGGTGTTGTAACACCCTCAAGCCAAGCACATCATCTAGGGCAGTATGCAAACCTCTCCTACCCCACAAAAATATTTTTCACCATCCAAATAAATTCCAAGATTGGAATTCATATATTCCATCATTCCTTTGGTTTACAAAGGAACCACCATTTCTACAAGGATTCCACCTCCACCAAAATTATCCCAACAAATATATGGTACCCACAACCCATTTTTCCAAAGACATGGGGTACCCCAGTTCAAAATTTTCAAATCCCACTCAATTCAAATTTGGACCAGATTCAATATTTCTGATCCAAACATATTTTTAAATGCTCCAAAAATTCCCAAACTTTGCCAGGCCCTCTCTTATGCATCAACACATTACCACAAAAATTCCTCAAATTCAAAAAAATCCCTAGCACTCTCTGCCATGGGATTAAGTGAGTAACAGTGCACTGTTCATAACTGAAGAAATTCAGTTAACTGAATTTGTCTTCAGGCAACAGAGGGAAATGGTGCCGTGCACCCCTCCCCTTCCTTCTCCTTCACGGAGACGCTAAGATCATCAATGCCTCGCCCCTCCTTGGCCCACTCCGCAGTCACTCCTCGCCGGTGAGCTGGCGGCTGGCCGGTGCAACGCCCTACACCGTGCTCATCCGCGGCGGACGGGCAGAGTCGCCTCGGCCACCAACTTCCATTACTGCGCTGCAGCCTCACCGCCTACCTCCTGGCCACGCGTTGCTCCTCTCCGCGCCCTCGCACGCCGTCTGCACCGACCCAACCCCCCTGGCCCACTGGCAGTCATCGGAACCAGGATAGCGCCGCCGCACCGTACGGGAGCTCCGTTCTGGGATAAGCTCGAGGAGCTCAAGCCCGTCCATGCCGAGCCTTCCGGAGTTCTCCACCGCTCTCACTGACACTCGCCGCCCACGACCACCGCCCAAAACCAACCTCGCCGACCACCATAACTCCGGCGAAATCCTTTCCCCTCACCCATCGCCTTCACCACCTCCCAATCGACCCTATGCCATTTCCCTGACCTGGAGGAGGTCTCCTCCCTCCTCTCCGGTCACCGCTCCGCCACCTCCGTTCCCGATCGGCTCGACGCCGTTACGCCATCACCACAGCTCAAACCTCACCAGTAGCTATCTCATCCACCAAATCATCAATCCCGCGCTCCAATTTCATTGCCCGAGCCCTCTCCAGTGAGTTCCAAAGTCACTCAAGCCACCATCCGCCACCGTCGACTTCGCCGGCGTTCAGGTGCTCTCCGGCGACCACCACCACCTCCCTCCGACGCGGCACTCCGCCCTGGTCATGTTCCGACCATCGCCGCACTCCAAAACCCCGGCGATCACCGCCGGCGACCGCCGTCATCTCTCTCTCTCGCGCGTGATCGGGTTCAAATTTGAACCTGACGGGTGGGCCCCCACCCCGCACGGTCTTTTTCTTTTTCCCTGTTTAAAACAAAGGCGTACTCTGCCTTTTACGCTTTCTCCGCTAAGAAGCGTATTTCAGCCGAAGTGTTTTCTGTTTTAACTGCACAGGGACTACTGTTTTACAGAAAAGCCCCTGGATTTGAAAGTCTTATAACTTTTAAACTACAACACTGTTTAAGTTGAAACTTTTTTTGAAATTCTTATTTTTACCTCTAGTTTTTTTAGTATTTATTTAAAAATGTTTTGAGACAACATTTTGTACTGTTACCAAAATTTTAAATTTGAGTTGAATTTGAATTTTTTCAGAAAAAGAAGAGGGAAACTTTGCCAAGAATTTCGAAGGGTTTTCACCTGACTACTTTGGACAAGGCAAGCATTATTGAACTTGGGATATGGGGATTGCATTTGCATGTTTGCATCCGTTGGTATTGCACCATATGTATCACAATTGCATGTTCGGTCATATCATTTTCTTACCCATGTCTTGCACCTCACTCAAGTAAAGAATCTTCTAACATGGTAAAGTTGTGAGTATCCGGGGGAGTGTCTCCTGACTTGGACGTGCCGGTGGGCACGGGCCATTACTTTTGACACGGTGGTGTGACGTGACTATGTGGAACATACCGGTGATGATAAATGACACCACCTGAGTCGGCCTAGATCGAGTCTTGTTCCGTTACACCTAGCTGGATACCGTGCTGCCACGGGTCCTTCCGCAAGGAAGGTACAGCTTAGTAAGTTGATAACCCCTGTCTATGTGCAAACCGTACAGAGGGCCACGATGAGGGTTTCCAGGGCCTTGGACTAAATCCTGTCATCGGGTCAGGGGGCATGGGTGTTCCGGTTGTAAACGAGAGGGGGGCACCCTTTGGAATCCGTGTGTATTAATAGTGATCCCATGCAGGACGTTGGTCTCTTCGTCTTAGAGTTTTTCTTGAACGATGCTTTGGGTGATTCCTGGCATCCGGAAAGTTAATCTGGTGTGTGCTGGTCAGGTGTGTTTTCAACCCAAAGACCGTAATGGGAATTAGTTAGTGTCACGGTACTAACTAAAGGAATCCCATGCACGTGGGTAAAGAGTACACCCTCTGCAGAGTTTAAGCCTATTCGAATAGCCATGTCCGTGGTTAAGGACTACAGTCTGGGTTGGTCAAGTGTCGGTCTTAGTGTCGGTCTTCGGAGGAAAATAATTAAATTGAGTCTGTATTATTTTGCAGGATAATTGTTGTCACCCTGATGCTACCATGGATATTTTATGCATGTTAATGTTATTATGGTTATGCATATTATTGAGGACTAACCCGTTTCTCTTATTTTGAATTTTTCCTGAGTGTCTTAGGGGCTGGCTAGACTACCCCGGGCACTCGATTTTATTTTCAAGACCTCTCGTGGTGTCTCTCGAGTTAACATGCGGTTTATCTCGCCACTACTCTTGTAGACACCCAATTGGCATTTCTCTTCAAGTCCGACCGTGGCGTCACTTGACGCCCGACAGGCATTTCTCTTCAAGACCTCTCGTGGCATCTCTCGAGTTTACAGGCGGTCCCGCCACTACTCTTGTAGACACCCGATTGGCATTTCTTTTACTTTGCTGAATGTCACTTGGGCTGGCTAGACTACCCGTGGCATTCACTTGCTTTTATTTTCAAAAGACTGGTTATGGCTAACATGTTTTATTTACTTCCGCATCATTTTATGATTATGTCATGACCAAGATTATAGTCAGCATGAGCATGTTATATTGATCCTACATGAGCATTTGCATTCATTATATCTTTTGTTCATAATGTTTGCGAGTAGATTCCAACGTACTCACTGGCTTGTCCCTGGCTATTTACTTGGCCAGACCTGGAGGAGGACGAGCCTGTGGAGGAGGATTGCGCTAGCGAGCCCGACGCTTAGAGGAGTCCCAGTCAGTCGACCTGTGAGATAGGAGTCTACCACATGTATCATCCGCTGAGCTTCCGCTACACAAATAAAATAGTCAAGCCTCACTCTGACGCTTGGCTCTATGTTATTGTACTAGTATTGTATCACCACCACACCATTGTCATATTCTGCCACTGCCATTTACTGGCGAGTTTGTAATAAAGTTTGTTGAGCCCTCAGGCTCAACCCTGTGTAATATTATCTTGTACTGGTTATCTGTATCAAGGAAGTACACCAGTTGTGTTGATCTTGGGGCTGGTGTCACTTAGGGCTACTCTGGGATTTATTCTCAGAAATGGGCCCGACAGCTTATCAGGCTAACGCTTTTTCACATAAGCATCGCAATCCCAAACCTTAAGAAACGACAGCTTAGCTTTCTTGCCAAACCACAGTTCATACGGTGTCGTCTCAACGGATTTAGACGGTGCCCTATTTAACGTGAATGCAACTGTCTCTAATGCATAACCCCAAAACGATAGTGGTAAATCGGTAAGAGACATCATAGAACACACCATTACGCTGTGGTGTTTCAGGTGGCGTGAGTTGTGAAACTATTCCACATTGTTTTAGATGAAGGCCAAACTCCGCGATCAGATCGTAGAAACTTTATTTTCTTGTTACGATGATTCTCCACTTCACTTTGAAATTCTTTGAACTTTTTCAAATGTTTCAGACTTGTGTTTCATTAAGTAGATATACCCATATCTGCTCAAATCATCTGTGAAGGTCTGAAAATAACGATACCTGCCGCGTGCCTCAACACTTATCGGACTGCATACATCGTTATCTATTATTTCCAATAAGTTATTAGCTCGCTCCATTGTTCCGGAGAACGGAGTTTTAGTCATCTTGCCCATGAGGCATGGTTCGCAAGTATCAAATGATTCATAATCAAGTGATTCCAAAAGCCCATCTGCATGGAGTTTCTTCATGCGCTTTACACCAATATGACCTAAACGGCAGTGCCACAAAAATATTGCACTATCATTATCAACTTTGCATCTTTTGGCATCAATAATATAAATATGTGTATCACTATGATCGAGATTCAATAAACCATTTACATTGAGTGTATGACCATAGAAGGTTTTATTCATGTAAACAGAACAACAATAATTCTCTGACTTAAATGAATAACTGTATCGCAATAAACATGATCCAATCATATTCATGCTCAACGCAAACACCAAATAACATTTATTTATTTAGGTCCAACACTAATCCCGAAGGTAGAGGGAGTGTGCGATGGTGATCTTATCAACCTTGGAATCACTTCCAACACACATCGTCACCTCGTCATTAACTAGTCTCTGTTCAGTTTGCAACTCCTGTTTCGAGTTACTAATCTTAGCAACTGAACCGGTATCAAATACCCAGGGACTACTATGAACACCAGTAAAATACACATCAATAACATGTATATCAAATATACCTTTGTTTACTTTGCCATCCTTCTTATCCATCAAGTATTTGGGGCAGTTCCGCTTCCAATAACCATTTCCTTTGCAGTAGAAGCACTTATTTTCAGGCTTGGGTCCAGCTTTGGGCTTCTTCATGGGAGCGACAACTTGCTTGTCATTTTTCTTGAAGTTCTCTTTCTTTTCCTCGCCCTTTTTATTGAAACTAGTGGTCTTTTCTACCATCAACACTTGATGCTCTTTCTTGATTTCTACCTTCACCGATTTCAGTATCGCGATGAGCTCGGGAATCATTTTTGTCATCCCTTGCATATTATAGTTCATCATGAAGTTCTAGTAGCTTGGTGATAGTGACTAGAGAACTTTGTCAATCACTATCTTATCTGGAAGATTAACTCCCACTTGATTCAAGCGATTGTAGTACCCAGACATTCTGAGCACATGCTCACTGGGCTATTCTCCTCCATCTTGTAGGCAAAGTACTTGTCAGAGGTCTCATACCTCTTGACATGGGCATGAGTCTGAAATACCAATTTCAGCTCTTTGGAACATCTCATATGCTCCGTGGCGGTCAAAACATTTTTGAAGTCCTAGTTCTAAGCCGTAAAGCATGGCGTACTAAACTATCAAGTAGTCATCATATCGAGCTTGCCAAACGTTCATAACGTCTGCATCTGCTCCTGTAATAGGTCTGTCACCTAGCGGTCGCATCAAGGACATAATTCTTCTGTGCAGCAATGAGGATAATCCTCAAATCACGGACCCAGTCCGCATCATTGCTACTATCAACTTTGTTTTCTCTAGGAACATATCAAAATAAAACAGGGGAGCTATATCGCGAGCTATTGATCTACAACATAGATTTGCAAATACTACCAGGACTAAGTTCATGATAAATTAAGTTCAATTAATCAAATTACTAATGAACTCCCACTTAAATAGACATCCCTCAAGTCATCTAAGTGATACGTGATACAAATCAACTAAACCATGTCTGATCATCACGTGAGATGGAGTAGTCATCAATGGTGAACATCTCTATGTTGATCATATCTACTATATGATTCACGTTCGACCTTTCGGTCTCCAGTGTTCCGAGGCCATGTCTGTACATGCTAGGCTCATCAAGTTTAACCCAAGTATTCCGCATGTGTAAAACTGTCTTGCACCCGTTTTATTTGACCGTAGAGTCTATCACACCCGATCATCACGTGGTGTCTCAACACGACGAACTGTCGCAACGGTGCATGCTCAGGGAGAACACTTATACCTTGAAATTTAGTGAAGGGATCATCTTATAATGCTACCGCCGTAGTAAGCAAAATAAAATGCATAAAAGATAAACATCACATGCAATCAAAATATGTGACATGATATGGCCATCATCATCTTGTGCTTTTGATCTCCATCTCCAAAGCATCATCATGATTTCCATCGTCACCGGCTCGACACCTTGATCTCCATCGTTACGTCGTGGTCGTCTCGCCAACTATTGCTTCTACAACTATCGCTAACGCATAGTGATAAAGTAAAGCAATTACATGGCGTTTGCATTTCATACAATAAAGCGACAACCATAAGGCTCCTGCCAGTTGCCGATAACTTTTACAAAACATGATCATCTCATACAACAATGTATATCACATCATGTCTTGACCATATCACATCACAACATGCCCGGCAAAAACAAGTTAGACATCCTCTACTTTGTTGTTGCAAGTTTTACGTGGCTGCTATGGGCTTCTAGCAAGAACCGTTCTTACCTATGCATCAAAACCACAACGGTGATTTATCAAGTTTGCTGTTTTAACCTTCAACAAGGACCGGCCGCAGTCAAATTCGATTCAACTAAAGTAGGAGAAACAGACACCCGCCAGCCACCTTTATGCAAAACTAGTTGCATGTCTGTCAGTGGAACCGGTCTCATGAACGTGGTCATGTAAGGTTGGTCCAGGCCGGTTCATCCAACAATACCGCCAAATCCAAATAAGACATTGGTGGTAAGCAGTATGACGATCACCGCCCATAACTCTTTGTGTTCTACTCGTGCATATCATCTACGCATAGACCTGGCTCTGATACCACTATTGGAAAACGTAGCATGCAATTTCAAAAAAATTCCAACGCTCATGCAAGATCTATCTAGGAGATGCATAGCAATGAGAGGGGGAGAGTATGTCTACGTACCCTCGTAGACCGAAAGCGGAAGCGTTTGACAACGCGGTTGATGTAGTCGAACTTCTTCTCGTTCCGACCGATCAAGCACCAAATGTACGGCACCTCCGAGTTCTGCACACGTTCAGCTCGATGACGTCCCTCGAACTCTTGATCCAGCAAAGTGTCGAGGAAGTAGATGAGTTCCGTCAGCACAACGGCGTGGTGACGGTGATGGTGAAGTGATCCGCGCAGGACTTCGCCTAAGCACCGCGAGAATATGATCGAGGGTGTAATCTGTGGAGGGGGCGCCGCACACGGCTAACAGTTGTTGGTGTGTGTTCTAGGCGCCCCCTCCCCATGTATATATAGGTGGGAGGGGGAGGGGAGCAGCCATGGGGCGCCCCTAGTAGGAGGAATCCTACTTGGGGTCCTATCCCAATTCGCCCCCCTCCTTATTTACCGCAGTGGGAAGGAAAGAGGAGGGAGGAGGGAAGGAAGGGGGAGGCCAAATCCCTCCCCTTCCTTCTCTCTTCCCCTCTTTCATTCTCCTCTAGTGCTGCCCATATGGGGGGCGCAGCAGCCCCTGCTGGCTGTTGCGTTTCCCCTCTTGGCCCCTTAGTCCCATATCTTTTGCCGGGGTTGCCCGGAACCCCTTCCGGTGACCCGATATGTACCCGATACCCTCCGGAACACTTCCGGTGTCCGAATACCATCGTCCTATATATCAATCTTTACCTCTCGACCATTTCGATACTCCTCGTCATGTCCGTGATCTCATCTGGGACTCCGAACAACATTCGGTCACCAAATCACATAACTCATATAATACTAAATCGTCATCGAACGTTAAGCGTGCGGACCCTACGTGTCCGAGAACTATGTAGACATGACCGAGACACTTCTCTGGTCAATAACCAATAGCAGAACCTAGATGCTCATATTGGCTCCCACATATTCTACGAAGATCTTTATCGGTCGAACCGTTATGACAACATACATTATTCCCTTTGTCCATCGGTATGTTACTTGCCCGAGATTCAATCGTTGGTATCTTCATACCTAGTTCAATCTCATTACCGGCAAGTCTCTTTACTCGTTCCGTAATACATCATCTCGTGACTAACTCCTTAGTCGTTTGCTTGCAAGCTTATGATGTGTATTACTGAGAGGGCCCAGAGATACCTCTCTAATACTCGGAGTGACAAATCCTAATCTTGATCTATGCCAACCCAACAGACACCTTCGGAGATACCTGTAGAGCATCTTTATAATCACCCAGTTACGTTGTGACGTTTGATAGAACACAAGGTATTCCTCCGGTTTCCGGGAGTTGTATAATCTCATAGTCGAAGCAATATGTATTTGACATGAAGAAAGCAGTAGCAATAAAACTGAACGATCATTATGCCAAGCCAACGGATGGGTCTTGTCCATCACATCATTCTCGTAATGATGTGATCCCGTTATCAAATGACAACACATATCCATGGTTAGGAAACCTTAACCATCTTTGATCAACGAGCTAGTCTAGTAGAGGCTCACTAGGGACACAGTGTTTGTCTATGTATTCACACATGTATTTTGGTTTCCGATCAATACAATTCTAGCATGAATAATAAACATTTATCATGAATAAGGAAATATAAAATAACAACTTTATTATTGCCTCTAGGGCATATTTCCTTCACCAGAGCCTCCGGCATGGTCTGCCTCGGAGGAGGGTTGGAGGGAGCAGGCACCACCACTGCACCTCGGATAGAGATGACCATGGGCTCGAGTAGCCGCACTGAGAGGCGCTTCGGCCACCTCTTCGGGCACGCCGTGGCATCCATCGACCGCCGTCCCGGCCGCCGCGCCGGATCGTGGACTCCGGCGAGCCTCGGCCTCAGCAGCGCCGCGCCTTAAGGAGCTCGCCTGGACCCTGTCATCGTCGACTCTTCTTCGGATAAGGAGGGCTCGTCGGTGCTGCGTCGTTGATCACCGGAGCCACGAGAGGATGCGGCAGCAGCCTCTCCCATCCGCCGGCGGTGCCGTGCAGAGGTGGGGATCGAGCAGAGGTGGTGCGGGTGTCGGACACTACGACTCTCATCCGATCCGCCCCTCCCCTCTTTCTTATGCGGTGCGGCAGCGCTTGGGCCGGCCAAAGGTTGTTGAGGCCCAGGCCCAGGCTTTGGCGTGGGATCTCTCCGGTTGCCTCCTCCTCGTGGATTCTGGACTAGATTTCATTTTTCTCTCTGTTTTATTGATCATTAGTACTAATTATTGTATTACTGCAGTTTTAGACTATGTTTAGTACTGTTTAGTACCTAGTTTGACTGCTGCTTACTTTCTACTCCAGTTCTAGATTAAATCTAGGTTAGGACTTTTGTAATTATTAGTGTGTTTATATTATGTAATGGATTAATAATATAAATAAAGTACCGGATTTCATCTGGGAAGAATGACATGTTCCATGTGTTTTCCACATATCAAGTTCTCTTGAACATGTTTTTGCGATTGAGATCATCTTCTCTCGCATATCAAACTTGCAAATTTTTGGATACTCCTCCCTCATTATATTTGGAATCACAAGGTAATGAGTTGGGATCTACTGCTCATTTGCAGATTATCTCCTCTTACTGTGAGGTCTACACTTTGTCATTCTCGACAAGCGATTACCTCCAACGTGTATTCCTTACATCTGAATTGTAGCATACACAAGGTAATGGCGATATAGCCTATTACTGTTAGATCTATGTGATCTTCAAAGTGTTATGTTCACACAATTGAGGTTGAGAATTTTTCAATTTTTTCACTTGAGCATCAAATTTTGCATTCTTATTACAGAACCATGATGGTTTTTAATTTACCACCTGTAAATTAATTATCTCTGGTTCCTCATGTAGGCAAATATGACCACCAAAGAGTTTGAGGAGCTTGCCGTCAATGGCCACAACTACCCTACATGGGCTGTGGACATCAAGATCAGCCTTGCGTCCTGTGGGATAGTGCGTGCAATCCAGCCCCCCGAGACTCCTCTCCCAGCTGGAGCCACGCGCTGACAGAACAACAGAACTATGCTGCTTTATTCATCATAAGGCACCATATTCATCCAGATCTCAAGTCTGAGTATTTACAGGAGGAATCTGCTAGTACTCTGTTTCTGAACCTCAAAACGAGGTATGGACAACAGAAGGCAGTAGTCCTGCCAGAAGCACTTCATGATTGGACTCATCTCCGTCTTCAGGATTTCAAATCCATCGGTGAGTACAATCATGTTATTCATAAGATATGTTCCAAACTGCGTTTTTGTGAGAAGGAACCTACTGAGGGGGAGAAGATAGAGAAAACTTTGTCTATTATGCTCCCTTCAGATAGGATCCTCCAACAGCGTGCTCGTAACTACACTGTCTATTCCGAGCTTATTCACGTGTTACTTCAGGCTGAAAAGCATGATGAGCTACTCGCTAAGAATGGCTCTCAGTGCCCAGTTGGGGCACAACCTTTACCTGAAGTTCATTTGAATGTCGCGAATATGCAAAAGCTTAATGGTACCTTTCGGGGTAAACAATCCAATTTCGAGCATAAGCGAAAGCGCAATGGGAACAGGAGATCCAGAAACCCAGGCAAGGGAAAAGGCACTTCAAAGCCCAGGTTTGATAAATCTAAGCTTTGCAGCAAATGTGGATACTACACGCATTCTACTGAAAAGTGCACAATGCCCAAGCATCTGGTTATGCTGTACCAGCAATCTCAGGGACACAAAGCACCTCAAGGTAAAAGGTTTGAAGCCAACTTCAACCTTCATCCGCATAGCGCAAAAGGAGCCGGTGGTTCACACGATGTTCTTCCTGGACCGAGCAATGCCATGATTCCTTATCCGCCCGAGGATCCTACTGAAACAGAGAGCATGTTGATCGAGTACACCACAAAACAATGTGTTTGGCGACTTCGACTAGTCCCTCAATCTCCTAGTGATCTACTTAATTATGTCCATTTGTGATGATTGTAGTAAGAACATAAGTTTGTTGTTGTCTTTATATTGCATTGTATTAGCACATTTGATATAATAAAGATTGTATTCTATGTATTAACATGAGGTTTTCTTATTGAAAATTCTTGGTTTTCTATAGTTCTCTATGGGGACAATCCGATGGAAGAGTAATTATGCCTTGTGTATAGTGGTACCACAAACTCCATACTGAGGGAAATGTAATATTTCCAAACTCTCAAAAAGACGGATGGAGATATTCTAACTATCGCTGGACGCGATACAGTGATTGTTGGTACTGGACGTGCCATATTCACCCTCCCAAGTGGTACACAAGTGACAATTGAGGATGCTTTATTGTATCCCGATTCTTCACGTACCCTGATCAGTTATCGAGATATCCATAAAAATGGATTTCACATTGAAACCCATGAAGACAACAAAGAGGAGTATCTACTCTTTACTAAAGATCATGGATATGGCAAAAAGGTACATGAGAAAATTCCTTCTCTATCGTCTGGTTTGTACTATACGTACATCAAACCCGTATTACATGTTGCATACAAAGTAATTTTTCAGAATGTTAACGCATTCCAAACCTGGCATGATCGCCTATGCCATCCCGGAATCGGGATGATGAGAAAAATTACTAGCAATTCCATTGGTCATAATTTGCTTGAGTCAAAATTTCCTCAATCTTCAGATTTTGTGTGCACATCTTGTGCCACAGAAAAGCTCATTTTGAGGCCCTAGCACCTCAAAATACAAGCTGAACCACTTCAGTTCCTTGAACGTATTCAAGGAGACATTTGTGGTCCCATTCAACCATTATCTGGACCTTTCAGGTATTTCATAGTTCTGATTGACGCATCTACACGATGGTCACACGTGTGTCTTCTATCCACACGGAACCATGCATCTGCCAAGATAATGAGGCAAGTCATTAAGTTGCAAGCCCATTATGCTGAAAGTCGAATTAAATCAATTCGAATGGACAATGCCGCAGAATTCTCCTCATGTGCTTTTAATGATTATTGCATGGCTTTGGGGATTGAAGTTTAACGCTCTGTTCCATATGTCCATACACAAAATGGTTTGGCTGAATCATTGATTAAGAGGATCAAACTCATTGCAAGACCTTTGTTGACGAATTACAACTTGCCAACCTCTTGTTGGGGTCATGTTGTTTTACACGATGCTGACTTGATACAATTGAGGCCAACTGCATATCACAGTTCTTCCCCTCTAGAATTGGTACGTGAAAATCCTCCTAGCATTTCCCATCTGCGTAAGTTCAGACGTGCTGCATACATCCCGATCTCACCATCACAGCGGACATCTATGGGCCCACACAGGAGGTTGGGGATCTCTATGGGGTACAAATCGCCGTCGATTATCAAGTACCTAGAACCCCTGAATGGGGATCTGTTCACAGCCCGTCACGCTGATTGCATATTTAATGAGGAACATTTTTTGACATTAGGGGGAGGTTTCAAGTACCAGAAAGAATGCCCAGAAATTGATTGGAATGCTCATGCCATTTCATCCTCTGATCCACGTACCCAAGAGACTGAACTTCAAGTTCGGAAGATCATTAATTTGCAACATCTTGCAAATAATCTGCCAGATTCATTTACTGATCTGAAAGGTGATACAAAATCCTTAAATCAGGCTAGAAACACGCCAGAAAGAGTGGAGGTACCATTAAAAACCACTCAAATCCCTATTCTTAAAAATAGGGGGAGTAGTACGGCCTCTGACCTAGAGCATGCTTCTAGCAAGCAGCAAAGGAAATCGAGGAGAAAAACCTCGGAGTCAGTAAATGCAGGTCAACTCAATGTTGACAAACACCTGATGGGTAGTATACACCCAGTGGAAGAGCAACCTCCACAACCCAGCTCCAGTGTGCACAAACTGGCTGGGACATCGGAACACCCAGACTCAATCGTATTGGGAAATCACGAAGAGTCACTAGGGGTACAGGAAATTTCCATCAACTATGTTGATTCTGGAGAATCATTTGACCGTACGACTACGACTGTCGACATATATTTTGCTGAAAAGATTGCGGATACCCTTCTCACTGATCATGATCCAAGGTCTATCGTTGAGTGCCAAAAGCGCTCGGACTGGCCTAAATGGAAGGATGCAATCCAAGCAGAAATTGCCTCGCTTAACAAAAGGAAGGTATTCACTGAAGCAATACCGACACCTCCCAGTGTTTTCCCTGTGGGATTCAAATGGGTCTTTCTCCGGAAACGGAATGAGAACAATGAGGTGGTGAGATATAAAGCAAGGCTTCTAGCACAAGGTTTCACGCAGAACCCCGTCATTGATTTCACTGAAACATATTCTCCAGTAATGAGTGCAACCACTTTCCGATATCTTATATCATTGGCAGTGCAAAATCGTCTATCTACGCAGTTGATGGACGTCGTGACCGCATATCTTTACGGGTCACTAGATTCAGACATATATATGAAGGTTCCTGACGGAATCTCTGTCCCGAATAAAAGTGCAAAACGCAACAAGTATTGTGTAAAGCTGAGTAAGTCATTATATTGCTTAAGGCAGTGGGGACGGATGTGGTACAACCGACTCAGTGAGTTCCTTCTTCAGAAAGGTTACTCCAATAGTGTTGATTGCCCATGTGTCTTCATCAAAAAGTCCTCTACAGGATTTTGCATCATTTTTGTGTACGTTGATGATCTTCAACATCATTGGCAACACACCTGACATTGATGAAGCACACAATCACCTAACGATGAAGTTTGAGATGAAGGATTTGGGTAAAACCAAATTTTGCTTAGGTATTCAACTTGAGCACCTTCCCTCAGGAATCATGGTACACCAAGCTGCCTATATCTAGAAACTATTGGAGAAATTCAATGTGGACAAATCCTATCCATCTAAAACTCCCATGGTGGTTCGATCTCTAGACGTGGAGAAAGATCCGTTCAGACCAAGGGATGATGGAGAAGAGGTGTTGGGACCTGAAGTTCCATACCTCAGTGCCGTTGGAGCGCTTATGTATCTTGCAAATTGCACAAGACCTAATATTGCATTTGTAGTGAATCTACTTGCTAGTCATAGCGCAGCTCCCACCAAACGCCATTGGTCTAGAGTAAAGAATATATTTCGATATCTCCAAGGCACAAAAGATCTTGGTCTATTTTTCCAGTTCCAGAAAAATCAGGATTATGATATGATTGGATACACAGATGCCAGCTATTTGTCTGATCCCCATAATGCCAGATCATAGACCGGCTTCGTGTTCCTACATGGTGGCACTGCTATATCATGGAAGTCTTCGAAACCGACTCTGATGGCAACATCTACCAATCATTCTCAAATAATTTCATTATTTGAAGCAACATGCGAATGTGTATGGCTTCGCAGAATGATAAACCACATACAACAGTCATGTGAAATTTGTTCGATAGAATCACCCATCATTATCTATGAAGATAATGCGGCATGTATTGCACAGATGCAAACAGGATACATCAAGAGTAATATCACTAAGCATATTTCTCCTAAGTGGTTTTCCCGCATGATCTTCAGCAAAGCGGGGAAATAAACGTCTTGCAAATTAAATCATGCGAAAATCTTGCCGATTTATTTACCAAGTCTCTACCAAATTCTACATTTCAGAAATATGTTCATGGAATTGGTATGCGACGACTTCGGGACTTGCAAGCATGAGGGGGGGTCTCTTTTTGAGACATCCTTGTTCAAACATCACATTACACTGTCTTTCTTTATGAGTATATGTTTCAGGATCTCATTAAAGATTTTATGAAGAACTTTTGAAGAGGAATCTTTTGAGATGATAGAGCTTCCTGGACAATCGTGGAGATGATTCTAATAGTTAAGCGTAGATTAGGGGGAGTGTTAAAACTAATTATGTAATTAGGGGGAAAATCTCCCCTTGCCCGAACGGCCGTACGGTTGCTCCCGCAACCGACGCCTCTCTCCCGTATGCCTGGAACCGACGCATCTCTTCAGGATCGTTGCGTCTCTCCAGGGATATATATACTCCCTGTAACCATCGTCAAGAAAATCGATCATTTTTTATTCGAAACAAGCACTAGCACAACACCCGCCAGGGATCCGCTGCGCGAGCGCGTGCGATCCGCATGCACGGCCACGCCTGTGACGCGCACAACGCGCAGGACGCGGCCTGCCCAACGGATCGGCACGACCTGTTTGCTACTGCTGCACACCATGGTGACACACACGATTAACCACCGCGGCGAGTCATGATTTATTACTTTTTTTTTGGGATGGAGTCATGATTTATTCCTAGCAATCTATAGAGAATTTTTTTCCCTAGACCCTCTCACTCTCTCACTCGCTCAAACAAAGATGGAAGAAGAAGAAGACAACACTGTTATGGGTGACGAACGTCTCGGCCGCACGCACGGCCTTTACGGCGACGTACGCCTCGGCTGCACGCACGGCCGGTTCTTTTTTCTCAGCACAAACTGCCTGTTGGCTCATCACACCACGTCGGGCTACAATCTGGACGCGCACACACGCACTCCTCGTAACAAACTCAGCTGGGTTTTTCTATACTTGCCGATGCATGTATGCACATCGCTGCACACCTCCCCGATCTGGCGTACTATCCATCCCATGATTTGCACTTTCACACTGAATTTTATTAATTTCAGTAGAGACTGAAATATTACATTTCAGCCAAAATATTTCAGCAATTTCAGTACAGCACAGGAATTCAAATATTTTTCTAAATTTTCAAAAATTTAATTGAAATCAAGTGAATATTTCGGTCATTTGGCTGAAATGGAATCTGAAATCACTGAATTTCGGTGATTTCGGTTGGTGCTGAATTTTTTCTGAAACTGAAATTAAAAACCACGATCCGTCTGCTCAACCTGCCCTCCACGGCGCGCTCTATGCATGTGACTCGGCTGGCTTTCAACGGAACGCCGCGGCCGTTTTGCTACTACTGCTAGCCTAACTATGACGGCCACGAGCGCACACGCACTCGCGACATACATACGCACATGCGCACGCACACTTACGACCTGACCCGACTCCGCGGACTCGACTGACGCCACTACGCCGGTCTGCACCGCACCGGACTCGACCTGACGCACGCACGCCGGTCGCCACCGTGTCTGGGTCACAGCTTATTCCCAACAGCAGGTTGGAGTGGTTGCCATAAGGACCAAAACCGACGGCGAAGCACAACCCTGCCAACTACCACCTCGCCGGAGAGAGCCCAGCCTAGACCTGTCAGCCTCGGGGTCGACATGGCCAAAGCCGAAGCACGAAAAGCAGATCAACATGCCGTCGTTGGGTAGTTCATGCAGTTGCTGCTAGAATCTTCTTCGGCGCGAGATTGGTCATGCCGTCGTTGCGCAGTTCATGTAGTTCCTGCTGCAATCTGGAAACTACCTTCGAGTTGTCGTGTGTATCAGTTGTGGGGTCGAAACCTTGTGAAGTGCAATCTGGTCAAGTCCTTGTCGTGTCCTACCGATGCGTTCTGTCAAGACAAAGACATCAGAGAAATACTCGTTCAATATTAAGAACATTCTTATATTATGAGACGGATGGAGTATATTAATAGGAGAGAAGAAGACTCATCCGGAAATTCCAATCGATTGATCCTAGTATGTTTTCACGTGCGTATGAGCATGTGTTCATGCCATTGTTCGTTTTCATTTTTTGAGCATGGTCCAAGATACGTTTCACGTGCGTGTGCTTGACTATTCTCATTTCCGGTATCGGCAGGCACTCTTGTACTTTCAGGCAACTCCATGCATCTTGTGCTTTCAGGCAACTCCAAATAATTGTCCCGCGGGTTCCAATGGCGATGAGGCGCTTGCTGCTGCTGCTGCCCGTCTTCCTAGTTTTGGCAGGACAAATGGAACACGGCGGTGAAGCACCGCCACAGGTGCCGGCGCTCATGCTGTTTGGCGACTCCCAGGTCGATGTACTAGTTAACAACGACTACATTCTCACCGCCGGCAAAGCAAACTCCCCTCCGTATGGCCGTGGCTTCAAGGAACCCGAGCCGGGGTGGATGGTGGTGCAGTAGGTGGTGCACAAGGTTGTGCTGGTGCAGGCCTAGATGAAATTACTACCTTTCTAAATAAATATTAAAGTTATGTCTTGAACCTTATTTATAGAATCGACATAATTAATGTACTATTTCGAACCCAAATCATGCAAGAAGGTCAAAACTCAGAATGCTCACTGTTAAAAAGTTCAATGTGGATAGTCCTTATACTACTTTAATAATACTTCAATTCAAGAGTCCAAAGAATATAATCCAAGTTTCACAGCCATCTTGTTATGTCTAGATTAATGCAACATAAATATCTACTTAATGCATAATATATGGTTACGGGTGAACTTTTGAACAGGCACATGAATGGAACACAAACAAACAATCCTATGTAGACAAGAACTATGTTTGTCTTTTATTTCCAAGTTTGAACTAGCACAGCTCGGGTTCACTCATGATAGTGCACGGGACTTTATTTTTCAGCGCTACAGCGGCCAAACCATCGATTAAGCAATGGTGTTCCATATATCTAGTCCTAGAGTTCTTCTCTTCTTAGTTGGTACCAATGCTGCCAAATAGCCCGGTGGTGGTAGACCAGTATGGCGGCACGTACACATTGCATAATGCTGGTAGCGTCAGCAATGCTAACCTCCTTATCTCCTCGAACTCTGGTAGTTGTTGAGGTTGTACAGAGCCCTGGCCATGTGGGTACTGTTGCTGAGATTGCTGGAGCGAGCCCTGGCTAGACAGGTATATTTGCTGAGGTTGTTGCATGGAGACTTGGCTCCACGGGTACTGCTGTTGTTGATGCAGAATAATAGCGTGAACGACACTGTGGATGGCTTGGCACCATGACTGCTCAGGGATTTGCCACAACCGCTGACAACACTGTTGTTGCAACTCCTGGTAACTACTTTGTTGTAATACCTGTTACCTTGCATGCGCTATGTTGCGTTGTTGCAAGAGGACATCCCTGCACGGAATCAGGTGTTGTTGCAGAAATGGTTGAAGGATTTGTTGTTCTTGTTGTGGAACTTGTTGTCCTTGTGGTGAAATTTGTTGTCCTTGTTGCTGCGAAATTGGTTGTTGTAGCTGCGGATACTGTATTTGCGGCTGTGGATATGGTTGTTGTGGTGGAAATGATTGCGGCTGTGGATATGGTTGTTGTGGTGGGAATGGTTGCGGCTTCGGATATGGTTGTTGTGGTGAAAATGGTTGTTGCTGCCCTGGAAATTGTTGTTGTTGCATCAACGGGATTTGTTGTTGTGGTTGCTGCAGTGATGGCTTTTGCGGCTGGAATTGTGGCATTGGACCGCTAAGTACGGCAGTGGCGGTGGTCGCCGCGATAGCAAGGAGGGCAAGGATGAGAAAGGCCTTCATGGTGGATTTGTATTGTCCGCTGCTTGCTTGGCTTGAATGATGTGCTATAGTTATGGGAATGATGGATGAGGAAGGATGATCATCATGCTACGGGCCTATTTATAGCTGCCATGGTATGATCTCTTTCACTATTTTCATTCGCTTTTCTGGAAAGTTCTTGCATGCTTCCCGAAATCACAATTTTGTATGGTGTGTTTGGTGGCACTACTTAGAAGTATACTCTTGGACTGATCCTTAAAGTTCCTTGTTGTTGCACTATCATTCCACCATAAAAAACGTGTGATAACTCGAATGACTCATCTTATTCACTTTACAGCCCAAACACTGATCTAGATTTGCCAAATTTTCTGAAACTAAGTTTGTAATGTTCTGCAAGTTGTTACGTGTAAACTAGATAAGCATGCCTTGCACTGAACTTAGTTTGTATTCTTATGTGGCCTGCTAAGATAGATGAGACTAGTAATGTAACTTGCTTTGGTAGGACATGGCTCCTCATATTCCTTTTCATGCCAAGTGTTGTAGTGTTCAAGAAGTTTTTTTTGGGACAAACTTCCAATCTATTCATCTTCAATAATGGTAGTACAACGAACACTAGAAATAATAAAAATTACATCCAGATTCACAGACCACCTAGGCGACGACTACAAGCACTGAAGCGAGCCGAAGGCGCGCCGCTGTCATTACCCCTCCTTCGCCGGAGCCGGGCAAACCTTGTTGTAGTAGACAGTCAGGAAGTCGTCGTGCTAAGGTCCCATAGAACCAACACACCAGAACAACAACCGCCGCCGTTGAAGAGTGTAGATCAGAAGGATCCAACCTGAAGACACAAGAACATAGACGAACGATGAATAGATCCGAGCAAATCCACCAAAGACAGATCCGCCGAAGAATCACCTCCACACGCCCACCGACGATGCTATACGCATCAAGGGACTAGACGGGGAGACCTTTATTCCATCTTCAGGGAGCCGCCACCATCTCGTCTTCCTGAGCAGGACACAAACCCTAACAAGACTCGAAAAAAGATCTAAAAACGGAGCCCTCCCCCCGGCAAGGGCCGGAATCCAACTCCGCCCCCATGACCCTAAGGCCACCGGAGACGGGGCGGACCGGCGCCGGCGGGAGTTAGAGGAACCCTAACTCTTTTTGGGGGAGGCCGCGGCTGGCTAGGTCGTACACGGGTTTGGTGGCAGGGAGCCAGCCGTGTGTTCTAGAAAACTACAACACTTATCCGTCTGCACAACATGTGCATGGGCTTTAATTCTCCATGCAAGTGAAGAAAACTACTTTATGCATCACATCTCAAAGCTCTAGGTATTATGAACTGTAGAACACATGTTTTCTTTCTATTCCTCTATCTATTTCTATATAATACTACACTGTCACCTGAATTTTCATATCGTCTAACTCATCCTTTGATTACTGACTAGGAAATATGCCCATGCATTGCAACGGGAGAAACAAATTCTCACTGACATTCATGCAACTTTAGACGCACAACTACCCATGACATAATCACCGCGTCGATTTTAGTTGTACAACTTAGATGTGAGTAGTTGACGCTTAGGATGTGGGTGCATAAATTTCTAATATTAAAACTAACTCATCCAAACAAATTCATCTGAACTAAACTGGGCAAAAACATGATATATCATTGATCGATATGAATAAAATACAATCTAACAATACATGTTGAGGTTGAGAAGAGATTCGAACCTAGGGAAAATTGAGGAGGTACGTCGCTGCTTGGTCGAGTCACTCGCGCGGTCATTCCTGATGCCGCCACTGCCGAGAAGGGTAACCCAGGTGATGCGAACCATCGTAACTGACGGGAATCGACTTTAAGATGCAGGAGAAGGTGGAGATGGGGGCAAGCATGGATCCAGAGAGGTCGCCGGGCGTGGTGAGACACTACTAGGGAAAACCTTATACACAGAAGATTATCAGTAGTGCTGGTTAAAATGAGGCGCTACTGCTAATTAACAGAGCGCGTGGTCACGAAGGGCGCTACTGCTCAGGAAAGACGCTACTACTATAATTGCCACACTGTTGCCGACAGGCTAGGTATAGTAGTAGCACGCTTCCAAAACACGCGTTACTGCTAAGTATATAGTAGTAGCGAGTTTTTAGGGGAGGGCGCTACTGCTAAGTTTGAACCATGCCACATGGCGGGCCCCACATAGCAGTAGCGCTTGTTGCAGGAGTGCGCTACTGCTACGTTTTTTGCAACAGCGTGTTTTAGCAACCCTCGCTGCTGCTAAGGCACAACAGCCACCTTTTGCTACCCCCTCTCCCATCCTCTCTTCCTTTCACTTTCCCATAGCTTCCACCTCCTCTCTCCCTCACTTTGCTTCTTCCTCACTACTTCTCCCCCATTACTCTCTTTATTCTACCTCTCTTTCTCTCTCTTTAATGCTCCTAGCTAACTACACCATCTTCATTAATGCAACTCCTTTCTCTTTTCCTCCCCTCCAGTAGCTAGTTAGAGTCATCTCCTTCCCCAACTAGCTAGGTAGATCTACCCATTTAATGAAGTAACCTATGTACCACTCTAACTAGATCTAGCCATGTCAAGAAGTAAGCTTTGTCCACTTTTGATCATTCCCTAGGTGTGTGGCGACACCGATCGACATCATCATCACCGTGCTCGATCTCGAGATAGGTGATTAAAAATTTGTGCTTTTGCAAGAATGGAAATATGTGTATGTGTGCAATATGACATAATCGGGCGATATGATGGAAATTGTGTGTGTGGCATGAGTTGTCGCCGAATTGTGCTTGAGTTGCCTATGTTTTGCTGAAATGTCGATTTATTTCCGTGTCGGCAAATTTTGGGCAAACTCTATATGTCCTATTTTTAGGG
Source organism: Thinopyrum elongatum (assembly GCA_011799875.1). NCBI lineage: Eukaryota > Viridiplantae > Streptophyta > Magnoliopsida > Poales > Poaceae > Thinopyrum > Thinopyrum elongatum. The sequence continues at coordinate 109,315,004 of CM022303.1, forward strand.
AAGATCATGCCGAATTTTTGTATGACTTTGATGCATGCATGCATTTTTATAATCAATTTGTTAATTATTACCGCGCATGCGTTCATGATGGTCAATGAAATGATGGTGGAAAGGTGGTTGCGATCGATGGTCCAGGACATGAATGAAAATAACCGGATAAAGATTTTATGTCCGTGTCGAAGATGCAAAGGAGGAGTTTGGCTCGACCCCTATGAGGATGGTCGTTTGATGGTGCACCTACTCATGACTGGCTTCATGGATGGCTATACTCGGTGGATAATTGAAGATGATGATGATAATGAGGAGGCCGACGGGGCAACCAATGACGACATGAGGCAAGACGAAGAGATGACCGATAATGGCGGCGAAGAAGGGGCCAGACATGGCGGCGGGGAAGAGGCCGGACATGGCGGCAGAGAAGAGGCCGGACATGGCGGCGAAGAAAACATGGACTACACGCCGCAGACTTCATCGCTACAAAGTTCAATCATGCGAGACCCTCATGTTCGAGACCTGCTTCGCAAGGAGACGAGTACTGACAGAGCTGCTTCTAGAGAGGAGGCCAAGCTGGAGCAACTGGTGGTAGACTCGAACACTCCATTGTATGATGGTTGCGATCCCGAGGTGACCCGCTTGAGTTTCACGCTCGAACTTCTAAAGACGAAGGCTAAAAACAAATGGACCGACACTAGCCTCGATGAGCTTCTCAAGTACCTAAAGGTTGTTCTTCCCGCGGGGAATCTATGTCCTACTAGTGTGGATGAGGCCAAGAAGATCGTGTGCCCTCTTGATCTGCCGCACGTTAGATACCATGCATGCATCAACGATTGCATCATTTATCGGAAGGAGCACGCGTAAAAAACCAGCTGTTTGGTGTGCAATGATTCTCGATACAAGAAAGCCGGAAAGAAATCTCCCTAGAAAGTTGTATGGTACTTACCGATCACTCCCCATCTGCAACGTTATTTTGTAAATCCCAAGGAAGCAAAGCTCATGTGTTGGCACGCGGAGAGGAAAAAGCCCGACGATGGAGATGATCCGAAGCTAAGACACCTCGTGGATGCAAGCCAGCGGAGAGCGTTCAACGGCGAATATCGATATTTCGCATGTGATGCAAGGAACATCGTGCTTGGCGCGTGTACCGATGGCATGAATCCATTTGGCAACCAGAACATCAACCATAGCACATGGCCCGTGTTTGTATGGATGTACAACCTCCCCCCTGGTTGTGCATGAAGTCGAAGTACATACACATGAGCATGCTGATTCAGGGGCCGAAACAACCGGGAAATAATATTAATCTGTATCTGGGCCTACTTCAAGAGAAGTTAGACACGTTATGAAAAACACCGGCCAAGGCATGGGACGCCAGCAAAGGCGAGTATTTCTATATGAGAGCCGCGCTGATCACGACGGTGCACGACTATCTCGGTTAAGGATATGTCGCAGGCCAAGTGTGCCACGAATATTGTGGATGCACGCGATGCATGGATGATACAACGTCTCAGCAGCTAACGTCAACAAAAGATGGCGGGTCTGGGAAAATCGTGTACATGGGGCATCGAAGATGGCTCGAGAAGGACGATCCATGGAGAAACCGTGGAGATCTATTCAATGGTGAGGCTGAGCATCGAGGACCTCCATGGAAGCGGAGTGGCGCCGAAATCGATGAGCTGTTGAAAAACTGGGAACAGCGCCCCACGCTGGGAAAGACGATGAAAAAGGCGTCGGAGCCGCTGCTGAAGGTATGGAAGACGAGGTCTATTTTCTGGGACTTGGAGTACTGGCACAAACTTGACATGCCTCATTGCCTTGATCAAATGCATATCTGTAAGAATGCCCTTGAGAGCTTGCTTGCGACACTGATGAACATGCCAGATAAGACCAAGGATGGGCCGAAGGCAAGAAGAGACTTGCAAGATTTGAAAATCAGGGCAGATCTGCACATGCCGCCCCGTAGAAAGTCAGAGGAGACAGAGACGGAGACGGAGGCGCGGGAGAAGAAGGGAAAAAGTGAAGGAATAAGATTATTGCCCCCCTTCTTGCGTCACCTTAAGTCTGGCTGAGATCGATCAATTCTTCAAGTGCCTTACCAGAATCAAAGTTAGTTTTGGTTACTGTGGGAAGATAAGGAGATTTCTAGACACGAATAAGAAAAGGTTCAGCAGGATGAAGTCCCATGACTGTCATGTGATGATGACGCAAATACTACCTGTTGCCCTTAGAGGGGTAATGGACAAGCACGTCCGTGACACACTTATTGGTCTCTGCAACTTTTTCGATGTCATCTCTCGAAAGTCGATCAGTGTGAAGCAACTCTGAAGGCTACAAGAAGAGATCATTGTAATACTAAATGAGCTTGAGATGTACTTCCCGCCCGTGATCTTTGATGCCATGGTGCATCTGTGTGTCCACATTGTGGATGACATAATAGACCTGGGGCCGTCATTCCTGCACAACCTGATGCCATTCGAGAGGATGAATGGGGTCATCAAAGGATTCGCTCGTAACATGTCCCGTCCGATGAAAGCATCGTCCAGGGCTATCTGACACAAGAGTGCATCTCTTTCTGCGAGAATTATTTATATGGCGGAGACCGGCCTGGTGTTGGTTTGCCCGTTAAGAAGCACCTTGGGAGGCTCGAAGGAGAAGGTCACTCCAACGGTCACAGGGAACTCCATCTGAGTTACTCGGTTCAATGCAACAACTTTGACATAGCAAACTTAGTAGTGCTACATCACCTAGACTTGGTAGATCCTTTCGTGACACTACACAAAGAAACCATCGCAAAGAAGTATCGTGGCCGGCGGCTATGCAGGATAAACGCCGAAGTTACTAGAGAGCACAACTCCACTTTCCTGCATTGGTTCAAATAGCATATTCTTGCTAATCCCCCAGAAGAGGGCTCTAAGGATGGATTGCTCATATATGCCTTTGCACATGGCCCCGCGGCCAACCTTGCGACCTATCAGGCATACCATATCAATGGATACACGTTCTACACGGAGGCCAAAGAACCCTAGGTTAATTTTAGGGTTTAGGTGTTTTAGTTAATTGTAGTTTAGGTGTTTAGTTAACTAAATTCTAGGGTTAGGTATTTTAGGTGTTTAGTTATGTTAATTCTAGGGTTCAGTTGTTTCTGCTAAATGAATTCTAGGTATTTTAGGTCTTTTAGGTGTAGTTAACAGAATTCTAGGTATTTTTTTAGTTAAAGCAATTGTTGCTATTTAAAGAAAAAATAGAATTGATTAACACTAGTTAGTATGAACCCTAGCTAGGTTTCAAATTAGGTAGTATGAACTATGAACCCTAGGTGAATTAGTATGAACCCCAGGACAGATAAGGTAGTATGAACCTAGTTAATTAGTATGAACCCTAGGTTTCAAATTAGGACAGAAATTTAACTAGGTTTTCAAATTAGGACAGAAATTTATCTTGGTTTCAAATTAGGATAGAAATTTAGGTAGTATGAAATTAGAACAGAAATTTGGTAGGTTTCAAATTAGGACAGAAATTTGACAAGTGCTGAATTTACTATCAAATTTGACAAGTGCTGAATTTAGTTTCAAATATTGTGAAGAAAAAGGACCTCTTGCATTTTTCTTCAAGTTCTATATTTTTCTTCCTGTTATATCCAAAATTGAAGTGGACATGTGATTTGGATATGTGATATTTGGAATTTGGACATGTTATATTTAGAGATGTGATATTTTGGACATGTGATATTTGGAAAATGATGGTTATGTTCAGGGTAAATGATCCGAGTGGCCTATGTTTCAACGGAATGCTGATTCATTTCCGTTCCGATGAATTTTAGGCGCTCGCTATGTCCACTTTTTAGCAAAGGTCATGCCAAAATTTTCCATGAATTTTGGCATGACTTGTGCTAGAAAGTAGGCATATCGAGTGCCGGGATTTGCTGCGAGGGGAATGAAACGGCATTCTGGCAAACCATAGACCTTTTTTTATGTCATTACTCATTTTATTATAGTTTAAGAATTAAACGAGGAGACTTAATCGTAGGAAACATGTCGAACAACGAAGAAACCGGGCCTTCTGACCACAATGCAGACGAGATGGATTATGAGGGTGAACATAACTACCTCGACTATTTGGCTACTAAGCACAGTCAAGGTTTGCAGGGCGGCGTCGATGAAGGTACTGACGCCGACATCGACACCGATGGCACCGGCACCGATGGCGGCGCCGAGACCGGCGGGGAAGGTACCGGCGGGGAAGCCGCTAACAAAAAGAAGAAGCAGATGATACAAAAACCTAACAAACTTGGCATCGGATGACTGCTGATCACAAAGATGGCCCATGGCAAGTTTGAGCCATTAGAGCCGGAAGAACCTCGCAAGTGCTACGGGAACCAACTCGGATGCATCCTACGGGAATGTGCGAGCATCAACAACGATGACTTAAGGGGTAAAGAACATTTGAAGCAGTTGCTCCTAACAAAGCTGCACAAGAGATTCCAATGCCCCGACCGGGATGACCGCATAGAACACCCGTGGAATGATCCGAAGATGAAAAAGATTAACAATCACGCCATGGGCATGTTCAGCAATGATTTGGCCTCCTAGAAAGGGAGGGTGAAACGAGCTATTGAAGCTAAGGAACCCCTGTCCAAGATTCTGGAGGAAAATCCGACACTTACGGAAGGGGAGTTCCAAAAGTTCAAGGACACTTGCGCCACCGAGGCAGCCAAGGCTAAGGCTAAGAAATTCAAGGTGCTTTAGCAAAGAAACACGGGGAACCAACGCCTCGGAAGCCGTGGCTACCTTGGCAAAAGGCCCATATGGGATAAGGAGGATGCGGAATGTGAAGCCGCGGGTCTCCCAGACCCCTTCGCGAAGTTCACCGCCCCCTTGGAACGTGACTTCATCAGGGCCGACTACAAGTGGGACAAGGAAAAAAAGGTTTTTTACATGGACCCGATCACGAGGAAATTGGAAAAATACTGGTAATTATTCTTTTACCACACCTTACATTACCTTCTGATCAAGTTGACTACACATTCGTAAACGGTTCACATTCCTTTTGCAGGAGAAGCAACACAGGCTTGCAGCCGAAAGCGAGTCTTCGTCGATGAGGCCCAAGTGGGACACCCCTCTCAACCGGGCCTTGAATGAACTGAAGGGACTCCATTTGGACCAGCGGCCGCAATATGGATGTGTGCACGGTGCCGGAGACGGCGCCACGTGGAAAGTCTTTTACAACGAGGGTCCGGAGGCCAAGAAGCAGAAAAAGAAGTTCAATCAGGCGGACATCGACGAGAAGATGCAGCTTGCGTTCGAGAAAAAAGCAGCTGAGGACGCGAAAAAAGCAGCTCTGGAGAAAAATGAGTTGGTCCAGCAGACAATCGCTGCAGCCGTAGCTGCCTGCAGAAATGATTTCGCTACTAACTTGATCCCGGCTGGGTGAAGGAAAATCCAGACAAGATGGCAGATGATTTTCCCATGCCCAGCTTCGTCGGGAGCAACTCGGTGAACATCACAACCGCACCATCACCTGCTCACGCAACCGGGCCTGCTCCCGCACCCGCACCCGCACCCGCTCATAGCAGCCCGTCCTCTGTCTCTGGCGCGCTAGGCAGGCCTTCGTCTTTGGTTGTGCTCGACGCCCTCACGGTAATTACACGTCGCACCAACATACACTAGTGGAAAAACGACTAGCCACAACTTTCTTTTGTGGCGCGCCGTTTTTCATCAACGCCAGCACTACTTTTTTCAAATAGTGCTGGCGTCTGCCAAATTGGTACGCCAGCTATAAGTTGCTATTGCTGACGCTGCCAATACTTCCGACGCCACTACTATGTGGGCCCAGTTGTCGTGACCAGTTGCAGTATATTGCCGTCGTGCGATTTATAAACACGCCATAGATACTTAAATCTGTGCTGTTGTGTCTTCGCCCGGAACGCCAGCACTAAGTTGTGCCTATATATAGATGTGTTGGCAGCCCCTTGTTCTCAAATACATTCACTTCCATTCTCCACAAAATTCTACTCCCTCTTAGTCAGCTGCTTTGGTGACAATGGACCCACCGGAGCTTGTCGAATCGGCACGAGCCCCCCGTTCGAGCCCACGTCAGCGGGGCGTGTTGCAAGTTTGGGACTCCGCCGCCTTGGCCGAGCTATCATCTAGCCCCGTTGGCCACGACATGCACTCGCCACAGCCAATGCAGCCAGCCCTGTCTGGCGAATCATCCCGCTGCAGCTTGACGTCCCTTCGATGATCCGGCAGCTATGCCACCGACGCTGAAGCTGCCAGGAATCGAGTGAGGGCACCTGTGCTGCTTTTTTGCGGTTGTGAACGCCCTGCTGATAAGCATATGTCGCACACACAAAGTAATCCAGAGCGAGAGTTCTACATGTGCGGTAACCGTGGAAAGGTAATATGACAGAAAATACCTCAATATTCTGCTAATTTGCACAATTTGCGATCATTAATGTATGTGTGTGTATATTGTGATCCATAAGTGTTAGGGACAAAATATTGCTACACATGGATATGAGTTGATCTCGTGCAGAAGTACGTGAGCGAGTTGCTTGAGTACTCCATTGGTGAACTAAGACAACAGATAGATGAGATGCAGCTGAAGACTAATGTGATGCGCGGCCAAATTCAAAAATTCAAGATGCTTCGATATGCCTTTTTAGCTGGTGTTATACTTGGCCTCGTTCTCCCTGCTGGATCAGTGACAGCTTTTTTTCTCATGGGAATCATTACACTGATGATGTTCTTAGTCTAGATTAAGAGTGTGTAGTACTAGAAGTTATATATAGTAGCAAACATGCCCGTGCGTTGCAACGGGAGAAAAATAAATATGAAAAGTATGGCCAGTGAGTTTAGCCATCTTAACCATTCATGGAACTTCTATAGGGTGAGCTGATTCTGAATCCATGCTAACCCAAAAAAAAATCCACACTATGGATCATACTAAGAGCACATATGTTCCTTTATATTGAACAAAAAGGTCATAAATACTGTACATGTCTGGGCCATTTCTTGTGCATTCTAGTGAAAACATTATTATGGCAAACTAAAGAATAAAGGGTTGGTAACAACTTTTTTTGATAAATAGGACAAACTAATGTAGAACACAAATGTCATTTATCTATCATCTCTCAACTTTGTAAAAAAATGAAGCTACAGTACACAATGATTGGAGACGATAGAACAACAAACTGAAGGTCTCCACCTGGTTATGAATTGAAGGAGGCAACCAAGGTTGTTTGATCCACATGGGCAGATTGACAAACAGGGCGTGGTTTGACCCAACTCAAGGGAGATGGTAGCATTGTCCACCTGTATAGTTTCCTCATATTTCCACCTTCACATGCCGCAACTGCCAGACGTCGAGCTCCCCTGCATCTCAGCAGGAGAGATGGAGAGATCGGGGTTGCATCTCTCCAGCACTATATAACGGGAGTTAATGGTCAGCGTCTGGAGCTGAACCTAGTAACAATTGTGTAACGTCGATTCACCTCCATGTAAATCATGGTGTTTCCGTACTTGAACTTTTGGCACAATCAGATCCTAATAACTACCATTCAGTAGATGCATAGATTTGCATCTTCCACTTCACATGCTAACAGAACCAAAGCACAAAGTTTCTCATCAACAAAATAATTTGTCATAACAAATTCTATGTTATAACTTATAAAGGATGCAAGTATGGCTAAAGTATGCATCTCTGTTTACTTTCCTTGTGTCATCAGAAGTTCAGAATTGATGTTAGAATTTTTTTGAGGATTAGGGCTTGGCTTATGAATTACACACGAGCATCATTACAAACTAAATCCTGGAGATCCCATCAGTTAAGGCTTGGTCACCATTAAATCTTGCTTTGCGGCCAGTGCATGATCATCTTGTTTTGCTCTCTGCTAACCCCCATGATCAGGCATGATTCAAACTTCTGCATGCATTCATGGATTTCAACAGTAATTGGGAACAAACCATCCAATTCTCCGTTTCATCTTCCAGTGATTTAACAACTGTAGTACAGTCCATCTCTACAATATAACGACATGATCGATTTGTGCAATGTCTGCTCTCCTAATCTTATTCAAGTACTGGAACTAAAAGGGCAAAGCAGCGTGTAGTGTCTCAGACCTCAATTCTCAAATTAACTGTACAATTCAGAGGCAAGTGCAGCAAATTACCAATAGTACAACCGACAATCCAGATTTCAAAGGGCAAGCGCAGTAGAATAGCATATGCTACCTTGCGGCCACTCCCCGGGCATGACACGCTCAACGGTGTACGGTGGTACCGTGTGGACGCCCTCCACGGCGACGGGGGCCTCGGAGGCTTGGACACGGCTGACGTCGTTAGGATGAAGCACGTTGTGATCCCGTACCGCGCGCCGCTGGCGCCCATCAACGACAGAGACGCCCCGACCCGACCTCCGGCACGTGCGCCCATCTGACCCCGCCCAGGAAGTTTCCAAAAACCGAAGCACCATGAGACCTGGTGGTGTATCGAAGCATGGCAGGACAACCTCCTGTAGCACGTCCTGGTAGGCGTTGCAAGCCCTCAGCGCTAATTAACAGCAGTTGGGACAACTCACGTGGAGTTGCTGCAGGCCACCGTCAAGCCGTGGCCGCGGCAAAAAGCGCTGCCACATCTGCCCTCGTCACCATCCCGCCGTCTTACAAATCCATGCACGTACATATACTCCAAGCAAATGTACGTACGTCCCTTGTTTGGCAATTACTCCAGGCCGCCATCGGTGCTAAGCAGCCCCGAGCCCAGTCCTGCGAGTATGGGCTGCCACTGCCAACGCCGAAGCTGGATCGCCCAAAACTTGTTCTTTGGTTCCCGTCGTCGTCCTTCAATCTGTCAGGCGTTTTGGGCGAGGCGGCCAGTGTAGGGCGGCCACAATAATTGTTTGTGGATTGATTGGTTCTGGACCGGTGCTCTCTTTATATAGTAGTAGTGGCAGTGCTTCTAGGAGCAGGGGATTGTTACAGCTCCCCGTCTTGGGGCGGCGGATCGGCCATGGACGGAGCGGGATCGAGTCAAGAAACCCTATTTTTCTCTCTCTTTCGTTGGGTTTGGTTTTGTTAGGAGAGCTCGTGGGTGTCTGAATCAAAGGGGATACCATGGAGGAGACGGGAGCAGGGTGGAGGAACAAAAACATGATCGATTACGTGGAGACCAAGACAGACGGGGGACGTGGACGTATAGAGGGAAGAGTTTGCCTTCTGTTATATAGAAGACGTACTTTTAAATCTCGGTCATCAATCTTTATAGTTAACGCAAAATCAACGGATATAAAGAGATGACGGAAGAAGAACTATGAAATCTTCCTCCCTTTAATATTAGGTATAGATGTGTTATTATTTTCATCCTTCAACTATTATGTATCTATGCTAGATTAATGAGATCGATCGATGTTGGCCGGTGTTCTCTAATTATTGGTTTCCCTTGTATGGTTACATATTTACACAAAATAATTAGTAAAAATAATAATATAATAAACAATAGAAAAATAAAACAATAAACTAAACATCTATATAAATATAAAAAAACATGTCTAACACATAATTAAAAGTAAAAAATAATATGTGTAACAGATAACAATGGCGTTGGACGCGTAGGCCAACGCCAGCAATTACCCCGCCGCCCCTGGCAGGAGATATTGATTAAATTACCCCCCCCCCCCCCACACACACACACAACCGTCGATCCCCATTAAATCGCCGGCGCCCCCGTCGCCCTCGCCTCTGCTGCTTTGACCGCCGCCGCCGCCTCCGCCTCCACCGCCGAAGTCCTTGTCGCCGTCGCCTCCGCCTCCACCACTGAAGTCCCCACCCCCATCGCCATCGCCTCCGCATCCAGCCCGGCCACTGCCCCCGTCCCCGCCGCCGTCCCCGTCTCCTCCGTCGAAGCCCCCGTCGCCGTCGCCTTCATCGAAGCCCCCGTCACCGTCGCCTCCGCATCCACCCTGGGCACCGCCCCTGGCCCCGTCGCCCGCAACGCCTCCTCGTCATCTACCACCGCCGCGGGTGAGTTCTACTTAGTGTAGTGCAATAGTAGTGTACAATAATATCGAATTTTGTGTATACTAGTAGTGTAAAATTTTAGTGTAGTTGTAGACTATGATTTTAGATAGTGTAATTTTATTGTATTTTAGTAGTGTACTTGTGGTGAAAGAATGTAGTGTAGTTGTAGACTAGCTATGATTTTAAATAGTATAATTTTATTGTATTCTAGTAGTGTACTTGTGGAGAAAGGATGTAGTGTAGTTATAGACTAGCTATGATTTTAGATAGTGTAATTTTATAGTATTTCTAGTAGTGTACTTGTGGTCAAAGAATGTAGTGTAGTTGTAGACTAGCTATGATTTTAGATAGTGTAATTTTATTGTATTTTTAGTAGTGTACTTGTGATGAAAGAATGTAGTGTAGTTATAGACTAGCAATGATTTTAGATAGTGTAATTTTATTGTATTTCTAGTAGTGTACTTGTGGTGAAAGAATGTAGTGTAGTTGTAGACTATGATTTTAGATAGTGTAATTTTATTCTATTTCTAGTAATGTACTTGGGGTGAAAGAACGTTTTATGCATTATAGGTTTTGCATGTACTCGTTAATATGCCTATTTTTTACTAACTTGTTAGTTATATATATGCGTCGTCACAGATGGCTCCGAAGTTTGGTGGTGTGCGATAGAAGGGAAATAAGTAGTATGCCATCGTTAGGAAGGACAATGTCGTCCACGAACTTGGCCATTGGGACACCCCGGAGTTAGCGGCGCGCGCTTATGATGCCATGGCGGTCACTACAAAAAAAAGACATATCCGTGACATTTTGGTCCGAACGAATTTTTTTCTGTCATACTTATGACACTTCTATGACGATAATTGTGACAAAAACACGTATCATCATAGATGTGGTGGGTTCCTACTTTTATGACAAAAAAATCGGTTTTTCGTCCTGGACGGGCCGGGGACGCACCTGCATGACATTCTTTGGGCCGTCCACGATGGAAAAAATCATGGTAGAAGCGAGGGCGAGGAAAATATCGGGGAGTTCCCGGTTACGGTGGGTGGTCGGGGCCGAGCGATGCACGGAGGATTACGCGTTTCTCTCGTACACGTACGCGCGTGTGTGCGAGGCGTTGGACTCTAACTGAACCCGAGCGAGGCGTTCGCTTACTGAACCCGAGCGATTGCACTAGCTACGTTACTGAAACCGAGCGATCGATCCCTTGGCTGTTAACTGAACCCGAGCGATTCCTTCGCTACTGCTGCTAACTGAAACAGATCGAACCTGCTGCCTCTTGATGAACAGTGACCGTTGTTGGGGGTCGGATGAACAGTTTTCGGTGGGGGTTGGATGAACAGGACCCCGTGATAGTAGAGGCCGTTGCCGCTGGATGAACAGGACCCGTGAAGGGCTGGTTGAACAGTGGCTGGTGGAGGCTGGAGAAAGTCGACGGTGGATGAACAGTAGCAGGTGGATGCTGGAGGAAGTCGACAGTGGATGAACAGTAGCCCCGTGGAGGCTGGAGCGAGGCTGTAGACGGTGGATGAACAGTAGCTCGTGGAGTCCCATTTTGCGGTACGCCACACCCCTCCCGATGAAATTGGACCCCGTTTCGACTGTAGACCCTCCAACACAACTCCGTTTCCTCCGTTTTGCGGTACGCCACACCCCTTCCGATCAACAGTAACCTGTTTCGACCGTAGGACCTCAAACACAAGTCCGTTTCCTCCGTTTTGCGGTACGCCAGACCCCGTTTCAGCTGTTCTGTCCAAGCCGGTTGGCTCCCATTGAACAGGACGCATTCCGACCCAGTTTGTTGCCTCCTGATGAACAGGACGCTGTTTCTCTGTTCCGACCCAGCCGGTTGGTGCCCGATGAACAGGATGCCGTTGCTGGTGTTCGTTGCCTCTCCATGTACACAAGCCCTGGCCGTCTGTATGCGCGAGTACGCGTTCGAGACTCCGCCTGTATGTACGTACGTGGCCATATTATTTGCCCTGTGGTTGTACGTACGTGTACACGATTTAGACGGGACTGCCTGAACTGCTACGTCGGGTGCTCTACTATGACACGTGCCGCTACTTACTCGGCCACGGTTCATACTTGCAGAGAGACCGATCGACCAGTACGTACGTACACGTTCGCGACCAGACAGACAACGCTACGTACGCTTCAACCGGATGGGTCCCAGCTTTGAGGGAGGATAAGGAGGCACTTCCTTCCGTGCGAAGATATAACTGGTGGGTCCCAGCTGTCAGGGGGAAGAATTATTTTCTCGCCCGTATGGACGCACTTCCTTGCGTGCGGAGATGTAGCTGGTGGATCCATCTGTCAGCCTCACCGCGTACAGTAGTCTTCCGATGACTGTCGTTCGTTGACCAACTTGACCACGCCGCGCGGACATCATCCAGTCGGTAGACGACGGCGAGGCCTAGGAAGGGAACGATGCTGAGCCAGGGAAGACGAGGCAGGTGGATGCCCACGCGAAGGGGAGTACGAGGGTTCACTAGTTCGGCTGCGGTGTAAGGCTGCGGTCGCCGGAGAATAATAAGGGGTGTGGGTGAGTAGAGGGAAGGCCTGGCCAGTGGTAGTATGGTCGGGCGGTGAGGCCTGTGCGGCAGCACAGCCGGCCACGGGAGGCTGGAGTAGGCGGTACGGCGGGCGCTGGTTTGGGCGGCTGGAGCAAGAAGACCAGAGGTTGAAGACGCAGCTCGGCCGTTGGATTAACATGCAACGGTCACTGCAGCTAGAATCGTTTATTGACTAAGTTGAGAAAGCCCTGCATACGCGTCAACTTAGTAGGCCCACAAGTCAGGCTCCAAATCTGGTGGGTACCAGCTAGGAGGGGGAATTATTTTTTTTGCGCGTAAAAAGATGGCACTTCCTTGCACACGAACAAGTTTTCTGGTTTTTTTATTTCTTCTTTTTCGAGTTAGAATAAAAAGAAAACAATTTAGCATTTTTGGTACCATCTATATTTTCACGAAATGGATCATAATAAACCTGGTGGATCCCAGCTGTCAGGGAGAGGGAACTTTTTTTCCGCTTAATAAAGGAACCACTTCCTTGCGTGCGAAGATGTAGCTGGTGGGTCAAACCAGTCAGGGGGAGAAATCATTTGTTTTCGCATAATAAGGGGGCACTTGCTGCGTGCGGCCATGGGCCATGTGGGTCCCTACTGTCAGCCACTCTACGTGCATGCCTCTTCTGATGGCTGTCGTTTGTTGACAAAGTTGACCATGCCGCGTCGAGAGAACCAATGCGGTGAACGATGGCGAGGCCTAGGAAGGGAACGACCCGGAGCCGGTGAAGACACAACAGTGGATGCCCACGCGGAGGGGAGTACGAGAGTTCGCTGGTTCAGCTACGGTGTGAGGCTGCCGTCGCCGAAGAATAACAGGAGGTCTTGGTGAGTAGAGGAATGGCCTGGACGGCGATGGGAGTAGGGTGGGCTGGTGAAGCCTGCGCGCCAGCACAGCCGGCCACGGGAGGCGGTAGCAGGCGGTACCGCCGGCGGTGGTTTGGATGGCTGAAGCAAGAATATCCGAGATTGAAGAAGCACTACATCCGTGGGATCGACATCCAACGGCCATTGCTGCTAGAATCGTGTGTTGACTATAAGTTCACAAAACCTTCCATACGCGTCAACTTATTAGGCCCACGAGTGAGCATCACATCTGTGGTAGAGAACATATAGTCCATTTGCGATTTGTAATAATGTACATCCCATTTTTGAATTCTAATGGAATTTACTACAGACCATTTACAGTTTGTTAAAATTACAACCCATTTTCTAGTCAGGACAATGATTAATAATTTCAACCAACCGCTCAAAACAGAATTTAATAAAATTTCCCACATTTTGATGGGATCCGAAATATTTTTATCCCGAAATTTCGAGTCAGATTAAATATAATTTCAAAATAAATTTGTATTAAGTAAAAATGCAACGAAATATTGCGCGCGCAACAAGTAATGAAATAAAAAATTTCAAAATCCAAAAATATTTTTTTAACTAATTACGTGTTTGGTGCATTGTTTTATAGTTACAGCCCAGTTTTTATAATTACATCCCATTTATTATTTCTTAAATCTCATTTTCTTGTTAAGCCTAATGCATCCCTCCTAGGAAAGATTTGCAGAATAACAAGTTGACCTGGGCTGGATATTCCTAAAAAAAAGTATAGCTGGGCTAGCCATTTTCACCTTAAAAAAATTAATATCTGGGCTGAATATTTGGGCGACATAAAATAATAGCCTGGGCCAGACGGGCCACAGCCCGCCCAGTTGATACCCTGCTCCTCTGAACAACAACAAAAACATCTCTTAAGAAAAACTCTGCTCACATATCAAAAACACAAATACTACTCGAGCTGCTGGGTCCCAGCTGTCTACCGCTTCTTCTGCAATTCTCTCGTTTATTGACTATATAGGTTGACAATGATATGGGACCGTGATGTCAGGAAACCAGGAGGAATAATTTTTTTTATAGTTGTATATAATAAGGAGGCACTTGCGTACGTCCGGCTATGGCCCTGGTGGGTCCCCACTGTCATCCTCTCCAAGTAAAGTCATCTCTTGATTCCTCATGTTTGTTGACCATGTTGACAACGCGAGACGGCGGTGCCACGGCGAGCGCAGCAACTCGAAGGACGACAGAGAAGGCCTCGCGGGCCCTACGGATGGTCTGATACAGCGCCCGCTGGTCATTCAGGAAGCCAGGATCATCGGACCCCTATGAGCACCTTCGAGAGACTGAGTCGGCATGAAACGGTAAGGCCGCGCTTGGGAGCTCTGGATTGTTTCGCACCTGTATTAAGGATATAAGTGTAATTTACTACTCACCGGAAACAACGCGTAAAATAAAGGCGTAATGAAACCGACAGCCCGAGGTCTGTAACGAAAACCGACGAGTTACGCGTGTAATTTGAGAAACCAGTGTATATTATACCAGTCGAAAACGACCAACCAAGTGTTTCGCCCAAGACCATCTGCTTTTATTTACAAGCATCAGTTTTACAAGCGGTTTTGGTTGGAAAACGACGATCCAATCACGGCCTAAGATGATGAGTTGGTCTGAAGATCATATGGTTTCAACTCTAACCTACCCGAGTTGTCGTATGGGTTATGAATGAAACATAACATGATGAACTTCTTAAGCACGAAAACAACAGAAGAGGATGATCTTCTTAACATGCAAATCACTGGCATTAGATCAACATGCAAAACAATACGAAGCATTATTGTCAGGAGGCATGGTGAACAGCTCGTGATGGCGCATGCCACAGCATTCCAAGCTCAACTTTGTAATCAAACTCACAAGGCCTGACATTTCATAGATAACATTCAGAATAAACTCTTAAAATACCTTGCATAAGTCAACATTCATGACTATGCATCTCATCAGAGTAAATATTTACTTCTGAACTGAACACACGAATAGGAAAAAACGATCGACGCTACTCACAGCAAAGGGCGTCCCATTCCAAAATATCAAATGCATGTCTTCTGACTAATATCAATGAGCAAAATTTGACAAGGTTTTCCAATTCCAAAATATTAAACGAATGTCTTCTTGCTAACATCAATGATTAAACTTTGACAAGCTTTTTCCATTCAAAATATGTAATGCCTATGATTGAGGAACGGGCAGGGTTTGTCATCAGTTTGCACCTTGAAATGGCACATGGAGCCGGATTAACCAGCGTATCTTTTTGTGCAGTTCCACTGAAATCAAACAATGTCTTGCATAGCACGGTGGATTTCATCACCAGCGTCTACTAATACTCTAAAGCTTCTCGATCATTCCTTGTGTAATGTAGCGCAAACAGTGACTGCTTCTTTCTGCAAAGTGGAAATACACCCTGGGCCCAATAATGCAACAGTTTGCCTTAAACAAATTGGCTCCTTTTGTGCAGTTCAACTAAAATCAAAGTCAAAATAGAACTGAGCAGAAGTTTTGATATCCCTATATGCACAAATAGGTATAAAGGAAACAATTATTGAGAAATAACGGTTGATGACTTATACTCCCAGAAGAAAAAACATCTACCTTATCTTAATGGGAAACAAAGCAGGACAGTAGTAATTCTCTAACAGTGTGATTCATTCATATTAACTGAGACATTATCTTCACAATACCTTGTTTCAACATGTGTAAAGAACGACAAAGCAGAAAAGTACCATTCCAAAAACAGTGCAACTGATTCATATTAATAGAGACATTATCTTAACAATACCTTGGTTAAACATGTAGAAAGAACTACAAAGCAGGATAGTACCATTTGTAAAACACTTTAGCTGATATATAATAACAGAGACATTATCTCAACAATACATTTCTTAAACATGTATTCCCGTCGATCCCTAACAGAAATGGTACTCCCGCCGATCCCTAACAAGTGTTGCAGTTTTGAACTAAGATTCAGTAGTTAATTATAAGAGTGGCATTGCTTAATTTTACAAGTGGCATTAGATTAACAAAAAGCATAAATAGTTCTAGGGGAGAGTGGGCGCAACAACACCATGTGCTTCCATCTACTTATAAAGGGGGCGATGCAGAGTTTGTCGTAACAAAGCAACAAGCATCATGTTTGGGTTGGTCCCATTTTTGTCCACTTAATGGGAAAAGACAGCAATACAATAGCTTCAATTCAACATTTATTTAAAACAGTACCACTACAAGTAGCACAACATCTCAAAGCACACTGCACAATCATGTGGATGAAGGCCGATACTGACCTTTCATGAGGCAGACAAGATCAAATACGAATCTGCCAACACGAATCGGAAATCCAATCTCGTTTTGTGTAGTTCAACTAAATCAGGCAAAGTTGTTGGTGTGACATTTAAGTTGAAGAGCACAAAACACTCTTAAAACAAAAGTGTTTTGCGTAGTGAAGCAAAAGGTCCCTATAGCAACGAGTTGAATAGATATCCCTATTTTCAGAGGTTAAAAAAAGAAACAATTACTGGCCGATAAAGGAGGATGAATCATATGGCCACAAAAAGAAGCATCTACCTTATCTTGATGGAAAACAAAGTAGGACAGTAGCATTTCTACAATGGTTGCAATGATTCATATTAACAGAGACATTCTCTTAAAATAACATTCGTTAAAAATGTAATTTACTTTTAACAATGGCATTGCTTCAATTTTCCAGTGGCATTCTTAGATTAACAACAGAAAAATAGTTGTATGGGACATGGGACATGCCAGCACCTTGTGCATCCACACGTATAAATGGGTGATGCATAGTATGTTGACAAGCCGCATATCTGTGTTGGTCCCAGATTTTTTCTCTTTGAACCTTTTTCCTATGTGAGGGCAGCAAATCTAGTCCTGCACAAACTACCCGACCCCCCAGTTTCTTTCTTTTATCAACAAAGAGATCGGTTCCTTACAGATGTGTGTACTAGGTTACCCCCTTTTTCCCTTTTCGACCAACAAAGCGGCTGGATAGCCACTCTATACTACTTTCCCTCCCTCCTTTCCTCATTGAACCACGTCCTAGATTCATGCTTCACCCCACCCCCCATCTTTCCTCTTTGAACCAAGACCTAGATTCGACTATAGAATCGAAAAAGACCCGCAAGCAGCTAGAGCAATGACGGTTTCAAAGAAAGTTATACCTTAGGGTCGTCGGGATGTGGCTAGGCTTGCGGCGGGAGGCCGGATCTGCCCACACTACGTACGACAGCGAGGAAGAAGGGGTCGGAGGCCCTCCCGCACCGGCGCTGGGTGAAAGAGAACAGCACAGCCGGCAGTGGAATGCCTCCCTCGCCGACGGCAACAGAGTGAACGCTACACCTCCCCTTCCGGGTGTGATGGCATCCGGACGGTTCCTTCACCAGCTGTGAGGGGAGGGGGGGGGGAGAGAGGCCAACGCAGTCTTGTTTATATCTGATGAAGAGGGTGAGGGATTTTGAATAGAGCAAACCCTAGCAAAGGAACGCTGAGCCTCCGGCGTGTATATATATATGTAGTGCAGCGAGTGTGTGAAGAGTGCAAACCCTAACGAACAAGCGTTGATGCTCCAGCTTATATAGTACATACTCGTGTATAGTACTAATATAGTGGAGTGGTTCTCTTTTTCTCTCCATAACAATCGTTTAAATTGTGTACAAAACGAAACTCTTTATTTAACGTGCCATTGAAGAGAACTACGATCAACTAACGATCCATGCGTCCTGGTCGCACTTCCTGTCGTTCATGTGCGGTACACTACCCTCCGTTAAGTGAACAACCACACACACACCAAATTATCAGAAAGGTTTGAGTGTGTGTACAAATAAAGAAATTTAATTTCAATTATTTTGTATGTACAGTTTTCCCTCTCTCAATAATTATGCTTTGTTGTGTTCGGCCTAAACTTGGTCAAACTTTACAAAGTTTGACTTCACTCAAATCTAATATGCAGAATACATAAAAACGGAGGGGTACTACCTCCATCCTGGTTTTTAGTCCACACCATATTTTTAATCAAAGTCTGACCACATATTTAGTTAAAAGCTGGACAAATATAATTACAGGGTAGTTGAAGACAAAGTTGTGAGAAGGCTTAGAAATCAATACAGAACTTTTGCTCTTAATACCAACGTTGATGCTTCTTCGAGGAAACATTTGGTTCATATCCAATTGTGTGATAAAATTGCACCAACGTAAACGACTGCTCCAAGATGAACTCATGAAGGATATCGTCTTTGTGGTAACAAGCAAAGAGCACTGATGGAAGACATCCCATTCTTCATGGAACATCGATCAGCTTCACCAGCCGATGCAACCATGAGACGCAACCATGAGCATCGATAGGTCATCGTGGTGATGCATCATCAATTTTGGCATCAAGTTTGGGTCAGGCACCAATGAAGTTTGATAATCCTGACTGTGGTTTTTGTTTCTTCTCGGTAATCAAGCTCGAGAAAGGAAGAACCTCTTGGCAGAGGACAGTGAGGCTGAGCAACAGTGGACATCCAATATTGTGCAGTTCCACTAAAATTGAGGAAGACATGCCCGAGTATGGAGATACGCATCCCTGTTTGCAAAAAAAAGAAAAAGATATTTAAGTAGTGTCGTTACTTTGTTTTAGCAGTGGAACAAGTTTAACAGCGGCTTCTTAATTGTCAATAAGAATTAATGAAACATACACAAAAAAATAGAAGCATCATGATTATCTTGATGGGAACTAAAGCAGGATACCAAAAAAAACTAAAGCAGAACAGAAGCATTTATCGACGCCTCTACATGGGCATTGCTTCATTTTACCAGGGATAGTTTTAAATTAGCAGCAGCAACAGGAGCATATGGACAATGACCGCACAACCACCATCTACTTTTTGTCGGAAAAAAATGTATACCTCCACCGATGCATAAATGATAAACCAGGACAACTTTTGGAGTGGCCTTTCCTCTATAATAGTAAAAAATAGGTGATGTTGGACCAGCCGACGAACCCTAACTACTGTACATGGGGAGCTGGGGAGTAGTGGTATAGAAGAAAACCCGCATGCATAGTACAATGAAGCATAAAATCCAAAAGAAGTTATACCTCAGGTGGGCAAGATGTGGCTTAGGCTGGCGGGCGGGATCTGCCCACACGATGACAGCGAACAAGGGCGCGGAGGACCTTCGTCCGCGCCGGCACCGGCTCAGAGAGGACGGTGCGCATCGGCTTCCTCTATCGCCGACGGCGACAACGTCAACGCTGGACCTCCTCACCTCCCGCAGCGGACGGGATCCGACCGGATCTGTGACCATCGGTGAGGAGAGAAATAGAGTGGACATTGTCATCTTGTTTAGATATGGAGAGGGTGAGAGAGCGAGACGCAAGAAACCCTATCAAATAAGAGGCTACATATACAATGGAGTAAAAAAATCTCTCCATAGCAGTGGTTTTAAATAGAATACGCGCGTTCCCGGAAAAAAGAAACGAAAACTCACGGACAAATCTTTTTTTAATGTACCAAGAAAGAAAACTCGATCAATAACACGCCCCCGCTTCCGGGTCGCAGTTTGTATCCCTCACGTGTGGTCCCCGACCCTGCATTATTAAGTGAACAAATTAAAGGGTCAAATTATTATGTACGTAAGCTGACTCTTCGTGTACAAATGCGCTCCATCGTGTACTCGCGGGTATGTCGGAGGCAGAGTGAGTGCATGTACATTTCTTCTTGTACGTAGTACTCCATTTATCTGACTTCATATTGTTTCCCACTCCTATGATATTCCTATACTAGGAACAAAATGAGGCGGTACTAAGTTTGTGTGTGTGTAGGAAGAACGAGACATCGATGATGTGTACGAGTAGTCGCGAGAGTCGTCACTATGTGTGTGTGTGCGCGCGCATACACACATAGACATTCATATCCGTGTTTACGTAAAATTCTTTCTTTCATCTCCATCTCCAATCATATTTGTCCAACTGGCACATTATTTACGTTATTAATTACACAGCAATATTTACGTACGTCCAGCATCTCTCGTTTGCGAGCGTCCGGACCGCTGCCACGCCCGCTCCTGACCGCCCTGGCCAACCCAAACCCTCTTCATCACCCGCACGTGCTTCCCACCCGAAACGGTCAGTGCCGCATTCATGCCTGGCCAGAGCGGACGCGACCTCTCACTGGCGCTGACATTGAAGCGGCGCGCCGGCCGAGAGAGTGCCGCCCACGCCGCTTCCCGATGCACGCGACTGCTCTGTGTTCAAACGTCACCACGGCCGGCCGCAACATGCATGTCAAAAAGTTCTTGGGAGTCCGTGCTACATCTAGCTGTCCTCCCCCTCCTCGTCTATCTCTTCCAGTAGTGCTAGTACTCCATGTTGCGATCCATCGACAAGCAGGCGGGAAAGTTTGCGTATACTTGGTTTGCGGTGAGTGGCATGCCGAGCGACCGCATGGGGTGGAGAGAGGGTGAGACACGAACGCGACAGATGTGATTTAAACTTTGGTTTTGTTCGATGGCGCGATCCAACGAAACGAAACGTTGGTTTCCAAAAGAACACTGTACTACATGAGGGAGAAGCGGATTCAACGAAGAGTGATGGTTTGCTTCTTCCATCCAACTAACTACCGGGTCTATGTGATTTGACGGCTCATTGGTCATTATTACTGTGGCGGTAGAGCATCATAGAGTGTCTGCACTCTTATTTATTTATTCGATGATAAAACTAACTTTCTCCACTCGTACACCGGAGGAGTACGAAACACGGCAGCCCAGTGACTACATGGCCCACCTCCCACTATCACCATATTCCTTGGACAGACCGCATGCCAAGAAAAAATTACTATACTCTCACATACTACCTCCGTCCTGGTTTATTAGTCCCACCATACATTTTACCACATGACCCACCATGTATAGTAATGGGCTACAAGAAAGTACTACTACATTTTACCACATGACCCACCATACACTCTCACATACTACCTCCGTCCTGGTTTATTAGTCCCCTATGTAATTTATGCATGATACTAGTATATGATACTCCCCACTATGAGTAGCCTTATACACATACAAAAAAGGACTGGAGGGAGTACGAAGCTTTCAAATTTTGTTTCATGTATGTATCCTGAATCCAAGGTTGCCCTGTTACAACATTCCATCAGATACGAAGGAAAACTAACACGCATGCTGATGCATCTCAATGATTCACAGATAATAGCCAATATTTACTTCACAACTAAAGACAAAAGTTGTGAGAGTGTGTACAAAAAAAACTACTGATGCGGTCTCTACGCCTTAAACCCTAAACATGATTTAATTTCCTGGCTATGTAGAACCTGTCGAAGGAAAGAAGACTGGCACCCTCGGATCATACGATGCTTTTGTGCAGTTCCACTAAAATCGAGCTGAGCATTCCTGTTAGCAAAGATATTGAAGAAGTGTGATTAGAATAATAGTAGTGGCACTAGTTCATGAGACATAAACTCATCACAAATAGAAGCCGGTAGAAGTAGAGAAAGATCCACATGGAGATGGAGCTATGTGGGGAGCTGCGGCAGTGGAGCAAGCCGGCTCCAAAAGGAAGTTGTACCTGGGACGTCGGGGTGTAGCTAGAAGGGCAGTGGGAGGCAGCATCAGCCCATACCGCGGGGACCCCCGATCGGCACGCACCGACAGTGGGTTTTCTTCCTCGTCGTTGTCGACCGCATCTACGCAGAACATCATCCACTTCCCCCGGCGGCAGGATCAGGCCGGATCTGTGACCAGCGGTGTGGCCACCGTTGTTCTAAGCTTTTGAAGAGAGCAACCCAAGCAAGCAGGCTTGTAGCTTATGCTCCTGCTAGTGTATATATAGTGGAGCGGTTTTCTTTTTCTCTCCATATCAACATTTTTATATTGCGTACGTGTCATTGAAGAGTGAAATGATGGTTGCTTCATCCGACTAACTTACTGTGTGATTTGACTGCTCCTGAGTGGCCCCTACACTTACTCCCCCTACGTGTATGACCGTTCCTGAGTCTCACTTGTACTTATCTCTATTTTCTTGCATGACACGTAGACAGGATGCGCATAGAGGAATTTTGTTACCACATGTTGTTATGTACCTACTCCCTCCTTCCGGTTCACTACTGGTACTCCCTCCGTCCTGGTTTATTGGTCCCCTTTGTACTCAATTCATGGGCTTGTTTTCCTCAAGAAATTGTATTTATCAACGTATTAATATTGGGAATGCATGCGTGAACAACGAATGATTAAACCTTGCATGCAACATTTTGATAAAGCATTGACATATGAACATGTGAATGTGAGGGACTACAACCTCGTGCGTGCATGCAACAGCCACATGTACACATGCACGCAAAAACACACACGATGCCCTAATGCATGCATGTCCGAGCACACGACGGAACATACACGGTCACGCTCAAGTGCTCAACCTACACTTGCATGCACACACATACTCAGCCAGGGTGAGCTAGTGACCGTATAAACACTGGAAAATGTATATATTGCCCGCAATGAGTGTTTTATGAAGTCCACTGACCATATTTTTACAAATATACAGTGACAGCCAGTGTATTTATCTCATTTCAAATTAAGCCATATTAACCGGAAGTATGGACTAGCATTACTTTGTTGTGTCCCGTCAACTTGCAGAACGAGGAGAAGCTTGCGCACGGTGTCTCGCAGGACAAAGGAGAAACTTTTGACTAATGCAAGCTCTCCCTCGCTCCGGCGGTAGACGTGCAACAGTTAATTCGGTGTCAGATTGCCAAAAGCATACACTGTACTAGTACCATCATTGTTTGACTTCCCAAAGAGGTGAAGAGCCAAGCGCAAAGTTTACTATAGTAGTACTCCGAGTAGTATTACGTAGTGCTAATAGTACTACTACTTAGTATACAGGTACTACTCGGAACCGCATGGTGGAGCGTCTGCACTCTTATTTTATTTTAATCTGTGATAAAGCAATCTTAAACACATTTGCTTCTCTTCGAGGGTTCTCGCATGTGATAATGGAAGTTGATTGCATGGAACACTCGCCACAATTCTTGCTTAATTCTGGCTCCTATCCTGTCAGAAATATGAGCGCTCAGTAATATTTTCTTTTTTTTTGTTATTCAGCATGTAAACAGGTCAGCAAACCTTGCAGCGCATCTTTGTGCGAACCGTGCTTGCTGCGCTTTGAATATGACCGAGAG
Source organism: Thinopyrum elongatum (assembly GCA_011799875.1). Classification (NCBI taxonomy): domain Eukaryota; kingdom Viridiplantae; phylum Streptophyta; class Magnoliopsida; order Poales; family Poaceae; genus Thinopyrum; species Thinopyrum elongatum. The sequence goes on from CM022303.1 coordinate 109,338,648, forward strand.
CTGGCTCGATGAAACACCTCGCTTCCTTATTTTGCGGGGTACCTCGCTTCCTAGTGACCAGTCTCTTGGCTGATTGTCCTAAGAATGCTTATATATGAATAAAGATCTCTCATTTACCCGCAAAAAAGATTTCATATTAACCGGAAAGGAGGCAGTATGGACTAGCACTACTTTGGTGTGCCCCGTCAACTCGGAGAACTAGGAGAAGCTTGCAGGACAAGGTAAAGCTTGCTTACGCCCTCTCCGTCTACCTCAAGCGCGGTGGCTCGCAGGACGAGGAGAAGATTTTGACTAATTCAACCTACCCTTGCCCAGGCGGTGGACGTGCAGCAGTTCATTCGGTGTCAGATTGCCAGAGGCATAAACTGTAGTACCATCATTGTTCGACTTCCCGAAGAGGCGAAGAGCCAAGTGCAAGGTTTAGTAGTACGAGTAGTACAATACTACTAGTATACAAGTACTAGGAACCGCATGGTGGAGCGTCTCTACTATTATTTTATTTTAATCTCTGATAATTTATTTGGGAGAAGTGTGGAAAACGGCAGCCCAATAGTACTAGCTATTAAAAACATCAAACATGTAATGATGACATCGATCAACCATGCTCGAATATATCTTGGCCTCCTTGCGACACCTAGCCCGTCTGTGTTCTCGCTCCTCGTCTCTCTCAAGGAGCGGCGGGTAGGCCATTTTGCTGTCAATTGAGATTGGTTTGCTCACACTCCGGTCCCATATGTCAGTGATATGCCAAGAGGAAGCGCGTTGACCGACAGGCCATACGCGGACTTGGTTTTGCACCTTCATACGTACTAGTATGAGAAGATTCAAAGAAGAGGGTATTGATGGTTGCTTCTTCCGAGCAGCTTACAGTGGGAAAGGTGGGGCTTATGATTTGACTGCTCATTACTCACTATTAGTGTGGCGCAACGACCGGGCTGAGTCTCCCATGCGGTTGTGCACTCTAATTTGGTGCATGGCACATGGACCCAGATGCTGAATGGCTTCTAGCAATGCTACCAAGGTTCCAACATTTGTTTACATAATTGACGTACACAAATAATTTTCCAGCGATATGAAATTGTACAATGCTCTGAAGCTTTCAACTTTTGTTTCGTGTGTCTTGCCAGCTGGAAGGTTGTCTCGTTACAACATCAATCAAATACTAGAAAGGAAACTAACATCCATGCTCTTTCGGAAAAAATAAAAAACTAACTTCCTTGCTAATGCATCTCAATGATTAGCAGATCAGAGCTAATATTTACACCACAACAAGACAAAGTTGTGAGAAGGTGTTAAATTAAAATTGATCCATGCTTTCATTTGCAGCAACTTCCCTCCAGCTCTGTCTAAATCAGTAAGGCATGTTGGGAAAAAAAGTAGCTGTCAGGAGCATGCAACATTCCGACCATTTTGTGCAGTTCCACTAAAATAGAGCTGAGCGTCCCTGTTCCAAAGATATTGAGTAAGTGTGATTACAATAATAGAGGACTGTTGATGAAACAATAAACACACAAATAGAAGCCAGTCACCTTTGCAGTCTCTTTTAAGACTAACTAGTTGGAGAAGATTAAGCAAATAGTTGGAGAAGATTAGGCTCGGAGTTGGATGAGGAGGATAGAGCAAAACCAATCTCCCTTTGTGTAGTCGCACTGAAATGTAGAGACGTTGCCCGTGTGACATTTTAGTAGAACTGCACAAAACACTCTTAAGAAAAAAGTGATTTGTGCAGTTCACCAAAATGTCGCAATAGCAACGAGGTGAAATGGATAGTCCTGTTTGCAAAAAAAAAGAGGTAGAAAGGAAAAAAATACTGGCCAATAACAGTTGATGGCACATACAACGACAAAAAAGAAGCATATTCCTTGTCCTAAGGGAAGATAACAGCACGGTTGTTTACCTAAAATGGTGTGAGGACGAGATTGCAATATGGAAAGTACGCCGGACGAGCTACGTTTTGGGTAAAGAACTAGGGAAGATCCACATGCAAGATTTTCCGCATGCAGCGACGTGGGAAGATGGGCAATGGAGCAAGGCCGGAGGGGAGGAAGCTGTACCCGGGGGTCGTCGGGATGTTACTAGGAGGGTGATACGTCCCCAACGTATCTATAATTTTTGATTGTTCCATGCTATTATATTATCTGTTTTGGATGTTTTATATGCATTAATATGCTATTTTATATTATTTTTGGGACTAACCTATTAACCTAGAGCCCAGTGCCAGTTCCTATTTTTTTCCATGTTTTTGAGTTTCACAGAAAAGGAATACCAAACGGAATAAAACTTTCACGATGATCTTTCTTGGACCGAAAGGAAACATGAGGACTTGGAGTGCAAGTCAGAGAATCCACGAGGCGACCACAAGGACGGAGGGTGCGCCTAGGTGGGTAGGGAGCGCCCCCACCCTTGTGGGCCCCTCGTGCACCTCCTGACCTAATTCTTTCGCCTATATATACTATTATATGCCCAAACCACCAGAGGCATCCACGAAAAGACTATTCCACCACCGCAACCTTCTGTACCCGTGAGATCCCATCTAGGGGCCTTTTCCGGCGTCCTACCGGAGGAGGATTCGATTACGGAGGGCTTATACATCAACACCATTGCCCTTCCGATGAAGCGTGAGTAGTTTACCTCAGACCTACGGGTCCATAGCTAGTAGCTAGATGGCTTCTTCTCTCTCTTTGATTCTCAATACCACGTTCTCCTCGATGTTCTTGGAGATCTATTCGATGTAATACTTTTTTTGCGGTGTGTTTGCCGAGAACCGATGAATTGTGGATTTATGATCAGCTTATCTATGAATATTATATGAATCTTCTCCGAATTCTTTTATGGATGATTTGATATCTTTGCAAGTCTCTTCGAACTATCGATTTGGTTTGGCCAACTAGATTGGTTTTTCTTGCAATGGGAGAAGTGCTTAGCTTTGGGTTCAATCTTGTGGTGTCCTTTCCCAGTGACAGTAGGGGCAGCAAGGCACGTATTTTATTGTTGCCATCGAGGATAAAAAGATGGGGTTTTCATCATATTGCTTGAGTTAATTCCTCTACATCATGTCATCTTTCTCAATGCGTTACTCTGTTCTTCATGAACTTAATACTCTAGATGCAGGCGGGAGTCGGTCGATGTGTGTAGTAATAGTAGTAGATGCAGAATTGTTTCGGTCTACTTGACACAGACGTGATGCCTATATTCATGATCATTGCCTTAGATATCGTCATAACTATGCGCTTTTCTATCAATTGCTCGGCAGTAATTTGTTCACCCACTGTATTATATTCTATCTTGAGAGAAGCCTCTAGTGAAACCTATGGCCCCCGGGTCTATTTTCCATCATACAATCTTTTTACTTTCCAATCTACGAGTTTTCGATTTACTATTTGCAATCTTTTACTTTCCAATCTATAAAACAAAAATACCAAAAAAATATTTACTTTACCGTTTATCTATCTCTATCAGATCTCACTTTTGCGAGTAACCGAGAAGGGATTGACAACCCCTTATCGCGTTGGGTGCAAGTTTGGTGTTTGTTTGTGCAGGTATTCGGTGACTTGCATGTTGTCTCCTACTGGATTGATACCTTGGTTCTCAAAACTGAGGGAAATACTTACTCTACTTTGCTGCATCACCCTTTCCTCTTCAAGGGAAAAACCAACGCAAGCTCAAGAAGTAGCAGAGGGCGGCGTCGGGCGGGAACTGCCCATACTGCGGCAGCGAGCAAGTGGCGAAGGCCCTACCAAGCCGAAGCTTGGTCAGAGAGAACGGCGGGTACCGCAGATCGGGACGTGCTGCCTCGACGCCGTCGAATGGAGAAACGATGCACATCCTCTGTTTCCGCCGGCGGACGGGATGCGGCCGGATCAGTGACCAACGATGAGAGAGAGGGGCCACCGCCGCCTTGTGTGAGATAGTGTGACGAGAGACAAACCCCGGTAGGCAGGCTCCACGTATATAGTGGAGCGGATTTCTTTTTTCTCGATAACAATCATTTTATATTCTGTACATGCCATTGAGGAATATAACTTTATTTAAAACTAACGCGTCAAGTTGAAGTTTGTTCCGTGTACGCGTGGTACATGACCCTCCTTCAAGTAAACAACCGTTACACGTGTCAAATTATCACGTGGGCTGCCTTTTCGTACAGAAATGAGCTCCACCGTGTACCTGCGCGGGTGTGGCCGGGAACAAGACATGAGTACGTGCATCGTGCATGCACCTCTTCTCTACGTGCAGGTACCCCACGTACGTGGGTGTGTGTGATAGAGATGGTTTTTTTTACTAAAAAAAGATGGTTTGTACGAAATAGAGGCAGAGTGTCGATGATATCTCAAACAAAAAAAATGTAACATATGCAATGTGTGTGAAACAGAGGCCTGGATATATGATATATAGAGGGAGCGATCCACGAGAAAAGAGTGGAGGGATCATCGACGTGAGATATCGATAGAATCAAAGAGAGGGGTGAAGTGTGTGGGTGAACGATCGATAAAGAGTGCTATCGAATTTGTGTTTGCCCACGTGAAAGATATAGGGCAGCTGGCCTACTGGAACGTGAGAGGGGGGAGGTGCATTTTGTCTCTGTAGCATGGATACCTACCTACGGCGTTCGACTATCGGTGTGTGTGTGTGGGGGGGGGGTGCAGAGACCTAACTATAGAGAGGTAGATCGACTGGTATATGTGTGGAGAAGGAGAGAGACCTAGCTATGTATTGAGGGAGATCGATCGGCACCCATGCATATGTGTAGAAGAGGAATAAGGTTCGAAGAGAGACAAAGCTAGAGTGTCGGAGGGTTGGTGGTGGAGTTGCTTCTCACAAATGGCGGGAGAGGCCTGCTAGACAAACGGAGGGTACGACTGCAATATCAATAAGAGAGGGGATGCGTGCCTGTCTGTGCACGTGCGTGTGAGAGACGGGTCGGGAGGCATGCAAGGATGATGAGGGGGGACGATATGGCTAGGGGGGCGAAATGGCTATGGTAAGCAGACGTAACTATATAAGAAGGTCAATCGTCGTGTGTCAGAGAAAGGGAGAGACATAACTAGTGATCAGGTACGTCGATCAGTGTGTGGGGAAAAAGAGTTATAGTCGACCTAGCTATATGTAGGGAGATCGGTAGGTATACATGCATGCATGTGTTATAAGCAAATAAGGCCCGGAGAGACGGATAGAGTGAGAGGGATGCGACTAGGAGGTGATGCGAGAGGCCGACTATGTCGAGGGGGGAGGAGTGTGTGAGTATGATATCGATGAAAAGAGGGGCGGGAGTGTGCACGTGCGTGGAACTGTATTAGACAGAGGAGGGCATGGACGGCGACAAGAGAAGAGGGAAAGCATGTGTTGGTGGTAGGTTCGCCTGGCTAGAGAGGTATATCGATTGATGTGTGCCAGAAAGAAGGGGCTGGAGGTCCTACACACACTGTGGGTGAACGACCTAAAGAGAAATAACAAATGTGCGCGATGGAGAGAATGCCGAGGGAGGGTGAGAGGGAAGTGGGCGTGTGCATGCATGTGCAAAAGTTAGCGCTAGCTACAAAGAGAAGAGGATTGTGTGGGTGTAAAAGACGATTAGATATCATAATTCATTATAAAAGTGGATTGAGATATTTGAACAAGATATCATAGTGTTTTAAACCGATGCATATGCATGAATATAATGGTTATACGCATGGTGTGGTCATGAACATGTTATACTACATATAATATATTTTTTGAATTTTTGATAATGTGTGGCTTTTGCAGCTCTGGGCTAAATACTTATCATAATGTAGGGGGCGGGGCACTATACTTTGTGTGATAAATATAGTGTACATATGAAACATGGTTTAGATTATGAAGATCTTGCTAGTACTTCAAATGTACTATTATTTGGAATCAACATCAAGTGTATTCAAAATTTTGAATTTGAGTTCATATATATAGTACACATAGTTCATATCTAACTCTATAGTAATCATGTGGTGTGTTATTAAGATAATATACAAATGATGGTTTAACTTGGCAACAATCATGATTGTAGATTCTTATTCAAATAGAGAAACGAATTCAACTATAGTTCAAATTGCAGCGGTAGTATATACATTTGGAATGCACTAAAATGTTCGTATGAGTAGGTTACATGCATTATAGAGGTAGCGAAAAAATTTAATTGTACATAACATGGATTCATAGTCCTGAACAGCATTTATACAGTAAAACGGGACAAGACTCTCCCTTTGTGTGGTGCGAATAGTTTTTGTTTTTGTTTTTTTCGTCGAGGGAAGTGTGAATTGATTTTTTTTAGGATAGTGCGAAATTATTTGGTACATACATTATTACACGTTACTCTTGTCCCGAAATTTCAACCCGCGCCTTGTTATCCCGAAAATCCAGATATCGCTTTGTCTCTTTGTGCTCCAAAAACTCGCGCCTTCACAACCCGCACCTTGCTATCCCGAAATTACAACGCGCGCGAAAACTCCCTCCAGCTGCCAAATCCCGACACGTGAAATCCCCCTTCTAACCCCGAGCCGAAATGGCCACTAGTTCAAATCGGCGGGGGTACTTTCGTAACACACCCTACATTTTGGACAAGCGCGTCCCTAAGTCATGGTTCCCCCATCCCATCACCTCCTTTTCGCCATTCAAAAACCCAGGCCGCCATAACCTCTATACTCCAGCCGTGAAACCCTACCCTCCGCCATCCGCCACCCCACCGCGGCCGAGCCGGAGCCTCTTCCCTGACAACGTCGTCCACCGCAACAGCTCGACGTCTCTCATCCACCGCCCTGGATCAGGATCCGTCGTCGATCTCGTCATCCCGCCGGTTCGGCTGCCCCGTCCTCCACCTCTAAGGAGCTGCTCTGATGACCGCCTCGTCTATCGCGGCTGCTCCATCGCCACAGCGCTGCCTTAACCTACTCCACCGGAACCACAACATCCTCACCGAGTCCTCGAACGAAGTCGAGGCCTACTCGGCGCCACTAAAGAGGTTGTACACTCATCGCATCGCACCTTCTCCTTAACTTGACCTCCCGGCACCGCTGGTGCTTGATCCCGTTCCCCCATGGCGCGGCTACCTCGTAGTCGGCGCCTCCGATGACATCTCCATGGGGGCTCTCCCCCAGTGCGAGTCTCCCTCGGCGGCGGTGTCCATACGAGCCGGAGCTGCTGCTGCTACTCCGGCTCTCGCTCGCTCGCGCTGCTGCTCTGCTGCTACAGCTCTTGCTCGCTCGCGCTGCTGCTCTGCTCTTCCCCTCGCTCGTGCTGCTGCTCTGCTTTTGTTCTCGCTCGTGCTGCTTATGCTGCAACACGGGCTGGTGCAGCTACACGAGTTGCTGCTCCGGCTCTAGTTCACGCTGCTACTCCAGGCGCTGCTACTCCGGCTGCTACCTGCTACTGTGTTCCCTGTCGATCGCCTGCTAATTTAGATCACTGTTTCTCTACTACTAGTGCTCGAGCGGCCTAAACTACATGTGAAGTGCATCTCTACTACCAGTGCGTTCAGTTTTGATAGTAACATTTAGATTCAATAGTAAATTTCAGTTTCGATAGTTAAGTTTAGAGTCAACAATTTTTACCTCATCTGTTGTAGTCAGGTGTTTTTTGGTGATGTACATTTTACATCTACCACTTTTTGGTAATGTATTTTACATCATCTATTGGAGATGCTATTAGAATCCCACTTGAGATTAACGATGTCTGTCATGTGCTGCTTCAGCCTCGACGTCTTACGGCTCGCTGGAGCTGCTCCAACGACGGAACCATCCATCACAATAGAGCAGTACCCTGGACGCCGTCTATAGACGCCTCAGATCGTCCACCACACCTCCGACAGCCACCTCTGCCGCAACTTCTTCAGCGACCAACCCAATGATGCTGAGGTCGACACGGCTATGCCGAAGAGGTTGTACACTTGTCGCATCACTTATTACTCTACATTCATGTTGATCCATTAGAGCAAGTTTGGTTCAAAGGAAAAAGTGAAGGAAAACATAGCAATAGGAAATTTTCCTATGGTACTCTACTATTCAATTATTCATGCATTTGGTTGAAAGCAATGGAGCAAAACATCCACCTGGAGCTACTTTTCCTATGCATGAAAACAAGACTAAGTGCATTAGTGGCAGAATAACATTCTAACTGTACACACTTTCATATGGTTTCACTTTAATTTGGCCATGTTTCTTTGCATTCCTCTGCTCTTCCAATTCCTGTGAACCAAACACCCAAGTTGATAGAAATCATGTGTTTACAAATGCTCTATTTCCCATGTGCATTCCTATCCTATTCTGGTGTTTTTCCTATCCCTGCGTTTTTAGAATCCTGCAAGCCAAAGGAGCCCTTACAGAATTACTTCAGTTACAGATAGGTATCGAAGAAAACTTTGTGTGGTTTGTCCTACTCCTGCCGTGACATCGTCCACCTCACCTGAGCTACTCCATCGACAGAAGCATCCACCATACCAGACATCATGACTCCCGACCGTCTTTCACCGCCTCAGATCTCCTTCCCTGCCGCTGGCACCCACCGCAACTGCATCACCATCATCGACTCAGCAGATGAACCTGAGGAGTACACAGGTTCACAAGAGAGGTCGCACTCTTTTGTTCCTGCTTGTGTTATGCGTTGCTTAATATTACCTGCTACTTTATCATCATGTTCACCTCTTAGACTCCAAGTCAGGTCTAAATTAATGTTCAAACTTGAGTTTTAAAAAGCTTGTGGGGCACATATCGAGGCAGTAATGAATAGTATCTCTGTCTATTATCTGGTTCACCTAGGGTATGTCTATGCTGTCTATCTTGGGTGGGAAACAAACATTAAAGCAATCATCATCTATCTTTTTATTAAAGTAAAGCTATCATCATCCTGCTATCATTATTTTTGGATCTATCCACTGGTTGTTACCATCACTCTAGATTTCTGCATGCTCTCCTTACATAATCTCACTATATTTTTTTGTATGCATGTCAGATATTGTACACAGTCATGCTGAACATGTAGAGAAAAGGAGAAGAGTTTTACGTGGCAATACAATGTCATGCAGACATCACTGCATGGTGGGTGCAATGGCAAACCCTCCCCCCCTCCAGATTGTAATCCTGAGGAAGATATCTGTTCTGAGGTGGATTCAGACGGAGCTGACCACTCCTATTTACCCCCACTACAAGAAATATGTCAACTTCTGACCTTCTGTCAGTGACCCTAGAAGAATTGGTCGTAAATCTACGACTATTTGAGACGAATTGGTCATAAGCTGTTCGGGGGGCTCCAAACCCTAAACTATAACGACCATTTTAGTCAGAAAGGTCGTAATTTCCTTACACAAAATGGTCATAAAGCAAACAGCACCAGTCCGCTGCCTTATTTCTAGCTGATCATGACCAATATAGATGGTCACAGCCTCGTAAATTATGGTGCATTGCTATGACTAGGCGCCACCTCATTAGTTTTGCCTGTGTGTCATGTCTATGTGTCAATTTTTGCCCTAGGTTGTGAAGCAGCCCATATTTCTGTCACTCCCAAAATTCCCAAAAAAATTAGGAATTCTTTACTATCCAAATCATTGCCTCATGACAAAATTTGGCTCCATTTTCCTAATAAATCTTCCTCGGCAAATTTCCAAAGTTTCTGTTTAGCTATAATTGTTGTGAAGGAAGTACTAGCTAGACATATCCTAATGAGCTGAATTTTTGCCACATCTTCTATATTCCCAAACCATAGCTCTCCACAAAATTTGAGTCCCATCTAACAATCCATGTGAGCTCACCATCCAATCTTTGTTTCTGGTAATATTTTCAGTTTGTGAAGCAACTATATTTTATGTTAATTTATAATTGCTAAAAATTTACCACAACATGACCCTACCCATATGACCTCCCTCCACCAAATTTTAGCTCATTTAATCTAGCCAATTTCCCTTAACATTTTTCCTAATTTTCTGTTCAGTGGAGAGCACTGTGAAGGAAGTACCATTTTTATTTATCCAAATGGTATGAAATTTTTACAGCGCCTTCACATGCCCAAATTATCTTCCTCCTCCAAATTTCAGATCAATCCATTCATTCATTTGAGTCCAACTTCAACATTCATATTTTCTATCCAGTGTGGTACTTTGCAAAGCAAGTGACACCTAGGCTCCTCCATTTGAGCTGCAAATTTTCGAAGACAGTGTCCTTAGTAGATGATCATCCTCGGCCAAACCTCAGGCCCATTGTTCATGTGCATTTTCACTACCACTAATCAAACACTTGGCTACTAATTCATGTTTGAGCTTCGTCCAGTCTCCTCGTGAGATTCTTCTATTGCCTTCTTCTTCCTAACACCTACTAGGGGAGTGCCCAACCCTCTAGACATACCTAGGCCGCCCAGAATGCGTGGTAACGCCATGGTCACGCGGTGACCACGCGGCGGGCATGCGAGTTTACGCGCTCTGGAGTTGGGGCCCTCGACCACCGTCCAAACCTCAATGTATCATCAGCAAACCATGTATTTCTGATTAAATAGATACTTATGTACCTAAAAATGATTTTTGGAAAAAATAAAGAGCAAACTATAAGGCAGCTGCAGTTCAAATTTGACCCGCTTCCTACTAAATCGGCGGAAATTTGTCTTTTTTCACAAGAGGTGAATAAATCTTTTGACACCCAACCATTTTGTCAATTGTACATTAAATATGGCCTATTATTTTAGAAAAATGATCTGGTCCCATTTTGCAACAAATATATGGTAGGTCCTTCACAAAAAAACTCATTTTGGGGACTCAGAAAATGGAAAATGAATTTTTCGTCCAAAGAAAATGAAAACTTCCTTAGGCAACATTGTTTGCCATTCCAAGATTCACCCTTGTGCACAATATGACATCATTTGAACAAACTATGCCATGAATGTGGCCATAAGATTGATCATTTGGCTTGAAAGCCATGAATCTTCACACATGATATCTCATTTCTAAAAACACTTTTTTTAAACAATTGTCGTACTACAAGTTTATTATTTTTCATGGTAACTTGGTCACATATAATACCACAATGCTAAGGTTTTTCCAGTTTTTTTGATTTTTTTTTGAATTTTTTATGCCCGTTTCAAAATGCGGTCAAAACGGCGGGCATGACCGTTCCTAGCTAGTGGTTGAATCTTGGAAAACTTTTGGTATTTCTCTGATTAAATAGATACTTATGTACCTAGAAATGATTTTTGGAAAAAATAAAGAGCAAACTATGAGGCAGCTGCAGCTCAGATTTGACCCGCTTCCTACTGAATCGGCGGAAATTTGTCTTTTTCACAAGAGGTGGATCAAATCTTTTGACACCCAACCATTTGGTCAATTAAGCATTAAATATGTCCTAGTATTTTAGAAAATTGATTTGGTCCAATTTTGCAACAAATATATGGTAGGTCCTTCACAAAAAAACTCATTTTGGGCATTCGAAAAATGGAAAATTGATTTTTCGTCCAAAGAAAATGAAAACTTCCTTAGGCAACATTGTTTGCCATTCCAAGATGCACTATTGTGCACAATATGAGATCATTTGAACAAACTATGCCATGAACGTGGCCATAAGATTTATCATTTGGCTCGAAAGCTATGAATCTTCACACATGATAGCTCATTTATGCAATGTTGGGGATATCGCTTATCGGGAACATATCGGTCGACCCTTGATAAGGGGTAAATCGGCCAGTTTATCGGCATATCTGCCGATTTATCGCCATATCGGCTAATTTATCGGCCGATTTATCTTATCGGTCAGACACCGGTGAGCGATAAATTGGCCGATTTATCAGAATATCGGAAGATATCTTGAACAGTGTATTTATGAGAACACTTTTTTAAAAGAATTACCGTATTGTAATTTTATTATTTTTCCTGGTAACTTGGTCACATATAATGACACAATGCGAAGGTTTTCCAATTTTTTTGATTTTTTTTGAATTTTTTATGCCCGTTTCAAAATGCGGTCAAAACGGCGGGCATGACCGTTCCTAGCTAGTGGTTGAATCTTGGAAAAAATTTGGTGTTTCTCTGATTAAATAGATACTTATGTACCTAGAAATGATTTTTGAAAAAAATAAAGAGCAAACTATGAGGCAGCTGCAATTCAAATTTGATCTGCTTCCTACTGAATCGTCGGAAATTTGTCTTAAGCTTTTGACACCCAACCATTTGGTCAATTGTGCATTAAATATGTCCTAGTATTTTATAAAATTGATTTGGTACAATTTTGCAACAAATATATGGTAGGTCCTTCACAAAAAAACTCATTTTGGGCATTCGAAAAATGGAAAATTGATTTTTCGTCCAAAGAAAATGAAAACTTCCTTAGGCAACATTGTTTGCCAATCCAAGATGCACCATTGTGCACAATATGAGATCATTTGAACAAACTATGCCATGAACGTGGCCATAAGATTTATCATTTGGCTCGAAAGCTATGAATCTTCACACATGCACTACTAGTAAAAGGCCTACTAGTGGCGCACCTGTTTTGGCCATTAATGGCGCACTACAGGTGCGCCACTATCATCATGCCATTAGTAACTAATACTAATGGCGCACCCCTGGTGCGCCATTAGTATACCACACTATAATGGCGCACCAGGCAGTGCGCCATTAGTAAGTCACACGGTGCGCCATTAGTATGCCTCCCAGGGGCCCATATTTACCTTGTGCTCTGGGTTACTAATGGCGCACTAACAGATAATGCGCCACTAGTATTTTTTATAGCAGTGCGCCACTAATGTGCTGTATGGTGCGCCACTAGTATGAATATTAGGAATATTTTTTTTTTCTTTTCTGATATTTGCACATATTACAAAATATATTACTGCACAGAATATAGACAGCAAAACATATAAAGAGCAGATTCATCGAATACAATAGAAGATTAGTCTCCGAATACAATTCATCATATTAGCTAGTCTCCGAATTCAAAAGACCGAACAAAGTTAGAACATTACAAGTCTCGAGACCGCGAGTAGCGAGTTTGTCTTCACATTACAAGTCAATATCGATCATCTAAACTACCATCACATAGAAGAGAGCTGTGGTCATCACGATGAGCATCATCGCGATGAAACTGGTCTTCATCCGGTTCCTCCTCCGCTCACTCCTCTCTCCCGCTAGATAGCACGCGTATCTTGCTTCCGCCTCCGCCCTAGTGGTGTACCCTTTGTAACTGTTACCGCTGAAACGGTGAACCTGTCTCTGACACTCCTCCCAGTCGTCGTAGACTCCGGGAACCTTACCCTTGTACACGACATACGACGGCATCTCTATGCACTAGCTAAACAAAATGTTAGTAGCAATTCACAGACAATACATAAGCAATATATAAGTATGCAACAAAAGGATCGGAAGAGAAAAGCAAGACATTAATAGCACGATTCATGGTCCTACTAATAAATAGCATTGATTACATATAAGTTGAACGACTGTCCAAACCAAAGAGACATACAAGTTCATTAAAGTTTAATTACAACATGAGCTAATCCATATTTCAGAACTACATAGCATCACTACTTTCGACTCGACTCAGGGACCGGAGCGTGGATGAAGCCGCCGTCTGTCGTGATGGTCATGAAATCGCGGGCGTTGTCAGCCTGCATTTGTAGCATTGTTTCTATCTCACTGTTGGACGGTTGATATCTGAGGTAGAACTGCCCCGAGGTACGAAGGACATCTTGATGGATGATTTCCGCAAACTCCGACTGGATGCGAAAGAATTCTTGTCTGATGTCCGCGTCCTGGATTGCCGACAAGCGTGCGGCAAAATCTTTGAGATTATTTGGTAGCAGAAGGTGATTATGGTCCCGTACGATCGCCCGCATGTGATGGAGGGCGTAGTAGGCATCCTTCTGACCGCCAGGCGGCTGCTTGACACAGGGGAACGTCGTATTGTGGGTGAACACGTGCTTGCCGTACCTACGAATTGGCCTGCTGAAGGTGCCTCCAGATCTGGCGTAGCCGGGGAGAACATCATCAAGAACTTTCTTGATATTTGTGTAGTCTTTCTTCGACTGACGGTCCGAGTCGAAATACGTGGCCATGGAATATTTCGGGCTTAAGAGGATGAGTGTGCAATGTGTGTCACTGCACAAAACACGGAATGTTAGAAAAAAAAAGAACAATCGAAATCTAAGAAATCATATGTTACGGGGCGGTGAGGGGATGACTTACTCGGGAAAGTAAGGCACGAGGAAGTTATCCTTATCTGGGTTTGCCAGAATGACGCCTTCGAGGTATGAACTCGCGACTTGCCGGTCCCCAGCGCTGCCCAAGATGTTGGCACGCATGTAGAAGGGGTCGACTATCACGATGTCCGGGGTCTTGTCTCTAATGATCCGCATCTCCATACTCAGCGAAAATAGCCGAACGAAGGAGTAGTGCAGCGGATGAAGGTTAAACATAGCGAAGATGTCATCAAACCGCAGGATGATCATACCCCCGATGGCGCTATCCACAAAGCCCTTGCCCTCTGGCACCTTGGCCACGAAAACCGGGTATGCCACATCATTCTCTCGGAGACGCCGCTTCTCCAAAGAAAGAACACTGTCATGCAGACTCCGCATAGCACCGGTTGCAGCATTGAGCAGATTAGTCGGTAGCATCGGCCTACCCGCCACATGCACCCTCCTCGAGATATCCTTAGGTGAAGGTGGCCCGTCCTGAGCACGGATCGTACTCGGTGCCGGCTGGCTCGCACCCTTGTTACTCTTTCTTTTCCGTCCCTTCTTCTTCTGCTGTAATGGGATCGAGTTCTGCTCAGAGACTGCCTTCTTGAGTGTGTTGGGGCTGATAATATTTCGCACCTCGGCTATCTGAGGCTCGGTGAAGGCGGCAGCTGGAGGCGTCTCCTGAGAACTGAACGCCAGACGACGCCTGTTGCAATTGGGTTTCTCCGTGATACCAGCTAGATCGTCTTTTGCAGGGTTGGGTTCTTGAGAAGGAGGCCCCAAGAATTCGTCACCGTACCCATGTTCGTTGAAGTACTTATCGACGTTGGTAAATGTACCGTCGTCGTCGTCGTCTAGATCCTGTGCCATATGCATGTCCGGCACGACTGGCGGTGTTGTCTGTGGGGTGGTGTCCCCCGCCCCCAAACGAATCTGGCTCTTCGGCCAAAGCATGGGCCAGCTTATGCAGGCGCTGAGGGTCATCACATCATCTTCGTCGGCCCCATGGGGTCGATACGGAGGTAATATGTCGTCGAAGCCCGGCAGCACCAAAACCAGTTGGACCCTATAAACGGTGGGTGGCATCTGATTACCGTGGAACACACGGCTGCCCGGTTGAACAATTCTGCCCTTGGCGACATCGACCAACTCGTCGTTCACGAAGTGCAGGAGAGTGCACGGAACGTCGGCGGCGCCCTGCGAAAACATGTAGGGCGTCAGGGATGCCCAGTCAAAGGCAAGGAGATGAAGTCATCGGACGAGAGGCTTAATTAGTTACCGTGATGGCATCGAGCTCGGCTAATGTCGAGGCACCGCCTACGGCCGGCGTGCAATTGACGGAGGGGCCGCTTGCTGCCGAGGTGCCGGCCGGCGTATTCTTCCCACACCCGGGTGCATTAAGCTGCAATGCCGGCGCCGCCACGGGAGACACCAATGCCACCTCCGCCGGAGACACCAATGGCGCCGCCGCGGGAGACACCAATGCCGCCTCCGCCGGAGACACCAATGGCGCCACCAACGCGTTGCGCGAGTTGCTGCCCGTGAAGCTGGGAATCGGGGGCGGCCCCTGTTGGCCGCCCGCCACCCACGCCTGCAGCCCAGAAACCAAGGTAGGTATAATGGCGGTGATCGTCGCTCCCAGTTGGTCTCGCACTTGCTCTTCGACCATCTCCGGAATCCGCGCCACTTGTGCCGTGAGTTGTTGAACCTCGCGCTGCTGGCTTTCCGAGCTGGTCTTTCTCTCCTTTCGCCCAGCGGTATAGTATTCCGACCATTGCGTGGACAAGCCTTTGCCGGCCACACGACCAGCTGACGACGGCTTACTGAGCTTATCCTTGTTTTTCATTATGTTCAACGCCCTATTTAAAGGGGTGTCGAAAGGGGAGCTCTGAGACGACCCCACGCTACTGCTTTCAGTGTCCTGCGGAAGGAACGTGAACCGTTTAGAAATTTGGCTTCATTAATTAGAATGCAACCATATGGAGCTAATTACACGGGGGTGTATTCCTTACCAGAACACGCTCAAGCGCCTTGGTCTTTGGATCCGTGGTAAGCTCCTTGGTTACCGGGTCAATCTTGTATCAGGCCCTGGCATAGTTCTTGGTCTGCTTGTCACGGTATTTCTCGAAGCGGGGCGGTTGGCCTTGCTCGGCACGCTCCGCGTCCTCCTTGTCCCATATAGGTTCCGCCACTTTGTAACCGCCGGGACCGAGTTTGTGGACCCCTAAGTTCAAGTCCCGCATATCTTTCCCCCACTGACTTGATTCCTCGGATGCGTTGCTCTCGCACTTGATCTTGAACTCCCGGTAGTCATCTTTGCTGATCGAAGGATTTTTCTCCTTGATCTTCTCATAACTATCACCTTTTTCAATCATGCTCTTCACCGCGCCTCTCCAAGTAGCCAGGGCCTTGCTCATCTTCGTGAGGGCGGCACTGTTCACTTTATTCCCTGAGAGGCGTGTGTTTGCGAAGTCACCGGGGAACTTGTATCGTTCGTGCAGCTTCGTGAAGAGGAGGTTGCGCAAATTCCCTTGGTCACGATGCCTTAGGTTCTCGGTGTTGATCGAGACGGTGCTCCGGAGAATGCACCCGAGCTGTCCCGCGTACCCCTTGACTATTTCTTTGGGCGTCGTTGGATGCCCCTCGGAGGACACTTCAGTAAATTCCTCCTTGACGGTGCCGAGCATGTTCAGGCGCCGGTCCTTCCGTTGTGTCTTTGGTTGGCTGCCATCTGTGCGTGCGCTGCCATCATCAGTGGTGGCATCCTCGGCGGCACCATCAGTGGTGTCATCCCCGACGCCACTAGGGGTTGTGTAGTCAGGATCGGTGTCTTCCGCGGCGTCCTCTTCGCGTTGAGGTTCTTCCTCCATCTCCTGGGACAGCTCCCAGAATGCCTTGCCGCCCGAACCGCCGGCCTCATCGTTGTGGGCCATGTTCGCTCTAAATAGGAAAAAAGTTTGGTCAAAAAGTTGGTTATTGTCAAGGAACAAGATCATGGTCTCATCATTTAGGGTTTGTCGACACCGAGGCATCCTAAAAGCTAAGCATTTATCATTTAGGGTTTGTCGATGCCGAGGCACCCTAAAATCCTAAGCTTTCATCATTTAGGTTTTTATCGACACCGAGGCACCCTAAAAGCCAAGGTTTTAACATTTAGGGTTTGTCGACGCTGAGGCACCCTAAATGCTAAGTTAAGTTTTCATCATTT
The DNA here is from genome assembly GCA_011799875.1 of Thinopyrum elongatum. Taxonomy (NCBI): domain Eukaryota; kingdom Viridiplantae; phylum Streptophyta; class Magnoliopsida; order Poales; family Poaceae; genus Thinopyrum; species Thinopyrum elongatum. The sequence continues at coordinate 109,356,013 of CM022303.1, forward strand.
AGGGTTTATCGATGACGAGGCACCCTAGGTTGACTGATATATATGGGTACTCTAAATGTCCTACTACATCCAAAGACCCCAGCTAGGTTTCTCAAGCATGAGTTAAGGTATGAGTAAATCTTTGCAATATTGAGTTGGTATGTTAGTAACTACTACTATCTGTTCGGGTTCGATCTCACTCCAGCCGGCTAGAAATACTTGAGCATGACTACAAAAGCATATATGCTTTTATGTTGGAACCTTAGACTCAACATTCAACACTAAGTAATCATCAAACGGCTAGGGAATTAAAAAGACCTGATCATATATATAACTATCTAACATTTAGCAGGAAAAAAAAACAAGGTTGCAGGACAGAACATAAACGTATTATATCACAGGCACACACATATGTATATATATCACACATACTTGAGTTAACACAGACTACAAAATGAAACAAGTTCAAAAGGTTGGATACACATATATGGTGACAGATAGACCACAAATACACAGCAAGAACACTTGAACTAGTGAGAACACACAATCTGTGATACAATATTTATAAGTACGAAGCTGAACAATTGTCAGGTTGCAAGATCTTATCAAATCTGAATATTACAGGTACTACACATCGCCGATGCACCCTAAATGCTAAATTAAGTACTAAGATACCCCGGCCCATGCATTAGTCGCAAGTACCCCATATGTCCTATTTTTAGCAAAGTCATGCTAAAATTCACGGAAAATTTCAGCAAGACTTTTGCTGAAAATAGGACATATGGAGTACCTGAATTTGCCGGAACGGAAGTTAATCTACATTCCGGCAAACTCAAGGGCCTCTCGGGGTACCTGCAAAATCATTATCCAATGAAGGAATTGCGCCGCACACTGCTGCCTCACACTACTGCCAAAATCATTATCGACATGCTGAACTGGTATTTCACTCTGCATAGCTGAACAGTCTAACAACCAAATGATGCCTGAATGCGCGCTGCTGGTGTGTCGATATAAGAATGAGACCAGTGCCTACTGCATACCAAGTTAACTCATGCTGACAGCAACAAACTTATAACAACATAAATGAAATTGCAGTTGTACGAAACAGAAAGACCATAGTGCTAGTCACTAGGCTAGATAGCCCTGCTGACTGAACAGACTTGCAGAAATTGGTTCCACTAAACATTTTCATCTAACTCAATCAGTGCATAGACTTGACAAAACAAAAATAAAATTGCGCCAAATTAATCAGCTTCCAACAGTACAAGTACAGATTGTACAACTTAACAGTCAAGCAGAAGTTTTGCTTGCATAAAAACAAGTGAAACAAGTTATCTAGCAGACCAACACAAACACAGGTGGTACAAGAGGGAGTATATATGTAAGTTCTATGGCACAAGTTAACAAATCAAGTATGAAGGGCACATAAAGAAACCATTCTTTAGTTGATCCAAGGAAACAGAGGTCACAACAATGTTTTATTAACGAGTCAAATAATCAAGTCTTTCTTCTTGTTATAATGAGATAAGGTTGGAGTCATGTCAGAACACTAAAGATTATTACTGAAGTTTTCAAAATTGGAGCCTGTCAAACTATCACTGAAATTTCAGAGAACAACAGCAGTAGGTTATGCACGAATCTGTGCAAATTGATAATTGGAGTAGCTGATGGAGTACAAAATTCTCATTTTTGCACCATACAGCGATCAAGAGCATCTAGTTTTTTTCATTACAGCAGAGTATAACCATCAGTTGGTTAACATATAATTTTCTTCTGAATACAAGAGTAGCCATACAAGCACATGGCAGCAAAAGAAATCTCCCAGCTAAGGCCACACATCTGATACCTAACTGAACTTTTCCATAACTGCTAATTGTACTACAGTAGCATATATTCAGGTTCATCCCTTTTGACAATAGCAAGGATATAACAAATGCAAAACCATGGTCACTATTGCGGTTTTGCACACAGACCTATCAATAGGATATCAAGTAAAGTTATCTAGCAGGAGGTTCAGGATTTTTACCATCGCGGGATGTGGCAAATCCTAATTGCAGAGAAGGGCGGGATGAGTAGTACTAGTATGCATGAACCCTAATCATTGAACGCCAAGGGGTGGCTGGATGAGGAGGGCGGCATGAGGAAATCACCGAGAGGTCGGGGTGTGCTTGGAGAGGTCGGGGGGGCACCGGTGTTGCGCGTCGAGGCGGCGGCAGCGGCGATGCCGACGGTGGTGGAGCGAGGCGATTCGGCGGAGGAGAGCTTCCCGGCTCCAGCTGGTGGTCCAGGAGGAAGAAGTAGTGGGCAGTGCACCTCGTCGGAGCGGGCGCGGGGGTCGTCGGAGCGGGTGCGTGGGGTCGTCGGCGGCGGTGGAGCGGGCGCGGGGATCTGGCGAGGGAGGGAAGGGGGATCTGGCGAGGGAGGGAAGGGGGATCTGGCGAATTTGATTTTTTTAGTGGGGGGAGGGATAGCAATGGCGCACCACCTAGCGGTGCGCCATAAGTAACTTTTTTTTGGATAGCAATGGCGCACCACCTAGCGGTGCGCCATAAGTAACTTTTTTTTTGGATAGCAATGGCGCACCACCTAGCGGTGCGCCATTAGTAATTTTTTATTTGGGTTTTTAGTTGCATTCATTTGTGAATTGGTAAAACATTTATGAATATGAAAAAATATCATCAAAGTTGAAAAAATATTCATGAATTCAAAAAGTGCCCATGAAATTTAAGCAGGAAAAGGAACACTGAAAAATAAAATACAAGAATAAATATAAATAAAAATTTGTATATCAATGGCGCACCTCATTCGGGTGCGCCATAAATACCTTCATTGCAATGGCGCACCCTCCCCTGGTGCGCCATTACTAACTATTTTTTTTTGGATTTTTAGTTGCATCTAATAATTTTTTAGAAAATGACGATCAAATTTGAAAACATTTATGAATGTGGAAAAATATCATCAGATTTCAAAACATTTATGAAAAAATATGAATATGAAAAAATATCATCAAATTTGTTATTTGATTTTTTTTTGGATTTTTAGTTGCATCTTATAATTTTTTAGAAAACATTTATGAATATGAAAAAATATCATCAGATTTCAAAATATTCATGAATTCAAAAAGTGCCGCCCATTTCCATATGCCGAAATACAATCGAGAAATGAAGACTACGATTTAAATACAATCGATCTTAGCTAGCTATCTTTTCACAATCTTCTTGCCCTTCTTTTTCGCAAATGGAGTTCTTCTGTTGAACGGACGTCCTTTAGGTAGGGTGGTCCTGCTTCTTCTTGTGGTGTATGGCACTTCATCGTCGTCGTCATGTTCCATCTTTGGGTTGCCGTACTTGTCGAAGTCTTGCTCATTGGCGACTCCATCCATTCCGATGATCTTCCTTTTGCCTCTCCTCACGACAACACGAGTGGGCGTCCTTTAGGTAGGGTCGGTAATGAAGAAGCATTGGTCCACTTGGGAAGCCAGTACCCATGGCTCATTTTTCGCGGTGACGTTTGCGCCCGCGGTCTTGGATTTGGCTTCGGGTATAACCATGGTGGTGAAATACCGGTCTTCTTTTAGGACGCTCTTGGCCCATCTGACACGGAACATCGGGACCTTCTCTCCAGCGTAGCTCAGGTCCCAGATCTCCTCGATCCTTCCGTAGTATCTGTCCTGGTCGTTACCGGTGTAGGATTCCATCGTTACCCCGGAGTTCTGATAACCATCGCTCTTCATGTCCTTTTCCTCGGTGCAGAATGTGTAGCCGTTGATATCGTACACCTCATAGGTCATCAGGTTGTGCTCGACGCCCTGTGACAAGGCGAATATGAGTTTTTCTTCCGCGGAAGAATCCCCATGTAAAGGGTACGACAGAAGCTTCTCCTTGAACCAACGCGTGAAACATGAGTTGTGCTCTTTGATTATATCTCCGTCCGTCCACTGCTGGCCTCGGCCATTGTACGTCTTCTCAATAAAGGTTTTGTGCTCTACCACCCAAGGATCGACCACGTCTATGTGTTGTAGCGCGACTAGGTTTGCTCTTTCAAAGTCGGCGAGTCGACCCTCCAAGTCGACATGCATTTCGCGGCGACCATCGCGGTGACCCCATCCAGCGAGCCTGCCGAGGTGCCTGTTGACGGGCAGACCAACGGGGTTCTCGATGCCTAGATAATTCGTGCAGTAGGAGATGCACTCTTCGGTCAGAAATCCCCTGGCTATGCTTCTCTCTGGATGTGACATGTTGCGAACGTATCCTTTGATGACACCATTCATCCTTTCGAACGGCATCATGCTGTGCAGGAACGTCGGCCCGAGTTGGATGATATCCTCCACGATAAGGACCAGCAGATGCACCATAACATCGAAGAATGCGGGCGGGAAGTACATCTCAAGCTCGCATAGTATCACCACGATCTCTTCCTGTAGCCTTCTGAGTTTCCTCACGCCAACCGACTTCCTAGAGATGACGTAGAAAAAGTTGCATAGGCCAAATAGCGTTTCACGGACGTGCGCGTCCATGATCCCACGGATTGCAACTAGAATTATCTGCATCATCAGCACGTGACAGTCATGAGACTTCATCCCGCTGAACTTCTGCTTCGCTGAGTCTAGGTATCTGCTTATCTTCCCCGCGTAACCGTAAGGAAGTTTTACTCCTACGAGGCAGGTGAAAAATTGCTCGATCTCCTCCTGACTTAGAGTGAAGCACGCGGGAGGGCAGTCATTTCCGATCTTCTTGGCCTTTTTGCCTTTGCGATGACTTTCCGTGTCCGTCGCCTCATCATCATTAGCGTGAAGCTCCTCCCTGGTGCCCATTGATTTCAAGTCTGCCCTTGCTTTCGGCCCATCTTTGGTCCTCTCTGGCATGTTGAGCAGGGTACCAAGCAGACTCTCGCACACGTTCTTCGTGATATGCATGACATCAAGGCTGTGAGGCACACGGAGGATCTTCCAGTACGGCAAGTCCCAGAAAACCGACCTCGTTTTCCATACCTTCAGCAGCGGCTCTGGCGCCTTTCGCTTCTTTCCCGGCGGTGGGCACTCTTTCCAATTTTTCAACAGCTCGTCTATTTCCTCGCCGCTCCTCGTACGCGGGCGTCTTCGGGGTTCGGTTTCACCATCGAACAGATCCTTGCATTTTCTCCATGAGTCATCATCGCGAAGCCACCTTCGATGTCCCATGAACACAGTTTTCGAAAACCCGGGATCTCTATCTAGCTGGCGATACGTTGTGTCATCCATGCACCTGACGCATGCACGAAATCCGTGGACCATCTGCCCCATGACATATCCATAACCGAGATAGTCTTGCACCGTCGTGAGCAGTGCGGCTCTCATAGGGAAATATTCTTTCTCTTCGGCGTCCCACGTATTGGCTGGCGTTTTCCACAGCGTGTCTAGCTCCTCTTTCAGCAGCCCCAGATACAGATTGATGTCATTCCCCGATTGTTTCGGCCCTTCAATTAGCATACTCATATGAATGTACTTCCTCTTCATGCACTTCCAGGGGGGAAGGTTGTACATCCACACAAACACAGGCCAGGTGCTATGTGTACTTCTCTGGCTGCCAAACGGATTGACTCCATCGGTGCTCACGCCCAGCACGATGTTCCTTGGATTGTCCCCAAAATCTGGGTATTCGAAGTTCAACGCTTGCCACTGGCTCGCATCCTTAGGGTGACTTAGCATCTTGTCTTTTTTATTTATCTCCGGATCATTTCCGTCATCTTCTCGCTTCTTCTCCTCCCTATCCGCGTGCCAACGCAGGAGCTTTGCTGCCTTAGGGTCCGTGAAATACCGCTGCAGACGAGGAGTGATCGGAAAGTACCACACCACTTTTCGAGGAGCTTTCTTCCTCTTCTTGTATCGAGTGACGCCGCACACCGGACATATGGTAGACTCCGCGTGCTCGTCCCGATAAATGATACAATCGTTCATGCACACATGGTATTTCATGTGTGGTAAATCTAGAGGACACACGATTTCCTTCGCCTCCTCGAAACTGGTCGGGCACTTGTTCCCCTTGGGAAGACGTTCGTGCCAGAATGACATGTTCTCGTCGAAGCATGCGTCGGTCATTTTGTGTTTTACCTTCATCTCCAGAGCCATGAGCGTTACTTTCAGGCGGGTATCCTCGGGCCTGCATCCTTCATACAATGGAGTAACCGCGTCTATCTCCAATTGATCCAGCTTGGCTTCTCTCGGGCGGTAGCTCTTGCGTTATCCGTCTGCTTAAGAAGCAGCTCTTGAATATGAGGGTCCTGCACCCAGCCCATCGATGGTCCATCGTCGTCTGCTCCAGCATCTTCATCTTCATGATCATGCCCTTTGTCTTGATCTTCCTCATCATCATGTCCGGCATCTTCTACATGATGACTGTGTACTGCATCACCGTCGTGATCATGTCCTGGAGATTCTTCGTCTTCTCGCCCGCCCTCGCCGCCGCGGTTGTCTTGCTGCCCTTCCTCATTTCTTGCCCGGCCCCCATGGACGACTTCATAGTCATCTTCATCACCTTGCCACCGATAGCCATCCATGAAACCATGCAAGAGCAGGTGGTCCCGCACCTGTTCGGAATCCGGGTCCGTAATAAGGCTCTTCAGCTTGCATCTTCGACACGGACATCTTATCTCCGTCTTGTTCTTTTGAAGCATCTCCGCCTTCGCGGAGCTCAAAAACCTATTCACAATGCCTTCGGTCATCGTGCGGACCATGGTCGCCTGCGGGGTAGAGCAAAACGATATTTTAGAACCAAGAAAAAATTTGGCATGACTTTGCCTTAAAATAGGACCAAAAAGAATGCATAGTGCCAAATTCTCGCCGAAACGGAAATGAATCAACATTCCGGCAAAATATTGGCAACTATCGCATTTCAAATACCGGTACCTGCAAACACAAACATATGCAACACCACAAACATACGTAGATCTAGGCCATAAAAAGTGCATGTGCACGTTGTTGGAGGGAGAAAAAAGTAGATATACAACATAATTAAAGAAAGCTTTCCCCTTACTTACCTATCAAAAAAAGGTAATTTAACCACTTAATTTGGGTGAATCTATGGCGCAAATGAGGTGAGGGGGAGGAGGCAGCCGAGACAAGCTTGGAGGAGGAGGTGGAGAGCATGAAGTGGGGAAAGTGAGTGTGGTACGTGGCTGTCCAAAATATCTAGTTGGTCTCAGGTTACTAATGGTGCACCACCTAAAAATACGCCGTTAGTAACCCTGGTTACTAATGGCGCACCAGTTAGGGGTGCGCCATTACTAGTTTTGCAAAAAAAAAAAATATATATATAATTGTTAGTAGTGGCGCACCGTGGTTGTGGTGCGCCATTACTAGTTTGAACTAGTAATGGCGCACTTCACACAGGTGCGCCATTACTAGTTTTGAAAAAAAAGTAAAAAAAAATTGTTAGTAGTGGCGCACGGAGCGTGTGGTGCGCCATTAATAGTTAGAACTAGTAATGGCGCACTGTGCGCTGGTGCGCCATTAATAGTTTTGGAAAAAAAAAATTTGCTAGTAATGGCGCACCGTGTGTCTGGTGTGCCATTAGTAATGAGGACACTAATGGCGCACCTGTATCTGGTGCGCCACTGCTATATAGCAGTGGCGCACCACATACATTGTGCGCCATTAATGTCCATATCAGCTATAGCCCTTTTCCTAGTAGTGATGATAGCTCATTTCTGAGAACACTTTTTAAAAATAATTGCCGTATTACAAGTTTATTATTTTTACTGGTAACTTGGTCACATATAATGACACAATGCGAAGGTTTTCCATTTTTTAAATTTTTTTTAAATTTTCATGCCCATTTCAAAATGCGCTCAAAACGGCGGGCATGACCGTTCCTGGCTAGTGGTTGAATCTTGAAAAAAAATTGGTGTTTCTCTAATTAAATAGATACTTTTGTACCTAAAAATGGTTTTTGGAAAAAAAATCATGAGCAAACTATGAGGCAGCTCTAGTTCAAATTTGACCCACTTCCAGCTGAATCGGCGGAAATTTGTCTATTTCATGAGAGGTGGATCAAAAGCTTTTGACACCCAACATTTGGGCAATTGAACACTAAATATGACCTAAGATTTTATAAAATTGATGTGGTCCAAATTTGCAACAAATATTTGCTAGGTTTTTCATAAAAAAATCCTTTTGGGCACTCGAAAAATGATTCTCTTAAAAAAAACTCATTTCTGAGTAAACTTTTTTTAAGATATTGGTATTATTCAAAGTTTGTTATTTTTACTGAAAAGTAGGTCACACTTGGTGACACAATGCGAAGGTTTTTCATTTCTATTTATTTTTATAATTCTAGGCCGTCAAATAGCAGACATGATTTAGCATCTTATTTTCAATCGATTACGACCAACTTAAATGGTCTTAACCTCATCAAAGGAGGTACTACGTTCTGATTGGTCCAAAATCATCTCACGCGGATCATGGATTAAGCACCGTCGGATGCGCCCGGATCCAATGGCAGCCCACGCCCCCCTCTTCGCTCTCATCCCCCTACCTATTCCCGAATCACCCCGTGTCCCTCTCATCCTTGTCCACCCACGAAACCCTAGCTCCCTTATCCCCATCGCCGCTGCCGCTCCCTTCTCCCCATCGCCGCCGCCACCACCTTCCGCAGCCCATGAACTGGTCCTTCCCCATGGCCTCGCACCTCCCCGATCCGTGTTCCTCGCACCTCGCCGTCCACACACGCTCACCGCTTCGCCTCCGTCTCCCACCATGCCACACGCCGGAAAAGTGCAGGCGAGCCACCTCCGCCCTTCCCTCGCCCTCGCGCTGGTCCCACCACCGTCGCCATCAATCTATCGCCCGAGCAAGCTACGTCCCGCCACCACGTTCCTCACTTGATGCTGGTTCATCGATATCTCATTGCCCCATACGCAGAAAGGGTCGAAGCACGGATCTTTACCAATGACATATGTACCTAAAAGCACCAAGTTAATATTAGAAGCTAAACAGCAATTGCACAATGATGTAGTACACCACTCTTTTATAATATCTTATAACATCCAATATACTCACATATTAGATGAATTAACATCTTATATTATGGGCCGGAAGGAGTTTATTGCATTCTTACAAATTATCGGCTGATTAACTGCTGCTGTATCCATGGGTTAGAGTTAGTTTGAGCTAGTTCGGGCTCAAATAGCCCTAAAGTATATCCAAACATGAGGGCTGGTTTGAGCTAGTTGCATCTAACCCACCCAAAAAAACTATCCAACCCAAGAGGTGCTAATTGGAGCTAGTTCTCCTAGTGCATTTATTGTCAATCTAACCCTGTCATCCAAACACCTCTTTGGATGGAGTTAGTTCAGGGTTAGTCATGAGCTAGAAACTAACTCTAACCTCTAGCTAAGCTGAGTATCCAAACAGGGATGTGTTGTTGTTGTTGCTGCTGCTGCTGCTCTTCTACGTATATCTAGACATCATCAAAACATTAAGGTAACACTCTTCCTTGTTGCTATGTAGCCTAGGATTGCATATTTAGACATTAAGGACAGTGCATGTTGCTATGTAGCCTCAGATATATTACATATGGCCCTAGTTAACCTAACGATAAATGGGTTACAGATATATTCAGTTAAAAGTCCGATTCACCGATTAGTCCCTTTTCAGCCCCCGGCCTATATGGTACCAGCTACCGATATCCTGAACAGTGAGTATATATAAGCCCTGGGATGAAACTAACCTCGATGGAAAACAGCAGTCGTTCCCAAAATTGTCCTGTGTAGGTACATCGAGAGGCATGTTAAGCATAACAGGCTAAACACCAACCAAATATATCCATGGCAGACAAAATAATCTCCAAAAGATAGCTTCAGTGTGCAGGTTTAAGCACGCTAGTAAAGCAAAACAAGTGGAAAGGTGTGTTAACTGCAACAGGCCTAACATTTAACAACAAGCAAACATAGTCATTCAAACTGGTATTGTGCCAGTCTAAGTACACTGGTTATTGTTAAATAAAAATGGAAAGGCATGTTAACTACAAGATGCAGCAACCAAATGTAGTCATTCATAGTGGTATTGTTGAAACTGGTATTGATAAAATTGAACTGCACAGTTCATACTTGCACATATAGAACATCACATTGTGAATAACTGGAATAAACAAGGCATACTACGAACAAACAAAGATAGCATTTTAAACTGGACATATGCTAACTACAAACAACCGAACAATCAAAAAACTTTAAAAGACCCATATGCTAGCTATAACAGGCTTAACAACAAGCAAATATATGCATTCCTATTGTTATGTTTAAAACTGGATTGATGAAATGTACTGCATAGTAAATAATTGCACATATAGAGCATCACATTTTGAACAACTGAAATAAACAAGGCATACTGCAAACAACCAAATATAGCAATTAAAACTGGACATATTCTCACTACACTACAAAAGGGACTCGATGGGTTTCCTCACTTGTCACAGATGGGCTCGTTCCCGTGGGAAGAGCACGGACCCTGGATGCGCTCCATGTTGTCGTAGATGGGCTCCTTTCCCTTGGAAGAGCACGGCTGAAGGGTGCCTCCCTGATGTCGCAGACGGGCGCTTTCCACTTGGAAGAGCAGATGGGCTCTTTCCCCTTGGAAGAGCCGTAGAGGGTGCCCTCCTCGTGGTCGCCGTCGATGAGGTCTGACTTGGAAGCTGTGGATCCGAAGCCAGCGTCGCAAATCATGTCCTTCAGAAATGACAAAAGGGGCTCGATGGGGATGTAGGATGGCAAATTCTTGACAGCGAGCCAAAGGAGATCAGTGGCGGGGCCATGGATGAGATCAACGGCGGTTGAACCCGAGGGGTTGGGGGTGGGCCACTTAACCTGTGACGTAGCCCGCCTCAGGCCGTCGCTGTCGACGACCTCGATGTCGTAGCCAGCGTCCGCGACATACCCACATACTCTAGCCCACTGGTTGAGTGCATGCGGCCAGTAATGGTTGTCAGCTTCCTCGCCGACGTCGGGTGAAGAGACCGCGATACACCTCTTTTGGGCCAGTCGCTCCTCGAGCTCCATGGGAAGCGTAGCCGGGCTTAGGCTGCGATGCTCTGGAGTGGGGGATGGGGATGGGGATGGGGATCTGTGGGAAAGGGGGCGTTTGGCAGGCGTCATCTAAGAAACTCAGGGCGGCCTGGGTATGGAGATCGGTGGGTAAGCTGCACGGGCAAACCGACAGATGTTGACAATGGAGGCCTTGTGGCGGCGGCGGCGGTGGTGGCGACCTTGCTAGGGTTTCGAGCAAGGGAGGGGGTGTGTTTGAGGAAATGACGCGGCTACTGAAAATTTTACTACGCGGGAGTGAAATGCCGGGGCTATTGAAAATTTGGATGATGGTGCATCGCACACGGTCTGGAGATAACAACCGTGTGTTGTGAATCAGAAAAACCCTCAAGGCGGGCAGATATTTTCAAGGGATGCAGGCGGGAGCGGGAACAAGAAACATCACACACGGTCGAAACATAATAATCGTGTGTTATCAAACAGAAAAAAGCTGCAGGCGGGTAGATATTTTTGAGAGGGAAAGCCTTGTGGAGTCGAATGTACTGTGTGGATGTGCGTGACAGGGGCACCGGCGTGGCACGCGGTTAGTGTGAGTGAACCATGTCTGTTGCGTCATCCGACTTGTCTAATGTTCATAAATTTGGCGAAAAATGACGCGGGAGAGGGTTAGAACATGAACACACTTGCATGTGGACCAAATATATGTATGAAAAGGGTGGTTTGATGTTCAAATACCAAATGCAACTTCGATGTGGCACCTATCTCGCAAAGCGCACGGTATTGCTTGCCCCCCACCTCGTGTCGGCAGGAAGGGAATCCTGAGCTATGAATGCATGCCCCCCCCACGGAGGTTCACCTAGCAAAGTGTGAATTAGCAGCCCCCCCCCCCACAAACACACACCCACTTTCAGTCGGCGGGCCAGAGAGGTATCTCACCAAGATGGATCATAAAATGGACCAAGAAGAATCCACCTTGGTCGTACAACCTCTCTCTTGTTGTTGTTCAAAGTGATGGCCATCCATGCGACCCCGGAGATGGGCTAGCTCGCCAAAAATCACACAAGTAGCTAGTCCACGAAGACAACCACTACCTGCGTGTGGCCCAAGCATATGTATGGAGAGGTGTGTTTGAATACACAATGGAACAACTTTGATGTGGCACCGTGATTTTGAACCAGAAATCCCACACTGAGTAAGGGTTAGTTGACGATGCATATGTATGTCAGACCACACTTTAAGGCGATGACGGGGATTCATGCATGCATGCGTGCATAGTATGCGCTCAAACTTAATTAGGTCTGAATCTCACCATGACCTATACTACGATAACATGAACCAAAGGAAGAATCTGCCATGGTAACCTATCTTGTTGTCGGTCAAGGTGATCATGGATGTCCACGCGGGCCCACGAATATATAGGCTTGTCGCCGATAACCACGCGAGGGAGTGTACCGTTCGAAGACAACCACTACATGCATATGTATGGAGGTGATGCGTGCATGCATGTTTGAATACCATTTCACAACATTGATGTGGCACGTGCGTCGAAAATCATACAGTCCCCACATAGAGCGAGATCGGTTCATGACGTGTCGTGGTACTAGCCACTTCGACTCGATGGGATGGATTCATGCGTACACATGCATGTGTGTGCTCAAACTGTATCATGTCATCCCAGAGCATGACCTATATAATACCGTATTACAAACAAAAAAAATAATCCCCTCCTAAGTCAAATTAACCTCTCTCGTTGTCAGGCAAAGTAGTGATGGACCAAGCGGGCCCACAGATGGAAAGCATCGATATCGCTGATAACCGCTTAAGTGGGTGCGAGAGGACAACCACCATCGCTTTGCATCTGGACTAAACATATGTTGAATACCCAAAATGCACAACTTTGATGTGGCACATGCCTCGAAAACCGTAAAGTCCCCACACAGAGCGAGGTTCATGAAGCGTACTACATATGATGGTCCCCTTCCCCTGTGACGACCCCGGCTTAATCGTGCACTAATCATACACGCAAATGCGCACGATCAAGCCTAAGGACTCACTTGAAGATATCACAACACAACTCTAAAACATAAAATAAGTCATACAAGCTTAATATTACAAGCCAGGGCCTCGAGGGCTCGAATACAAGCTCGATGGCATACAAGCGTCAGCGGAAGCATTAGATATCTGAGTACAGATATATTACAGAGAGAGAGATAAGCCTTCACAGAGGCGGGGTAAAAATAAAAACTACGATCGAAAGGCGTAGGCCTCCTGCCCTGGACCCTCCGATCCTACTCCTGGTCGTCGAACGGCTCCTCGTAGTAGTAGTACTCGCCAGGCGGGTAGTAGTACTGGTTGTCGGCTGGGGCTTCTGGCTCAGGGGCTCCGTCGTCTGGTGGCATCAAATGGAAAATGGGGGAAAAAGAAAATAAAGCAAACGTGAGTACTCATCCGAAGTACTCAGCAAGCAAGGATCTACACTACATATGCATCATTGTCAAAGGAATGGCTGTATATGTGGACTGGGCTGCAGAAATGCCAGAGTAGAGGGGGAAAGCCTAGTCCTATCGAAGACTAGCATCTTCAACAATCTTCGACAGTCTTGCAGCATCAGGAGAGAGCAGATGAACATAATGTAAAGTGGTAGTAGTAATATCATCAACCTCGACCTGAGATCCTTTCTCGACTCTCTGCGAGAAAGCAATCCCAGAGCCGTACTATCCAATTCTCATCACATGTTCTAGTTGTACCGATCGGGATACAACTCCGAGTGTCCGTTACCGTAGGACAGGCTATCGATAGAAGTTTCTTCCCTGCAGGGGTGCACCAACTTACCCACCACGCTCGCTTAACTCCGGCCGGACACACTTTTCTGGGTCATGCCCGGCCTCGGCTAAGCAACACGCCGCAACCCGACCAAATACATAACAGAGAGGTCAGCACGCCGGACTAACCTATGCCCCCAGGGGTCTTGGGCCATCGCCCTGGGAACTCCTGCGCGTTGCGTGGGCGGCCGGAAGCAGACCTAGCAACCCCTTAATACAAGCGCGGTTGCGTAACCAGTCCAATCCAGGGCGCGCCGCTCAGTCGCTGACGTCCATTAAGCTTCGGCTGAAGTATACGACGCAGAACGCCCATACTATGCCCACGTGATGGTTAGTGCTATCGGGCCAGAGGCCCCTCGGATCAAATATCCAAACCGTAGTGGATTAGGAGCGCGCGGAAATGAGCAGAGACTCACGATCGATGTGACCCCGTCGCCCCGTCTCGAGGACTTGCGGCAAGGGCTAAGAATGCCCGGCCACGCCTCGTAGTTATCTCGCGGGCACCATCCAGGTCAACCCGACTCCACATCACTTCGCGTTAAGCTCGCGCGGGTACCCCTCAGGGCCGACCCGTCATTAGTATCGTGGTTCATAGTCAAGTCATAATATCCAAGGTAACTGTGTGTCGGACACCGAAGAGAACCATGAGGAATCACCCTCGATGGAATTCCCGCTCGATGTTATCATCAAGGTGAACGAAGGAGGAATCACCCTCGAGGTCCACACTTGAGAGGTTGCGCGACGATGTCATTATCGGGGGTGGTGTAGGAGGAATCACCCTCGCTTACCACGACCGAGTAACTAACCTACAAGGTTAACATCAGAAGTGCTAACGAGGTATCACCCTCGGCACTCGACGGTAACCCAGCAGTGTCGGCAACTAAGGGGTAGTGATGTGCGGTGCCAGGGTCTGGTCCTCAATCCCGATGATCGGGTCTTCTGATATCCAGCAGGGCAGTCGGGATCAAGTGGAGGTCTCTGTCGTGTCTCTACCCAGCCTATAATAATCAGTCTAGGATAACCAGTAAGGTAACAAAGCAGGGTACAATAATCAGGCTATGCAGCAGATATAGGAAAACAGTAGCAGTAGCAGTTCTAATGCAAGCATAAGAGAGAAGAGAGTAGGCGATATAGGCATGCTCAAAATGGGGGTGCTTGCCTGTTTGCTCGGGGGCAAGGGCAAGGTCTTCAGTAGTATCGTCGGGGACGTAGTCGTACTCCTGTGCGGCGTCTGCCTCGGGAGCTACGTCAACGTCGGGGGCTACCGAGAGAGAAGACGGGGAAGAAACAGGTAAACATAATGCAAACAAATGCAACACGGTGCGTGTGATGCTATGATGCAGTGTAGGGTTGCCTAAATATGCATCTAAGTCATTTTAGTTATTTTTAGAATTATTCTGGGATTTAATATCCGACGTGTGTGCACTATTCATCTGTCGGATTCGGGTCCGGAGTTACGAGTTCTTCTACATAGGAGGTTCCGATGGAGAAACAGACGGCACGATCAGACTCGTCTCGTCGTTCTGAGCAACTTTCATGTTTTAACTTTTTCGATCCGAGCTACGGTTTAAAAGTTATTAATTTTTAAAGATTATTTGAATTTCTGGAATTATTTTATTTATCAGAAAATGAATTATGACGTCAGCATGACACGCTGCTGACGTCAGCAAGTCAACAGTCGGCTGACTAAGTCAAATATGACATGTGGGTCCAGTGGGACCCACATGTCAGCCTCTGTTTACCTAAACAGTGAGTTAAACTAATCTAATTTGCTAATTAGGCTTCTGGTCCCACATGTCATAGACTCATTAGGGTAATTAGTTTATTTTTATTTCTAAAACATTTTAATTAGATTAACAGGGAGGTGGGGCCCACGTGTCAGCGACTGGGCCGGTCCAGTCAGCAGGGCTGACCGGTCAGCTGGCCGGTCTGGCCCCTGGGGCCCACGGGTCAGTGACCCAGGGCGACCCACGTGGCGGCCACGTCGGCACCGGCGCCGGAGATCGCTCCGGCGACCAATTTCGCGGCGGCCGCTCGCCGGAGTTCGTCGGATTTGCGTTTTAGCGCACCATTTCGCGCGCGGTTGACAGCGTTCAAACGAGGACTCGACGCTGCGTCCATCTATGGTGTCGGAACGGACCGGGGAGGCCTAACGTGACGGCGGCGTCGACATCGGCGGCGAGGTGCTCGGGCGAGCGACGGAAACGGCGAACCAGCGCGCAAACAAGTGAAGGAAAAGGCTAGGCGGGGTCTACTCGTCGCGGTGAGTGTGATGGTGGCGCGCACGGGACCATTTGGTCACCATGGCCACGCCGGCGACGAGGTCGCGCGACGGTGAGCTCAGGCGTGAACGGGGCGGCGTCTACAGCTCGGGAACGACGAGGAGAAGAAGCAGGGAGGGAAGGAGAGGCTCACAGCGGTGGTAGCCGTTCAGAGCCTGCTCGGGGCAGTCGCGGAGCGGCTGGATTCGCCGGGTTCTCGCCGGAGTCCGAGAAGAAGGGGCCAGTGCGGCTCGGCGTCTCTGGGGCTCCTTGGCTCCACCGAATGGCTCGGGGCGGCGTAGTCGAGGACGGCGGAGAGGGAGGACAGCTCGGCGTGCCCCGGGGATGACGGTGGCCGCGACGGAGGCGAACGGCGGCGAGGCTGGCGCTCGGCCTCTCTGGATCTGGAGGGGAAGACGGGCGGAGCGAGAGAGAGGAGAGGGGAAAGTGGCGAGGAGAGCCAGGGGAGACGCACGGCCTCTCCCTTATCCCCTCGCGGCGCCCGCGACGTCGCGCTGTCGGCGTCTCGCCGGCGCGCGCGCGCTCGTCCACAGGGAGGTTGACACGGCGAGGGAGAGAGAAGGGCATGGGCCAGCTGGGCTGGGCCAATGCACTGTGCACTTGGTCCAGTCCAGCTTTAGTCTTTTTCTTTTATTTCTTTTCCTTTTCTCTTTTCTTTTCTGTTGCGAAATGATTAGGCCACTTAATGTCTTTTGTAAAACAGTGAGTTATGCCACATAAATATGTTGCAATATCTAGCACTGCCAAAAATTGATTTGGACAGAATTGAAGTTTGTTGGGATTTGATATGATTTTAAATATATCAAATATCCTGTTTTTGGGTCTGTTCCAACTTGTTTGAGTCATTTATCCAACTCCAAACATTTTGATGTTGATTTTAGAAAGGTTTCTGGATTATTTGTCATTTAATGAACATTTTTCCAGCAGTGTTTGATCAACCTTATATTTCACTTATGAATTTAAGTTGGTTTTTAAAAATGGAGTTGATTTACTTTGGTTAACCACTATGTTTAATCACTGCATATGATATGACTTGGCATTATTAACAGCTGATCATGGTGGCTATTACATAGGGGTGTTACAAGTTCTCCTCCTCTAAAAGAAATTCTCGTCCCGAGAATTTAGGAGGTAGAAGGAAAGAGTCCGGGATATTCTTCCCGAAGATGATCCTCGCGTTCCCAATTGGCTTCATCTTCAGTATGATTCGACCATTGCACTTTTAGGAACTTGGTCGTCTTCTGACGAGTACGACGCTCAGCTTCGTCGAGGATGCGGATCGGATGCTCCTTATAGGAAAGATCATCTTGTAGCTCGAGCATCTCATGATCCACTGCACGATGCGGGGATTCCTTGAAGCACTTACGGAGTTGCGACACGTGGAAGACATCATGAATATGGGAGAATTGCGGTGGCAACTCCAATTTATATGCCACCTGTCCCCGTCTAGCCACGATGCGGAAAGGACCAATATAGCGAGGAGCTAGCTTGCCCTTGATTCCGAAACGACGGGTGCCCTTCATTGGAGTGACACGAAGATAGGCTTGATCACCAGGTTGATAGATCACACCCCATCGCTTGCGATCATAATTACTCTTCTGACGGTCTTGAGCTGCTTTGAGATTCTCCTGTACAATTCGGACTTGTTCTTCGGCATGCTGAATGATGTCCGGTCCAACAAGAGGTCGTTCCCCAGTTTCTGACCAATTCAGAGGGGTTCGACATTTACGTCCATAAAGAACCTCAAATGGGGCCATTTTTAAGCTGGCTTGATAACTATTGTTATAAGAGAACTCGGCATACGGGAGAGATTCCTCCCACTTCTTACCGAAGGATATAACACAGGCTCGAAGCATATCTTCAAGCACTTGATTAATGCGCTCAACTTGGCCTTGGGATTGGGGATGATAAGCTGAACTCCAGGTAATATGAGTTCCCATTGCTTTCTGGAAACTTTCCCAGAAATGGCCAGTGAAAATGCTGCCACGGTCTGAACTGATTTCCTTGGGAATACCATGGAGTGAAACAATTCTGGAGATATATAGCTCTCCTAACTGACTAGCAGTAATAGTCTCCTTAACTGGCAGAAAGTGTGCAACCTTGGAAAGTTGGTCGACGACGACAAGAATGGCATCGTGATCCTTCTGAGACTTGGGAAGACCAGTAATGAAGTCCATTTGCACTTTATCCCACTTCCATAGAGGAATAGGGAGCGGTTGTAGAATTCCAGCAGGTTTCTGATGTTCTGCCTTCACGCGACGACAAACGTCACACTCGGCAACATAACGAGCAATATCTTGCTTCATTCTAGACCACCAGTACCTTAGACGAAGATCTCGATACATTTTCGTACTACCCGGATGCATAGATAGCGGTGTATCATGGGCCTCCTTCATGACTTTGTCTGTCATCAGCTCGAATCGAGGTACTACAATGCGGTCTCGGAAGTACAAGGTTCCATCTTCAGCAATCGAGAAATCCCTGTACTTTTGGAGGTGAAGCTCTTTCTTCATTAGACCAATTTCAGCATCTTTGCCTTGCGCAATCTTGACAGCTTTCTCAAGACCTGGCTGTATCACAAGATTATTAAGAGAACCCTGGGGAAGAATTCGCAGATTCAGCTGAGTCAGTTCTGCGTGAAGACGAGGTTGAGCTTGCCTAACCATGAGGTTGTTGCAATATGACTTGCGACTCAGGGCATCGGCCATTACATTAGCTTTGCCCGGGGTATAAGAAATACCGCAGTCATAATCCGCAATAGCTTCTAATCATCGTTGTTGTCGGAGATTAAGATCCGGTTGAGTGAATAAGTATTTCAGACTTTGGTGATCGGTATAAATTTCACACCGATTACCCAGAAGGTAGTGTCGCCGTAACTTCAATGCATACATCACTGCTGCAAGTTCAAGATCATGCACTGGATAATTCTCTTCATGTGGACGCAATTGACGTGAAGCATATGCAATTACTCTCCGCTCTTGCATTAGGACGCAGCCTAATCCCTGACGAGAGGCGTCGCAATATATGACAAAGTCCTTGTGAGAATCAGGAGGAGCAAGCACTGGAGCAGAAGTGAGCTTGTCCTTGAGGGTTTGGAAACTTTCCTGACACTTGTCTGTCCACTCAAACTTAACGCCTTTGTGGAGCAGATTAGTCAGGGGCTTGGCGATCTTGGAGAAGTTTTCGACGAATCGGCGACAATAGCTGGCTAGACCGAGAAAGCTTCGGACCTGCTTGGCATTCTTCGGAGGAGTCCAGTCAAGGATAGCCTGAACACGCTCTGGGTTAACGGCAATACCGTCCTTGGAAATCACATGTCCAAGGTAGGTCACTTCAGGAAGCCAGAATTCGCATTTAGAGAACTTGGCATATAATTGGTGCTCTTGAAGTCTCTCCAGAACTAGTCGAAGGTGCTCAGCATGTTCTTCTTTGTTCTTCGAATAAACCAGAATATCATCCAGATATACCACGACGAATTTGTCGAGGTAATCCATGAATATGTAATTCATTAGGCGGGAGAATGTAGCTGGAGCATTTGTTAAACCAAACGACATGACTGTGTACTCGTAAGAGCCATAACGAGTAACGAATGCAGTCTTCGGAATATCCTCTTCGCGAACACGGATCTGGTGATAACCCAACCTCAAGTCGAGTTTAGAAAACACCGAAGATCCAGCGAGTTGATCATATAAATCGTTGATCCGGGGAAGTGGATATTTATTCTGAATGGTTGCCTGGTTGATAGGACGATAATCTTGGACCAACCTATTCGTTCCATCTTTCTTCTTGACGAAAAGAGACGGTGCTCCCCATGCAGAGGAACTGGGGCGAATGAAACCCTTCCTTAAGGATTTATCAATTTCCTCCTTAAGCTCGATGAGGTGGTGCGGAGGCATCTTGTAGGGACGCTTTGCAATAGGAGTGGTGCCAGGCTTCAAGTCGATGCCGAACTCGACAGCTCTAGCAGGGGGTATTCCTGGAAGTTCTTCTGGAAAAACATCTGGGAAGTCACAGACCACTGGGATATTCTCGATCCCATCAAGTGGAGAAGCATTCAACGCGTTCAAGGCATAAATTTGAGCCTCAGCGTTCCGGGTAAGGTGAGCTTGATAGTTCACCATCTCATTTGATGGGTGCAAGAGGTGTACAACTTTAGTGGCACAATTGATTGAGGCGTAGTGAGCCTTCAACCAATCCATTCCCAGTATAAGGTCAATCTTTGAAGATTGCAGGATAATGGGGTTTGCATCAAAATGCAACCCTTCAACCTCAATAGTAACTCGGGGGCTGAATATGGAAGTTCGGCATCGTCCCGCGGGAGTGTTTATTATTATCGGATGTTGTAGCGTTTCGCACTTAACATCATGCAAGAGTGCAAATTGTTCTGACATGAATGAATGCGATGCACCTGAATCAAATAAAACAGATGCTGGTACTGAATTAACGAGAAGTGTACCCATCACAGTATCTGGTTGATCTGGAGCTTCAGACATGTTGACGTGGTAGTACTGCCCATGACCATAAGAAGGTCTGGCATTATTGTTGCGCTGCTGAGGAATACCACGGCCAATTCCACGTCCAGCAGAAGGGAGAGCTAGTTGATTCTGATTCTGAGAACAATCTCTAGCACGGTGACCTGGCTTGCCACACTTGAAGCATAGTCCGCTGTCAGGACGAGGTGCTGGAGCTCGAGGTGCTGGAGCTGGCAGGGGCTGTCTCGGTGGTGGAGGTGGCAGACGTGGTGCAGCATAAGAAGGTCTGTTCGCAGGAGCTGCTGAACGGAACATGCCTTGGGGAAACCAGATGCGTCGCTTCTGGGAAGACGAGCCCGAAGATGAGCCCGACTCACGGGTGCGTCTGGACGCTTCCTTGTGCTTCTTAAGTCCAGTTTCAACCATGATGGCCTTATTCACCAAGGTGGCGAAATCAGGGTAATCTTGAACAAGAAGGGCTAACTGAATGTCATGGTGCAGTCCTTCACGAAACTTCTCCTGTCTGCGTTCATCGGTAGGAATGTCCTCTTCAGCGTAACGAGATAAGTCTAGAAACTCGCACTGATAGACTTCCACAGTCTTGTTTCCTTGGACAAGGCTACGGAACTCAGCCTTCTTCCTAGCTATGATAGCTAGAGGAATGTAGCGGGCACGGAAAGCAATCTTGAACTCTGCCCAAGTGACGACAGTACCAGGCGGCAGAGTCTGTCGGTGAGTGGCCCACCATTGGGCTGCAGGACCCTTAAGAAGATATGTCGCAAAAGTGACATAGTTAATTTCGGCGACACTAGCAGACTCCATCTCATGAGAGATAACACGCAGCCAGTCATCTGCATCCAGTGGGTTGACTGTGTTGCGAAAAAACGATGGACTGAGCCTCATGAACTCTGGTAAGGTAATGGATGGTTGCTGCTGATTAGCATCAAGACGAGGGAATTGCTGCATAATCCCCGTCATAAACTGGCGGTTGAGTTCAAACTGTTGCATCATCGCTGCCATGTAATCAGGTGGTGGCGGCGGTGGCGGGTTGTTGTCAGCCATCCTGCTATTCCAACAGGGGTATTTCAGCGATAGCTTATGCAAGTGTTTAACAATAAACATGAGGTAACTCGACATTATTGAAAGAGTGCAATAGATGCTAGAAGTAGTCATTAAGACGTACAGATCCATACATAGTCGGTTACATTCGGGCAGCATAACGGCGCAAATTGAAAAGCTAGACATGCTAGGCGGCGCGCAGGCACGCGGTAAGGAAGTACACAACGGGACATAGCAAAGGCTACATTAACGTCGGAGAAAACCACTGAAACGGGGTAACTGCAAGTGCGGACGATGGACGTTCGTCGCAGAAAGATCCTGCGCTCCATGGGCACTCTAATGCAGAACCCGGTCTCGAGAAGAAAGAAGAGGTCCACGTGCAGGCGTGTGACCTCCCACAGTAGGCCAGACGATCCCTGATGGCATCTCAGTCCTGCTCGGGTAAAGAATGTACTCCGGATGCATCCCTGCACGAACAGCTGGTAGCAACTGTGTCATAGCCTCGTAGTAGCGTGCTCGAGTGGCAGACAACTCAACAGCAAGTGCACGAACAGTGCGATCCAAAGCCTGAGTGCACTGAATCAGAACCTGCGGGTCGTAGCGTCGAGACTCGTACGGGGCACAGATAGCTGTGTAAAATCCAGTAGCATCTCCAACAGGTGCATACGGAATGTACCGAAACACGGTATCATCCAAGTTAGCACTGTGCTCTCCTCGGAGACGTGCGACAGCAGAGTAGGCGGCATCATGTACTGCCATCTCAATCGTCACGCCTAATCCATGAAAAAGGTGTAGCTCGGTGTCTGAGTTGTTCTGCTGATCATAAATCCGAACTTCAGCATAGTACTGTTCCTGGTTGAACTCGCGATAAACCTCATAGACCATGTACTCGGGATACCAGCGGTAACCCAGTCTACTCAGGAGGGCGATCAGAACAGCTGGAAATCCAGGGGCATCACGAGCCCAAGTGCGAAGCACAAGCTGGGTCGTAGGCCGCGGTGGAAATAGCCGATCCATCTGAAACAGAAAGGTTCAGGGTTGTCATAAGACAATGAGAAATATAACCAATCTCGGAAGGAAAGGTTAAACAAAACAATGGAAAGGAAAATGATTATCAGACTAATCAGATCAAAGACAGGGAAATCGCACTGAATCCAGCTCTCCGGGTGGATAGAATTAACGAGAACCTAAATGTCGGCGTTTAGTAATTTTGCAAAACCCGAATAGAAGAGAGGATAAAATCCCAGAGTAAAGACGGGGAATAAAAGATCGTAATACCACCCAGTTGGCGACGTGGGCCCGTAAGCCACACAGCCAAGTTAGTAAAACAATTTTTGACCACTAGACTCAACTTCGGCCAAGGAATTGGAAAGGGGGAACTCCTAGAGGCAGTCGGCTCTGATACCAACCTGTGACGACCCCGGCTTAATCGTGCACTAATCATGCACGCAAATGCGCACGATCAAGCCTAAGGACTCACTTGAAGATATCACAACACAACTCTAAAACATAAAATAAGTCATACAAGCTTAATATTACAAGCCAGGGCCTCGAGGGCTCGAATACAAGCTCGATGGCATACAAGCGTCAGCGGAAGCATTAGATATCTGAGTACAGATATATTACAGAGAGAGAGATAAGCCTTCACAGAGGCGGGGTAAAAATAAAAACTACGATCGAAAGGCGTAGGCCTCCTGCCCTGGACCCTCCGATCCTACTCCTGGTCGTCGAACGGCTCCTCGTAGTAGTAGTACTCGCCAGGCGGGTAGTAGTACTGGTCGTCGGCTGGGGCTTCTGGCTCAGGGGCTCCGTCGTCTGGTGGCATCAAATGGAAAATGGGGAAAAAAGAAAATAAAGCAAACGTGAGTACTCATCCGAAGTACTCAGCAAGCAAGGATCTACACTACATATGCATCATTGTCAAAGGAATGGCTGTATATGTGGACTGGGCTGCAGAAATGCCAGAGTAGAGGGGGAAAGCCTAGTCCTATCGAAGACTAGCATCTTCAACAATCTTCGACAGTCTTGCAGCATCAGGAGAGAGCAGATGAACATAATGTAAAGTAGTAGTAGTAATATCATCAACCTCGACCTGAGATCCTTTCTCGACTCCCTGCGAGAAAGCAATCCCAGAGCCGTACTATCCAATTCTCATCACATGTTCTAGTAGTACCGATCGGGATACAACTCTGAGTGTCCATTACCGTAGGACAGGCTATCGATAGAAGTTTCTTCCCTGCAGGGGTGCACCAACTTACCCACCACGCTCGCTTAACTCCGGCCGGACACACTTTTCTGGGTCATGCCCGGCCTCGGCTAAGCA
Organism: Thinopyrum elongatum; assembly: GCA_011799875.1. NCBI lineage: Eukaryota > Viridiplantae > Streptophyta > Magnoliopsida > Poales > Poaceae > Thinopyrum > Thinopyrum elongatum. The sequence continues at coordinate 109,379,963 of CM022303.1, forward strand.
ACACGCTGCAACCCGACCAAATACATAACAGAGAGGTCAGTACGCCGGACTAACCTATGCCCCCAGGGGTCTTGGGCCATCGCCCCGGGAACTCCTGCGCGTTGCGTGGGCGGCCGGAAGCAGACCTAGCAACCCCTTAATACAAGCGCGGTTGCGTAACCAGTCCAATCCAGCGCGCGCCGCTCAGTCGCTGACGTCCATTAAGCTTCGGCTGAAGTATACGACGCAGAACGCCCATACTATGCCCACGTGATGGTTAGTGCTATCGGGCCAGAGGCCCCTCGGATCAAATATCCAAACCGTAGTGGATTAGGAGCGCGCGGAAACGAGCAGAGACTCACGATCGATGTGACCCCGTCGCCCCGTCTCGAGGACTTGCGGCAAGGGCTAAGAATGCCCGGCCACGCCTCGTAGTTATCTCGCGGGCACCATCCAGGTCAACCCGACTCCACATCACTTCGCGTTAAGCTCGCGCGGGTACCCCTCAGGGCCGACCCGTCTTTAGTATCGTGGTTCATAGTCAAGTCATAATATCCAAGGTAACTGTGTGTCGGACACCGAAGGGAACCATGAGGAATCACCCTCGATGGAATTCCCGCTCGATGTTATCATCAAGGTGAACGAAGGAGGAATCACCCTCGAGGTCCACACTTGAGAGGTTGCGCGACGATGTCGTTATCGGGGGTGGTGTAGGAGGAATCACCCTCGCTTACCACGACCGAGTAACTAACCTACAAGGTTAACATCAGAAGTGCTAATGAGGTATCACCCTCGGCAATCGACGGTAACCCAGCAGTGTCGGCAACTAAGGGGTAGTGATGTGCGGTGCCAGGGTCTGGTCCTCAATCCCGATGATCGGGTCTTCTGATATCCAGCAGGGCAGTCGGGATCAAGTGGAGGTCTCTGTCGTGTCTCTACCCAGCCTATAATAATCAGTCTAGGATAACCAGTAAGGTAACAAAGCAGGGTACAATAATCAGGCTATGCAGCAGATATAGGAAAACAGTAGCAGTAGCAGTTCTAATGCAAGCATAAGAGAGAAGAGAGTAGGCGATATAGGCATGCTCAAAATGGGGGTGCTTGCCTGTTTGCTCGGGGGCAAGGGCAAGGTCTTCAGTAGTATCGTTGGGGACGTAGTCGTACTCCTGTGCGGCGTCTGCCTCGGGAGCTACGTCAACGTCGGGGGCTACCGAGAGAGAAGAGGGGGAAGAAACAGGTAAACATAATGCAAACAAATGCAACACGGTGCGTGTGATGCTATGATGCAGTGTAGGGTTGCCTAAATATGCATCTAAGTCATTTTATTTATTTTTAGAATTATTCTGGGATTTAATATCCGACGTGTGTGCACTATTCATCTGTCGGATTCGGGTCCGGAGTTACGAGTTCTTCTACGTAGGAGGTTCCGATGGAGAAACAGACGGCACGATCAGACTCGTCTCGTCGTTCTGAGCAACTTTCATGTTTTAACTTTTTCGATCCGAGCTACGGTTTAAAAGTTATTAATTTTTAAAGGTTATTTGAATTTCTGGAATTATTTTATTTATCAGAAAATGAATTATGACGTCAGCATGACGTGCTGCTGACGTCAGCAAGTCAACAGTCGGCTGACTAAGTCAAATATGACATGTGGGTCCAGTGGGACTCACATGTCAGCCTCTGTTTACCTAAACAGTGAGTTAAACTAATCTAATTAGCTAATTAGGCTTCTGGTCCCACATGTCATAGACTCATTAGGGTAATTAGTTTATTTTTATTTCTAAAACGTTTTAATTAGATTAACAGGGAGGTGGGGCCCACGTGTCAGCGACTGGGCCGGTCCAGTCAGCAGGGCTGACCGGTCAGCTGGCCGGTCGGGCCCCTGGGGCCCACGGGTCAGTGACCCAGGGCGACCCATGTGGCGGCCACGTCGGCGCCGGCGCCGGAGATCGCTCCGGCGACCAATTTCGCGGCGGCCGCTCGCCGGAGTTCGTCGGATTTGCGTTTTAGCGCACCATTTCGCGCGCGGTTGACAGCGTTCAAACGAGGACTCGACGCCGCGTCCATCTATGGTGTCGGAACGGACCGGGGAGGCCTAACGTGACGGCGGCGTCGACATCGGCGGCGAGGTGCTCGGGCGAGCGACAGAAACGGCGACCCAGCGGGCAAACAAGTGAAGGAAAAGGCTAGGCGGGGTCTACTCGTCGCGGTGAGTGTGATGGTGGCGCGCACGGGACCATTTGGTCACCGTGGCCATGCCGGCGACGAGGTCGCGCGACGGTGAGCTCGGGCGTGAACGGGGCGGCGTCTACAGCTCGGGAAGGACGAGGAGAAGAAGCAGGGAGGGAAGGAGAGGCTCACAGCGGTGGTAGCCGTTCAGAGCCTGCTCGGGGCAGGCGCGGAGCGGCTGGATTCGCCGGGTTCTCGCCGGAGTCCGAGAAGAAGGGGGCAGTGCGGCTCAGCGTCTCTGGGGCTCCTCGGCTCCACCGAATGGCTCAGGGCGGCGTAGTCGAGGACGGCGGAGAGGGTGGACAGCTCGGCGTGCCCCGGGGATGACGGTGGCCGCGACGGAGGCGAACGGCGGCGAGGCTGGCTCTCGGCCTCTCTGGATCTGGAGGGGAAGACGGGCGGAGCGAGAGAGAGGAGAGGGGAAAGTGGCAAGGAGAGCCAGGGGAGACGCACGGCCTCTCCCTTATCCCCTCGCGGCGCCCGCGACGTCGCGCTGTCGGCGTCTCGCCGGCACGCGCGCGCTCGTCCACAGGGAGGTTGACACGGCGAGGGAGAGAGAAGGGGATGGGCCAGCTGGGCTGGGCCAATGCACTGTGCACTTGGTCCAGTCCAGCTTTAGTCTTTTTCTTTTATTTCTTTTCCTTTTCTCTTTTCTTTTCTGTTGCGAAATGATTAGGCCACTTAATGTCTTTTGTAAAACAGTGAGTTATGCCACATAAATATGTTGCAATATCTAGCACTGCCAAAAATTGATTTGGACAGAATTGAAGTTTGTTGGGATTTGATATGATTTTAAATATATCAAATATCCTGTTTTTGGGTCTGTTCCAACTTGTTTGAGTCATTTATCCAACTCCAAACATTTCGATGTTGATTTTAGAAAGGTTTCTGGATTATTTGTCATTTAATGAACATTTTTCCAGCAGTGTTTGATCAACCTTATATTTCACTTATGAATTTAAGTTGGTTTTTAAAAATGGAGTTGATTTACTTTGGTTAACCACTATGTTTAATCACTGCATATGATATGACTTGGCATTATTAACAGCTGATCATGGTGGCTATTACATAGGGGTGTTACATCCCCCTCTTCGACGCATACTATATGCTCCTGCCGTAATACAACCCAAAAAGAATCCTCCTTGATGGGGGAAATTAATTAACCTCTCCCGATATAGGTCAAAGTGATGCATGCATCGACAATGGCCTCGTGGGCCCACAGATGGAAGCGTCACACGTGAGTGTCCTACGATAACCACTGCCTGCATGCATGTGGCCCAAAGAGGTGTTGTGTGATGTTTGAATAGCCAATTTCACAACTTTGATGTGGCACGTGCCTCGGAAACCGAAAAGTCCCGACACTGAGTGAGGTGTACTTGTTCATGGATGCGTACGTATAGTATATATGCTAGTCCCCTCCCACCTCTTCGACGCGTACTATATATATACTCCCACCATAACACAAACAAAAAAGATTCTACCTTGCTGGTCAAATTAACCTTGATGAACCACAAGTATAGGGGATCTATCGTAGTCCTTTCGATAAGTAAGAGTGTCGAACCCAACGAGGAGCAGAAGGAACTGACAAGCGGCTTTCAGCAAGGTATTCTCTGCAAGCACTGAAATTATCGGTAACAGATAGTTGTGTGATAAGATAATTCGTAAAGGGTAACAAGTAACAAAAGTAACTAAAGTGCAGCTAGGTGGCCCAATCCTTTTTGTATCAAAGGACAAGCCTGGACGAACTCTTATATAAAGCAAAGCGCTACCGAGGATACATGGGAATTATTGTCAAGTTAGTTTTCATCATGCTCATATGATTCGCGTTCGTTACTTTGATAATTTGATATGTGGGTGGACCGATGCTTGGGTGCTGCCCTTCCTTGGACAAGCCTCCCACTTATGATTAACCCCTCTCGCAAGCATCCGCAACTACGAAAGAAGAATTAAGGTAAACCTAACCATAGCATGAAACATATGGATCCAAATCAGCCCCTTACAAAGCAACGCATAAACTAGGGTTTAAGCTTCTGTCACTCTAGCAACCCATCATCTACTTATTACTTCCCAATGCCTTCCCCTAGGCCCAAATCATGGTGAAGTGTTATGTAGTCGACGTTCACATAACACCACTAGAGGAAAGACAACATACATCTTCTCAAAATATCGAACGAATACCAAATTCACATGATTATTTATAACAAGACTTCTCCCATGTCCTCATGAACAAACGTAACTACTCACAAAGCATATTCTTGTTCATAATCAGAGGATTACTAATTATCATTAAGAATCTGAACAAATGATCTTGCACCGAATAAACCAACTAGCATCAACTACAAGGAGTAATCAACACTACTAGCAACCCACAGGTACCAATCTGAGGTTTTGAGACAAAGATCGGGTACAAGAGATGAACTAGGGTTTGAGAGGAGATGGTGCTGGTGAAGATGTTGATGGAGATTGACCCCCTCTCGATGAGAGGATTGATGGTGATGACGATGGCGATGATTTCCCCCTCCCGGAGGTATGTTTCCCCGGCGGAACAGCTCCGCCGGAGCCCTAGATTGGTTTTGCCCAGGTTCCGCCTCGACACGGCGGCGCTTCGTCCCGAAAGCTTCCTTATGATTTTTGCTAGGGTAAAAGACACCATATAGCAGAAGATGGGCATCGGAGGCCTGCCAGGGGGCCTACAAGGACGGGGGGGCGCGCCCAGGGGGTAGGGTGCGCCCTCCACCCTTGTGGATGAGAGGTGGCCCCCCTCTGGAACTTTCTTCACCCAATATTTTTTATTAAATCCAAAATGACTCTCCGTGATGTTTCAGGACTTTTGGAGTTGTGCAGAATAGGTCTCTAATATTTGCTCCTTTTCCAGGCCAGAATTCCAGCTGCCGCTATTCTCCCACTTTATGTAAACCTTGTAAAATAAGAGATAAAAGGCATAAGTATTGTGCCATAATGTGTAATAACAGCCCATAATGCAATAAATATTGATATAAAAGCATGATGCAAAATGGACATATCAACTCCCCCAAGCTTAGACCTTGCTTGTCCTCAAGCGAAAGCCAATATCGAAAAATATGTCCACATGTTTAGAGATAGAGGTGTCGATAAAATAAAATATGGACATGAGGGCATTATGATCATCTTTAGAACAGCACATATATTGTCGTATAATTTCTTATGCCAAAGTAACAATTCATTCACAAGGTAAAGTATGAATCAAGAACTTCATTGAAAACTAACAAACTATGATCTCAGTCATTGAAGCAATTGCAATTTATCATAACATCAGAAAGAGTCAACTCAAGAGCTTTTCAGCAAGTCCACATATTCAACTATCATTTAGTCTTTCACAATTGCTAACACTCACGTGATACTTATGGGTACAAAGTTTCCATCAGACACAGAGATAGATAGGGGCTTATAGTTTCGCCTCCCAACCTTTTACATCAAGGGTAATGTCAACAATAATACTTTATGATAACCTACATCTGAGTGGATATATATATCTGGATCTTTCTCCAACACATAGTGCTTGCCAAAAGGAAAAAGTGTAAAAAGGAAAGGTGAAGATCACCATGACTCTTGTATAAGGGTAGAAGATAAAAGTAAAAGATAGGCCCTTCGCAGAGGGAAGCAGAGGTTGTCCTGCTCTTTTATGTTTGGATGCACAAAATCTTAGTGCAAAAGAACATCACTTTATATTGCCACTTGTGATACGGACCTTTATTATGCAGTCCGTCGCTTTTATTTCTTCCATATCACAAGTTCGTATAAAGCTTATTTTCTTCACACTAATGGATCACACATATTTAGAGATCAATTTTTATTGCTTGCACCAATGACAACTTACTTGAAGGATCTTACTCAATCCATAGGTAGGTATGGTGGACTCTAATGGCAAAACTGGGTTTAGGGATGTTTGGAAGCACAAGTAGTATCTCTACTTGGTGCAAAGAATTTTGCTAGCATGAGAGGGAAAGGCAAGCTCAACATGTTGGAGGATCCATTACAATATAACTTCTAGTCGGATATAAGAAAACATAACCCATTATGTTGTCTTCCTTGTCCAACATCAACCTTTTAGCATGTCATATTTTAATGAGTGCTCACAATTACAAAAGAAGTCCAAGATAGTATATTTATATGTGAGGCCTCTCTTTCTTTATTACTTCCTATTAATTGCAACAATGACCAAAACTATGTTTGTCAACTCCCAACAAATTTTATTCATCATACTCTTTATATGTGAAGTCATTACTCTCCATAAGATCAATATATGGTCTTTTTATTTCTTTCTTTTATTCCCTCAATATCATAGCAGCATAGCAAAGCCCTCGACTCAAAACTACTCTTTCTTATATATAGCTCACGGACTCGATTACATAGATAGAGATCGAAACAAAACTCAAAGCTAGATCATACTAAAACTTTCTTCTACTAGATCAAGATATAACCAAAAGGATCGAACTAAGAAAAACGATAAAGGTAAAAGGTGTGATGTGATACGATACCAGGGCACCTCCCCCAAGCTTGGAAGTTGCCAAGGGGAGTGCCCATACCCATGTATTTATATCTCTTTCTTCGGAGGTGGTGATGATGGAGTTGTTGATGAAGTAGGCTTGCCCTTTTTCCTCAGCTTACGCTTGAGGATGGAATTTTCCTCCTTCAGCTCACCGATCTCCTGTTCCAGTGTTAATATCCTTCTGCATAATTCTTGCTTGTTCTCCTGCAAAAGACTAAAGGGAATAAACTAAATCTTTGGTTTCTTTGCTTTGTTCGGGAGACTTGACTTTTTGAACTCCACATGCATGTCCCCGGGTTGGGGTAGTGGGACTTCCTCTTCATCGGAACTTGTCTCTTCCTTTCCCTTTGGATCATAATCTTCGTCTTCCTCCATGGTCCATCTATAATGCTCCAAGTCCCCATAGACCTTGGGGTCTGCAATATAATCAGCTACAAAGCTCTCTCCCTCCGAATCCAGGGACGACATCTTGCTCTAAATCTGCTGTAGAGACAGCTCAAAACAAAAACATGAGGTTTTGTCGTGGTACGGTGGTTAAAACCTTCGGAAGATTATATAATGAATTTTGACCAACCAAAAGAAGTATTGTGCAAGAAAACGGAGTCCGGAGGGCACACGAGGTGGCCACAAGGTCGGGGGGCACGCCCTCCACCCTTGTGGTCGCCTCGTGTCTCTTTCGGACTACTTCTAATTTTCCTAATTTTTTAAATATTCCAAAACGGAGAAAAATTATCATTGGAAACATTTTGGAGTCGGATTACTTACCGTACCACATACCTATTCCTTTTCGGAGTCTGAAACGTTCTGGAAAGTGTCCCTTATGTACTCCTCCGGTGTTACGGTGTCGATAATATTGGTCTCAACATTTATGGGAGTACCTGAGATATAATGTTTGATTCTTTGACCGTTTACCACATTTGGATTTGTGCCTTCGGCGTTGTTGATTTTGATGGCACCGGAACGATAGACCTCCTCGATAATGTAAGGACCTTCCCATTTGGAGAGAAGCTTTCCTGCAAAAAATCTTAAACGAGAGTTGTATAGCAAAACATGATCACCTACATTAAACTCACGCTTTTGTATCCTTTTGTCATGCCATCTTTTAACTTTTTCTTTAAACAACTTGGCATTCTCATAGGCTTGGGTTCTCCATTCGTCAAGCGAGCTTATGTCAAATAACCTCTTCTCACCGGCAAGTTTGAAATCATAGTTGAGCTCTTTAATTGCCCAATAAGCTTTATGTTCTAATTCAAGAGGTAAGTGACATGCTTTTCAATAAACCATTTTATATGGAGACATACCCATAGGGTTTTTATAAGCAGTTCTATTAGCCCGTAATGCATCATCAAGTTTCTTAGACCAATTCTTTCTAGATCTATTAACAGTCTTTTGCAAAATCAATTTAATCTCTCTATTGCTCAATTCTACTTGATCACTAGACTGAGGATGATATGGAGATGCAATTCTATGGTTAACATCATACTTAGCAATCATTTTACGGAAAGCACCATGAAAAAAGTGTGAACCACCATCAGTCATTAAATATCTAGGGACTCCAAACCTCGGAAAAATAACTTCTTTAAGCATCTTAATAGAAGTGTTATGATCAGCACTACTAGTTGGAATAGCTTCTACCCACTTAGTAACGTAATCAACAGCAACTAAAATATGTGTATACCCATCAGAGGAAGGAAAAGGTCCCATATAATCAAAGCACCAAACATCAAATGGTTCAATAACAAGTGAATAATTCATAGGCATTTCCTGACGTCTACTAATATTGCCAATTCTTTGACATTCATCACAACACAAGACAAACTTACGAGCATCCTTGAAGAGAGTAGGCCAATAAAAACCAGATTGCAATACCTTGTGTGTAGTTCTATCTCCAGCGTGGTGTCCTCCGTAAGACTCGGAGTGGCACTTGCGTAGGATTTGTTCCTGTTCATGCTCAGGTACACAATGTCTAATAACACCATCTACTCCTTCTTTATAAAGGTGTGGGTCATCCCAAAAGTAATCTCTTAAATCATAGAAAAACTTTTTCTTTTGCTGGTATGTGAAACTAGGTGGTATAAATTTAGCAACAATGTAATTAGCATAATCAGCATACCATGGAGTATTACGAGAAGCATTTATGACAGCTAATTGTTCATCAGGAAAGCTATCATCAATAGGTAGTGGATCATCAAGAACATTTTCTAACCTAGACAAGTTGTCTGCAACGGGGTTCTCATCTCCCTTTCTATCAATAATATGCAAATCAAATTCTTGTAGCAAGAGAACCCATCTAATAAGTCTAGGTTTAGCATCTTTCTTTTCCATAAGATATTTAATAGCAGCATGATCAGTGTGAACAGTTACTTTGGAATCAACAATATAGGATCTAAACTTATCACAAGCAAAGACAACTGCTAAAAATTCTTTTTCAGTAGTAGCATAATTTCTCTGGGCACTGTCTAGAGTTTTACTAGCATAATGAATAACATTTAATTTCTTATCAACTCTTTGCCCTAGAACAGCACCAACAGCATAATCACTGGCATCACACATAATTTCAAAGGGTAAATTCCAATCAGGTGGCTGAACAATAGGAGCAGAAATCAAGGCTTTCTTAAGTATTTCAAATGCTTCTACACAATCATCATAAAAAACAAAAGGAACATCTTTTTGCAAGAGATTGGTGAGAGGCCTAGAAATTTTAGAGAAGTCTTTAATAAACCTCCTATAGAAACCAGCATGACCAAGAAAACTTCTTCTACCTTTGATATCTTTAGGACACGGCATCTTTTCAATAGCATCTACTTTAACTTTATCAACTTCAATACCTCTTTCAGAAATTTTATGCCCCAAGACAATACCTTCATTAACCATAAACTGGCACTTCTCCCAATTCAAGACAAGATTAGTTTCTTCACATGTCTGCAAAACTCGATCAAGGTTGCTTAAGCAATCATCAAAAGAAGTTCCGTAAACGGAGAAATCATCCATGAAAACCCCAACAATCTTTTCACAAAAATCAAAGAATATAGCAGTCATACATCTTTGAAAGGTAGCAGGTGCATTGCATAAACCAAAAGGCATACGTCTATAAGCAAAGGTACCGAAAGGGCATGTAAAAGTGGTCTTTTCCTGATCATCCTTTGACACAGGTATTTGAGAAAAACCAGAATAACCATCTAGAAAGCAAAAATGTGTATGCTTGGATAATCTTTCTAGCATTTGATCAATAAAAGGTAGAGGGTAATGATCTTTTCTAGTAGCTTTATTTAATTTTCGAAAATCAATTACCATTCTATAACCTGTAACAATTCTTTGTGGGATCAATTCATTCTTATCATTAGGAACAACAGTAATACCTCCCTTCTTAGGGACACAATGAACAGGACTTACCCACTGACTATCAGCAATAGGATAAATTATACCTTCTTCCAAAAGCTTTAGTATTTCATTTCTTACCACTTCTTTCATCTTAGGATTTAACCTTCGTTGGTGATCAACAACTGGTTTAGCATCTTTCTCCAAATTAATTTTGTGCTGACATAGAGTGGGACTAATGCCCTTAAGATCATCAAGAGTATATCCAATAGCAGCATGGTGCTTCTTCAGAGTTTTCAATAATTTCTTTTCTTCATGCTCTGAAAGGTTAGCACTAATAATAACAGGACATACCTTCTTTTCATCAAGATAAGCATATTTCAAAGTATCATAATTGCTTAAGCTCAAACATGGGATTTCCCTTGGGTGGAGGAGGATCCCCAAGGATTTCAACAGGCAAATTGTGTTTCAAAATAGGCCCTTGATTGAAGAATATTTCATCTATTTCCCTTCTTTCATTCATAGACAAATCATTTTCATGGTCTAGCATATATTGTTCTAAGGGATCAGTAGGAGGCATGGCAATAGAAGCAAGACCAATAATTTCATCCTTACTAGGCAATTCTTTATCATGGGGTTGTCTATGAAATTTAGAGAAATTAAAATCATGAGACATATCCCCTAAACCAACAGTAACAATATCTTTCTCGCAATCTATCTTAGCATGAACAGTATTCAAGAAGGGTCTACCAAATATAATGGGACAAAAGTCATCTTGTGGGGAAGCAAGAACAAGAAAATCAGCAGGGTATTTTATCTTCCCACACAAGACTTCAACATCTCTAACAATCCCAATTCGTGATATAGTATCTCTATTGGCAAGCTTAATAGTAACATCAATATCTTCTATCTCCGCAGGTGCAATATCATTCATAATTTCTTTATATAAGGAAAAAGGAATTGCACTCACACTAGCACCCACATCACATAAGCCATGATAACAATGATCTCCTATTTTAACTGAAACAACAGGCATGCCAACAACAGGTCTATGTTTATCCTTAGTATCGGGTTTGGCAATTGTAGCAGCTTCATCACAGAAATAAATAACATGCCCATCAACATTATCAACCAAGAGATCTTTAACCATAGCAATACTAGGTTCCGCTTTAATTTGTTCAGGGGGTGTAGGTGTTCTAGTATAACTCTTACGAACCACAGTTCAAGCTTTAGCATGATCCTTTATTCTAACAGGAAAAGGTGGTTTCTCAATGTAAGCAGTAGGAACAATAGGATCAACATTATAAGTAATAGTTTCTTCTTCAACTTTAATAGGTTCTACTACTTTAACTTCAATGGGAGGATGATATTTAAACCACTTCTCCTTAGGGAGATCAACATGAGTAGCAAATGATTCACAGAAAGAAGCTGCTATCTCAGAGTCAAGCCCATATTTAGTGCTAAAATCACGAAAAGCATCGGTATCCATAAAAGATTTAACACAATCAAACTTAAGGTTTATACCTAACTCCTTACCTTCATCGAGGTCCCAATCTTCAGAGTTGCTTTTAATTCTTTCCAGTAAATCCCATTTGAATTCAATATCCTTCTTCATATAAGAACCAGTAAAAGAAGTATCGAGCATGGATCAATCATTATGAGAAAGCCGAGCATAAAAATTTTGAATAATAATTTCTCTTGGGAGCTCATGATTGGGGCATGAATATAACATTGACTTAAGCCTCCCCCAAGCTTGAGCGATACTTTCTCCTTCACGAGGCCAAAAATTATATATATAATTCCGATCACGATGAACCAGATGCATAGGATAAAACTTATGATGAAATTCAAATTTCAATCGGTTGTAGTTCCATGATCCAATATCATCACATAGCCTATACCATGTCAATGCCTTCTCCTTCAAAGATAAAGGGAAGACCTTCTTCTTGACTTCATCCTCAGGCAAACCTGCAAACTTAAATAACCCACAAACTTCATCCACATAGATTAGATGCATATCAGGATGTAATGTTCCATCTCCTGTGTAAGGATGAGCTAGCAGTTTCTCTATCATAACCGAAGGAATTTCATAATAAATATTTCAGTAGGTGCAGTAGGTTGAGGGGCAACTCTTTGCTCTTCCGGTCGGGGTGAAGATACCCCGAACAAACCCCTCAAAGGATTATTTTCCATAGTAACAAGTGACAGGAAATTTCAGCAAACTATATAAATGTTTCCTTACCAAATTCCACTCACCAAAGGCGCTTCACTCCCCGGCAACGGCGCCAGAAAAGAGTCTTGATGACCCACAAGTATAGGGGATCTATAGTAGTCCTTTCGATAAGTAAGAGTGTCGAACCCAACGAGGAGCAGAAGGAAATGACAACGGTTTTCAGCAAGGTATTCTCTGCAAGCACTGAAATTATCGGTAACAGATAGTTGTGTGATAAGATAATTCATAATGGGTAACAAGTAATTAAAGTAACTAAGGTGCAGCAAGGTGGACCAATCCTTTTTGTATCAAAGGACAATCCTGGACGAACTCTAATATAAAGCAAAGCGCTCTCGAGGACACATGGGAATTATTGTCAAGTTAGTTTTCATCATGCTCATATGATTCGTGTTTGTTACTTTGATAATTTGATATGTGGGTGGACCGGTGCTTGGGTGCTGCCCTTCCTTAGACAAGCCTCCCACTTATGATTAACCACTCTCGCAAGCATCCGCAACTACGAAAGAAGAATTAAGATAAACCTAACCATAGCATGAAACATATGGATCCAAATCAGCCCCTTACGAAGCAACGCATAAACTAGGGTTTAAGCTTTTGTCACTCTAGCAACCCATCATCTACTTATTACTTCCCAATGCCTTCCCCTAGACCCAAATCATGGTGAAGTGTTACGTAGTCGACGGTCACATAACACCACTAGAGGAAAGACAACATACATCTTATCAAAATATCGAACGAATACCAAATTCACATGATTACTTATAACAAGACTTCTCCCATGTCCTCAGGAACAAACGTAACTACTCACAAAGCATATTCATGTTCATAATCAGAGGAGTATTAATTATCATTAAGAATCTGAACAAACGATCTTCCACCGAATAAACCAACTAGCATCAACTACAAGGAGTAATCAACACTACTAGCAACCCACATGTACCAATCTGAGGTTTTGAGACAAAGATCGGGTACAAGAGATGAACTAGGGTTTGAGAGGAGATGGTGCTGGTGAAGATGTTGATGGAGATTGACCCCCTCTCGATGAGAGGATTGTTGGTGATGACGATGGCGATGATTTCCCCTCCCGGAGGGATGTTTCCCCGGCAGAACAGCTCCACCGGAGCCCTAGATTGGTTCTGCCTAGGTTCCGCCTCGAGACGGCGGCGCTTCGTCCCGAAAGCTTCCTTATGATTTTTTCCAGCGTAAAAGACACCATATAGCAGAAGATGGGCGTCGGAGGCCTGCCAGGGGGCCCACAAGGATGGGGGGCGCGCCCTCCACCCTTGTGGATGACAGGTGGCCCCCCTCTAGTACTTTCTTCGCCCAATATTTTTTATTAAATCCAAAATGACTCTCCGTGAAGTTTCATGACTTTTGGAGTTGTGCAAAATAGGTCTCTAATATTTGCTCCTTTTCCAGCCCAGAATTCCAGCTGCCGGCATTCTCCCTCTTTATGTAAACCTTGTAAAATAAGAGATAAAATGCATAAGTATTGTGCCATAATGTGTAATAACAGCCCATAATGCAATAAATATTGATATAAAAGCATGATGCAAAATGGACGTATCAAACCTCACTGCCGGCTATTCGTCAAAGTGATGGACGACGACCTCGCGGGCACATAGAAAGCATCACACGCGAGTATCGAATGTCGTGTAGGACAACCATCGACTGCTTGTGACCAAAACATGTATCTATGAAAGGGTTGTGTAATGTTTTAAATAACGAATTCATGACTCTGATGTGGCACCTACCTCACAAAACGGCCAAAACATGTATGTATGAAAGGGTTGTGTAATGTTTTAAATAACGAATTCACGACTCTGATGTGGCACCTACCTCACGACTCGTAGTGTACTGCGAGCCACCCGCCACCCCCCAGACGCGCACACACACACACACATACCGCGAATCCACCGCAACTATGATGCATGTTAAATTATCCCGCAGTGAACATATGTTACCAAAGGTGGGACATTTTAATTTAAAAAAAACAGAGATCATTAAGACGTTTTAGTACATTGATTGATTTTCTAGGGGTATAATGTGCAAAAATCAAATTTGAGCTACATGCACACGTGACAGTGCACCTAAATGGATTGCAAAAATACATGTGTCTCACTGGGTGCATGTTTACTCCCCGTGCAAGAAATTTCAAACATTGAGAATCTTGATTTTTAAATTCTAGTACATCCAAAACTTATTTGAAATTCATGAAACTTATCGTGTTGTCTTATGGACACCAATACAAAGTGGCATTGTACTTTTTTTCATCAAATTTCAGACCAGTTTTGGTGTAATTTTATCTTCTTACAAATGGGAGATTATTAATAATTGGGAACCAATATCCCAAACGGATTATTTATTTGAACCGTGAGCGCTAGACCAACAATGGATACGTGCCATGCTTCGGTTAAGCAATAAAGCGGCAGCATTAAAATCATCCAAATAGAAAAACAATATACGTGCCGCCACGCAACCCGTGTGCCGTGCGAGCAGGCGTGAGTTGACGGGACGCATGTGAGCAGTCCGCCATGCAGGCAGACCGGGAGGCATGCGTGCAGGTGTGTGAATTGACGGGAGGCGTGCTCGTTGCGCAATCATCGGGAAGCGTGCGAGTAGCTATATGAAACGACAGTAGGCATGCCAGCAGTCCGGTGCGTAGGCTCACCGGGAGGCGAGCCAGCGGTTTGACCACCGCCCGCCTCTCTCCCACTACTCCATATTAATGGCGCGCCCGAGCGGCCGCACCCCCCATCCTCGCCACACACACAATCCTCTCTCTCCGCTTGCATCCTCGACGTCGCTCTCAGTCCTCATAGCCGTATGTGTATGAGGATGCCGCCGAAGCGCCCATTGGAGGGAGTGGCAACGCCGGGGCTGCTGAAGCACCGGAGCACGGCGTGGAGATGGAGACAGAGGTTGCCGTCACCGCCAGCAAGGTATCGCTGCACCCTGACGTCGTCGACAGTGTCGAGCTTCCACAGCCGGAGGCGGAGGTCCA
The DNA here is from genome assembly GCA_011799875.1 of Thinopyrum elongatum. NCBI lineage: Eukaryota > Viridiplantae > Streptophyta > Magnoliopsida > Poales > Poaceae > Thinopyrum > Thinopyrum elongatum. Next base: position 109,395,254 of record CM022303.1, read on the forward strand.
CACCGACTCCGGTGACGACTCGGGCGACGACTCTGATGACCACTCCGGCGACGACTCCGACGATGACGGACAACTGGTTAGTCATCTATACCCATTTATGTGTCAAATAGATCCAAGGGTTTCTCTGGTTACTCCTGCCTCCCCCTTTTTGGAATAGAAATCCTATGGTTATGTTCTCCCAATCCATGAAATCTGAGTAAGTTTCGTTAGATCCGTGTAGTGTATTGATTGTTTGAATGGTACAAGTGATAAGTGATTAGTTGTTTCATCTGTGCAAATGATTTCTGCTAGTAATCCGACTAGGGTTAGTGTTCGTGCTAATAATTCCTAGCCAGGACTTGACAATTGATTTTGAATGACCTACATATATGTTTGTGCCATTATTTTCTTCAAGATTAGTCTGTACATAGACGACTGTGCTTAAAAATCGAACCATAATCTCTGGATATGTATAAAAAAATAGCCATAAATTCCTAATCCTACTTCACGGCATGTAGAAATTGATTTGATGCCAAATTTTGGCAACTGCCAAATGTTCGCTAGAGATTAGTTTGTAAACATTAATTTGACACCACATTTTTTTACTATTTGTATAGGTGCTGTCTGACGATGTGGACAACGAGAATGAAGATGGCTAGAGGAGGTACAAGAGGCAAATCCCGAGGGAGCTTTATGCGGGATGCATAACAGGCGCATTAGGACCTGAGACGTTGGCTATCGATGCCCATTTTGCAACCACAAGCTTCATGACGCGTATCAAAGTGTTCTGGCGCATGCAAGAGGATGGGCCATTGGCTCCTTCAAGCAGAAGTATTCTCGCAGGGTGGCGCACAACGCGTACGCCGAGTACCTGGAGAAGCTTCAGGATCATGCCGGCAGATGAGATGAGATGTGGGATCGAACTATGTATGTCTATGTAGTGTCCTAATGATGGTTGAACTATGTACTTATGGTTGAACTATGCTTGTGTACGCTTATTATCTATGTCTGAGTATGTTTAATCTATGTTTACTTATGTCTAAATGTGGGATATGGATGCAATCAGTTCGGTTGATGGAATCTACCTCCGTCTTGGTTTATTGGTCCCCTTTGTAATTTGTGTTAAATTTTGACTAAAGATTTAACTGACAAAATGTTAGTGCAGGTCGACAAAAATTATATCGTTGGATGCGTATTTGAACATAGTGTTCAATGATATAATTTTTGGTGACATGCATAAACATTTGTTAGTTAAATATTTGGTCAAAATTTGGTACAAATTACAAAGGGGAGCAATAAACCAGGACAGAGGTAGTACGTCAATCACACACGGTTCCCAAAATTGGAACCGTGTACAATGACTTTCATTTTGCCTGTTACGGCAATCACACACGGTTGGCTCTAGCAAACCGTTGCCTCCGAAACTCTTTGTGGGACAGAAAACCCTCACCACCCAATTAAAAAAAGAAAAAAGAAAACCCTCACCATCCCCACGTCACAAAAACCCTCACCCCGCCTGCCACCCCATCCGGTCCCAATTCACACCTGCACAAGCTTTTCCGCGTCTATGCATGGCACCGCCTATCGCGGCGGCGACCACTTAGCTCGCCGCCTGCCGCCGCCGCCAGGCTGACGGCAAACCCCACCACATTTCGCCACTTCCGCTTACCGCTGCCTATCGCCATCGACTTTCTCGACGCTGCTCGCGGTTGACCCAGCTCTGCTCGGTTGGGGAATCCGCCATACTGAGGGTTTTTTCTCATGTACAACAAGGTAACTAATTTACTGAGATATTATCTCATCTCTTATCCCAGTTCATCTGCCTCCTTTAATCACCCGGCCGAAATCGCCGTGAATTCATTTTTATTCGAGCTGATTTGAGGGTTTTCCTTCATTCATAGAGTGTACAGTGCGCGGACACATCAGGACTTTGCGGCCTCTGCCAGACATCCAAGGAGTTCCATCTCACCGTACCAGATGACTTGAGGATGCGCGCGGTATGTTCAATCTCACCCTATATCGGTTGGCATGGCCTACTTTCCTGAACATATAATAAATATTGCTACATTTGGATAAAAGGTGCCACATGCACCATATACGTCAAAGGGGATTTTTTTCCCCTCTTCTTTCTATATTAGCCAAATTAATGATGTATTGTTCTTTAGATTACTCTCATATTTCCATGACATCAAGTGTACCCTATCTATTTAATTATAGATTTTTGTCCTTTACATAAATCAAGACTGCAGGGATGTCATACTGAACACAAACCATGGATTTACAATCGTTGCTACTGTAAGACTTGATGAACGTGGTGACTCCTCTTTTGGCACTGGCCTTTGGAAAGAAATTTCTAAGTTTTGTGTACTGAAAGCTGGCACTAAAATTGCACTGCACACAAAAGAGCCTGGTCATGAGATATATGCTAACTTCCCCGACGATATCATCCGTCCAGATTTTGTTCGAAGTAAATTTTCTTTTCAAGTATCTACATGTTGACTTACCCAGCAATATCAAATGAATTGTGTAGTATTTAAGCAACCAATTGTTATTCCATTTTCTTACTATATTCCTACCTACTAACTTCTAGTTACCAATACACTTTTCTATTGCCCTGTTTTAACTAAATATTCCCTATACTCCCACTTCTATCAGAAAGCGCCGCTGACAAGGAGACTCCAGAGGTGGAGAACAGGGCTGCCAACAAGCGGAGGTGGGGCGAGCAAGAACCACAAGCGACTCTAGCAGGCCTAGACTTCATCAGCAGTCTCCCCGATGATATGTTGACACTCATCATCTCCCTCCTCCCAATCAAATATGGGGCGCGGACAACCGTCCTTTCCCAGCAGTGGCGCCCCCTATGGAACTCCACCCCTCTCGACCTCATCGACACCCACGAGCTCTGCCATGGCTATCGCAAAAGCTTGGATGTGTTCTCCAAGATCCTCGGCAGTCACCCTGGCCCAACCAGAGGCCTTAGAATGGGCAAGTTCCATTCCAACGGTAAGGACCAAGCCAAGCTTGACGACTGGTTCCGATCCCCCGCCCTAGATCAGCTCGAGGAGCTCACTTTTGATGATGGGCATATGCGCTCGCTGCCAACGTCCGCGCTCTGCCTCACGCCCATGCTGCGCGTCGCCAAGTTCAGGAACTGCCATTCCCCGCCCCCCCTTAATGATGCGCCCGCTCTTATTCTACCACGACTGAAGCACCTCGAGCTCGTCGCCTTCTGCCTCCCAAACGGTGACATGGAGCGCCTGCTCCGTGGCTATACTACACTCGAGTACCTTCGTCTTCAGGCGATCAATGGGTTGAGTAGCTTCCACATTACCTCCATGACTCTCCGGACTATTTATGTGTCTTGCTGGTGCGGCAAGAAGACATCACAAGATGTGTACCACGGTATGGTCATTGAGGACACACCTTCACTTGAGAGATTACTTGTAGTTGATCAAGAAGGTCCAACAAGAATCAATGTCATTTCTGCGCCGAAATTGACACTGGTGGGCTACTTGTCTGACAAATACTCCGAACTTGTTATTGGATCCACACCTGTTCAGGTACAATAGCCGCCTTCTACCTCTCCTTCTAGAAATTAACATTATTTCTAATTTTGAAGATGTATGTTCGTCTGTCATCCAGAAAATGATTCTGACAAGCTTGACCCCGAAACTGCGCACAGTGAAGGTATTGGCACTAGAATCTATCGGCCCCAACCTAGAGCAAGTTGTCAGTTTCCTGAGATGCTTTCCGTGTCTGGAGAAGCTATATATCGAGGTGATGTTCCTTTCCTGTTAAATGTTAACCATAAGGGAGTTTAATTTGTGACACCTTTTTTTCCAAGTTTACAATGACAATGTACTACGATTTCTGAAGGATTTTTTGGAGGATTTCAGTACATACATGTCTCCCCCATATTGGTTGCTTGATCCATATGGTTACAATCCATAAGCATTTCTCCTTTGGATTCATCTGTACTAGTTTTCTTAGGGAACTTTTCATCCACTCCAACCTCTTGTGAAGAAGGCTACATTTTTCTAGATTGTAATCAAATGCCCATGTTAATCATGTCGCATCGAAGATGGCATGTAAGTGCATTTTACAAATCCTGCAAACCAAATAGGCATGTAGTAGTGTTCAAAACTGCATGTAGGCACTAACACATTTTCTTCTTTTGCAGATAAGGTTAGGCCCGTTGGTGGATAATGTGATACAATATAACAATCACGTCGAATGCCTAGATCTGCATCTCTCAGAAATTACTTTGAACTCCTACCGAGGGACCTTACCGGAGATTATATTCGCCAGGTTCTATGTTGTCAGAGCAAGGGTGCTGAAGGTAATGAGGTTTGCTCTACATTTATTTTGCAAAAATGAATGGCTTGTTGATCAGCGCCGGCGGCTGCGGCAGAATGGAATAGGCTTTGACAATGCTGAATTTCATTTTCGAACTTCAGATGACGGAGTAATCGGAAGTCATCATGTCAACCCCATACATGACTTCTCAGTGGCTGACCCCTTTGCAAAAATTATGAGGTTTTGAAACCAGACTTAGAAGTGGTAATATTAGTATGAACCTCTCTGATATCCATGTTCAGCGGATCAGTGCGAGCGTTTGCAGCTAATGAGCTGAATTTCATTTCTAATATCAGTTTGAACCTTGTAATCTTCGAATTTGAGCCATATAACTCTGGAATTTGAACATTGTAATATTTCGAGCTTTTGTGGTACAATCGTTGAAATGGCATCGTATGAGACTCGTATATTGGTAGCACTATTTTGACCTTAATATGCAATGAACTTAGATTTTATTAACCATTCTCGAATTTGTTTACCTTGTCGATCTCCTAGCACACGATCTGTATAGCTAACTTGACTGCGATCTTTGACATTATTGCACACAGTTGGTTTCTTCAACTGTGTGCCCTGTAGAGCGCTGAATTAATTATCGCTCTCGAGTGTCCATCATCACCCTTCTGTGTAACTTTGACCTCATCACCCACGGGTAAACTTATGACCAAAGTCATTCCACACACTTCGTTTTTACAAAGCTTTTTGCCAATAAACGCCCACGATTTGCCCCTCTTCTAGCCGACGCGTGGCCAAACTAGTTGGGCGGGAAGCTTGCGTGGTAAACTGTGTGGTAGCGCGGGAATAGGCTCACCGACGATACATTTGGCGCCTCTTCGAGCCCACGCGTGGTCAAACAAAACGTGTGCGGTGCGGTGTTGTCAAGCGTGCACTGGAATCCTCCGCTATGAACGCGGTGACAAGACATGACGATTACAGGCCGGCCGGCCCCCATTTATTACAGCGGCCATTTAACCCTTGTGTCTCTTCAACTTTTCTATCGCGCCCCACCATTGCAAGAAGCACACCCACCATGACAAACTCTTAGAGGGTATCCCGCGCGGCTCCAATGGCGCTCCGAGCGGTTGCCGACGATGAGCAGCAGTTCACCATGCATGTCGTGGTGGACACCCACAGAAGGTTCACGGAGCTCTCGGTGGTGTACACCAACAACCCGGTCTAGGTGGAGCACTCCATCCACATCATGGAGCTGTTGCTTGCCGAGGAGAAGTTCAAGGTGGTCGGGTTCGACCTCGAGTACACCCGCGCTCGTGCCGGGTCTCATCCCAAGGTCGCCGTCGCCCAGATGTGCGTGCGCAACCATGTCCTCGTCTACCACTACTGCCTGGCCACAAGGCCTTGCGAGCGTTTCGCCAGGTTTGTCAATAGCCAACACTACATGTTAGCTACGATGGACATCACCAACGATGTAAAGGTGCTCAAGAATTCGGGCATCGCCTCCTAGAATCTTGTCGACATCCAGGGCCAATACAAGATCTGGGGCAGCAAGGAGCATGAGAAGGACTCACTGGTTCACCTTGCCGAGGCCATCATCGACCCCTACTATAGAGACATGAAGGATCCCTCCAACAAGGACAAGCGTGCCTGGCACTCGGCCTGGATGGAGAAACTCGACAAAGCTAATGTCGTGTACGCGGCCAAGGAGGCGTACACGAGCTACGACATGTACAGGCGGATCGTTGACATGAGGAAGTGCCTCCTTCCCCAAAACAGCCAGGGATCCAGCCAGAAGCAGAGCAATGGCAAGCGTCATCGCAACAATAAGTAGATGATTAGATCCACGTTTCTCCTAGTTTAGTATGCATGTAATTGCTTACTTTGGTGTGTGGAAATGTTATGTGTGTAGTCACTTGTGTAATTGTATGCTTAATTTGGTTTTGCAATGCTGTCTTATTAAGTATATATGTTGATGCTCTGTAGACAGAGCAAATCACATCGCACACGGACTAAACAATGGAACCCGTCAGTGATGATTTCATCAATCACTGAAAATTGTATACCAGCAATCGTTTGCTCACAACACACACGGATTGTTAATAGGAATCGTCTGTGTTGTTATCGGTCTTCCCACACATTTCTGATTACAGACCTGTTTGCCCCGTATCACACGCATCTTGTTAAGTTGAACCATTTCTGTTCTCTTGGCTCAACGCAAACAATTCATCCGATGGAACTGTATGCTGTATATCGCACACACCTTCATCTGGCTGCCCGTTTCTGTTGTTCCGCCTCATCACAAATAGTTTATCCGAGTGAACTGTATGCCGTATATCGGACACGCCTTCATCTGGCTGCTCATTTCTTTTGTTCTGCCTCATCGCAAACATTTCATTGAACTGAACCGTTTGCCCCTCATCGCACACGCAATTAAAATCTGAACCGTGTTTGATATATCCTTCATCGCAAACGTTTTCCATCGTTTTTGACGGTTATTTTACATCACCGTTTGCGATTAATGCATTGCACACAGTTTCGTCAAAGGGTCTCTGATCGTAGTGTCGCGTTAGCAGCATCCTGCAGTAGTGTGATGGCAGTATCTAGCGGAGTAAAAACACGGTCTTCAAATAAAATAGTGCTACCTCTTGGTGGAGATAGCACCTTGGTTGTACATGCACGAGAACCAGCCCTACCACACATAACCCAGACTCTCGTAGATTGTTCCTCTACTCCAACGGACAGAGAACCAGCTTCACCCAATCTAACCCCAACCACAGCAGATAGTAACCCAGTTCCAGTTGACACAGCACCATCTCCAGCATAGAGCTCCCAAACAAGAGCAGTTAGTATGGCAGCTCCAGTGCCCAAAGCGCCAGTACTACCATGGCAAACCCCAACTCCACCAGTTACTACACCTATTCCTGTGGACGAAGCACAACCAGCCATTCGTAGTTTAGCATCTATCGCATTTGATGTTGTTAAATCCTATGTGCGTATCTTCTCATCATGGAAATATTATACCGAAGATGAAGGAAAAAGCCAGTTGCAGGTGTTCGTCCAGGAGTTATGTGTAAGTAATGTTATTCATGGCAAATACTTTGCTTTGTCCCCTACATTCTACCTCCATGCTGGTTATAATACAGCAAATGTTCAATTTTTTCTCTATAGAGAAGGATCAATTTGGAAACTCAGGATGAGGTAACCTGTGCTAATACCTCTGCTATCTTCAAGAATGCTTGGTGGTAGTATCGGAATTACCTAAAGAAAGCATACTTCACTGGCAAAGAAACTAATCAAATTCCCTTACTTTCTCCTGAGACACATTTACGGCACGATGACTGGGAACGCCTTGTTCTGTACTGGTCCCGAACCAAGAATGTGGTAAGCTCTATGAGCCCATTTTTTATTTTGAAGTAGTATATGCCTGCATCTTACTGTACTCTGTTCATGTAGAATATGTGCTTAAACCTGAAGAAGAACTGTTCTCATTTAAGATTCCATATGGTGCATACTGCTTTGCTCTTGTATCACTGTATTTACTCATACAAACATATTTTTAAATTGAAGGATCCAATGGAAACTCCAATGGCACAACAGGTATGTTTAAACATGTTTCTTTAACAGGTTTGCTCTTCTAAATTGCTCTGTTGATTTCAATTTCAATTGTGTATACAGTTGACTTCTCATATCATGCACATTACTAGCATCACAACAGAGCCAATAGTGTTGTTGTACATGTATACCCGTGTTACCCATCTGAAATCTTGTTGTGCCATGTAGTTTCGCACACTTGTATTCTTTCAATACTGCTTTGTCTTGAACTGATATGATTTGAACTGTTTCTCTATTTTGATTTGGCAAGACAATGCAGTGACCATAGGACATAGATATATGTTTGTTTGATGCTTTTATCATGTACTTACTACTTGGCAATAGAAGACTTGGTAGTTTAATCCTGTCCACCTTACTACTGAACTGGTTCACCGAAATGAGTTTCATATACTACATGCTAAACCTGTTATGTGTCTGCTTGTTTCTTCTTTTAGAATGCTGACAGAATATTTGGGAAGAGTACCTTATTAAGCAATGGTAAAGGAAGTAATGCAGATAAGGTTCAGGATAGTGAGACATCCTTTTTGGTCTCCAACAAAGCTGATAAAACAGCCAAGGAAAACTATCTTGAAGATAGTGAGACAACCCCAAAGTCCTGTCTTGATGTAGTGTTCGAGTTACTAGCCACTACCACTGGCACAAGCTCTTCGAACTCACTGTCTGAATCAGTTCGGTTTCTTGCGTCTCAAATACAAGATGAAAGACATCGATCAGCTGTGCTGCGACAAGAAGCCAAAGGACTGAGGAAGTCCCTAGAGAATTCAGGCATACTTCCTGGTGCAACAACAAGCGTTGGAGGATTTCAGCGCCAAACAGGAGAAAGCTAATAAGCTTGCTAAGCTTATTGCTAGCATGGAGGATACCCAGGAGAACATTTCTTGAGCTCTTGTGAAGTTGTTTCAGTTATGGACTTGTTTTGCTGCCACTCGTTTATTTGCACTGGTGGCCAATTTAGACGCCCAGTATATGTAATATGCTGCTTTGTTCCCTATATTTGCACTGGTGGCGAACTTTGATGCCTAGTGGATGTAATATGTGTAATAGTCGTAATAGCCGAGCGTAAGTTGTGGCACCCTGGCTCAGAGTAACCCGGAACGCCCCGTATTGCAGCCGAGGGACAAGTCATCTGGAATACGGCACTGTTGGCATAGAACAAATCAGCTCTTTATTACAATGGATATGGTTACAAAGGGTACATGGATTACATCGGCACGGTGACACTACGCCTGCCCAGGGTAGCTCTATGCTAACAGCGGAGTAACTCTCTCTCGACAGTGGAACAGCGATGACGGTGATGGACTCCACTCCACAGGGACTCTGGCTAGAACGCGTATCCTAGGTCGCAAACTCAGGATCCTCGACAAGCAAGCAATCATGGCATGACCTGCAAACTGGCATGACACGCTAGGTGAGTACTTCGAATGTACTCGCAAGCTCACAGCAAACATCAGCATTAAGGCAAGACAACATCATAGCAGTCAAGATTAACAAGCATGGTTATCTAGCAAGATAACTTCTGAAATAAATGCAGTAAGGTAAAGCATATTCAATCCGTACTCCGAATAATCTTAGAATCCAATCCAAATCTGTTACACGTCCAATCATGTGGTCATCCGACCACTCATCATATAGCCATCCCATGGCTAACGTATCATATTCCTGATACCATCTGCACTGCAAGTCTGACAAACTTACTCTCTTCTGGGTTGTCTCACAACCATCAGAATACTCACGATCCACCGAGTACTTCTGATCCTACGATGAGTTCTTCCATCATTATCACTACTATGGTTGACCACCTAGTGAGGTCTGGACGGACTGTCCAATTCCATGGACATGGCTATTTGAATAGATTTTACACTCTGCAGAGGTTGTACACTTTACCCACACTATGGAGCACTGACCTCGTGATCCCATTCGGGTGGACCAGCGTTGCTCCAACGAAACCCGCTTGACCCGTGACTCTTCCATCGTACCACCGGCAATTACACTCCCCGGAGTCAAGACATGGGTGGCCCCGTGTCACCTGATGACACCCGCCACCGTCGTGGCCAACAAACTGTCCCAAACGCGGACCTGGTACCATATAACTCAACTGGGCTCACAAGGTTATCACCGCTTACCGGGCCAGGGTAGCGCGCACGCATAACCTTCCCTCTCGGGCGGTAACGGTGAAAGAGCACGCGATCAGACCAAGTCAAGGCCGTCCCATACCGGCAAATGTGGTTGCACGGATAAGTCCGGACAGGTGACTCAAGGTCAACCGACTAAATATCATATCTCCGAATAATATTTCCTTCATAGCTGACCTTCCGATATCACGATAATCCAAGTCAAACGTTAACCACTAGCAATCCAAAATAACCATAGACGATAATCTCATCATCATGGCATCAACGAGTAGGTAAACTACTAGTCACTAATAATCCGGTACTTAACATGGTAGCCACCTATCCGAGAAATAACTCCAACATTGCATAGTCCAGTTCATTTCACCAATAACTTATTCTTGCTATTAAAGTAATTAGTTAAACTATGATATTGCAATGCAATGATGCAGATGAGAGTTGTGGCTTGCCTGGAGATGAAGGGACCATCAGAAAGGAGTGCGGAATGGTCGCGGAAGGAGTTGCCGGAAAATGTTCTCTCCCGGAGGGGGCTGTTTACGGCAAGGGCAAAATGGTCATTTTCACAGTGGGACCACATAGTGAAAATGAAACAAACACGACGGGCTCGACGAGACGAAGACGTGGGCATTGGAATCAACTCATTTGGAGTTGTGAACAAAAAGTTATGATCAGAGAAGTGCCAGGGACCAATCTATAAAAATACATATACAAACAGGTCCCTAAGTGGTTAAACTGCAAACGCACTTTCTGAAAATACGCTTTCCCGAAGGGAAGGCGCCTTCTGGCCCGAAGAAGAGGAAATACGCTTTCGATAAGGGAAAGCGTACTCTGCGTAGTACGTCTCCACTTCTCCTACGTGGCAGTGGCGGGACCGGGGCTTGGGTCGCTGACGCGTGGGTCCCGTGCGGCTTCTCTCTCTCCTCCTTGTTCATTCCTCTTCCTCCCGTTGCCTCCCGACAGAAGCAGAGATGGGGGCAGGGGAGGGGCGACCGGCGTCGGCCCCTGGTGGCTCCGGCCACCTCGGGCTCAGGCGAGACCGCCGGCGGGCTTGGGTGGTGGATCCGCGCTCGTCTGGATGCAGTAGCCGCGCCGGGGCAGGCTAGGATGAGGGAGACCGGCGGGGACTGAGAGCAGAGGAGGCGCGGCCATTCTTGAGGGTGAGGCCACGGCGCACCCGAAGAAAAGGAGCAGGGCAGAGGAGCTCCGGTGGGCTGTGGGTGTTGCTCTGGTGGTGGAAGGAGGGAGAATGGGACTTCGACGGGCTCGAATTTAGGAGGAGGAGGCTGGCGGCCATGACAGTGGTGGGAGGCTCTGGCGAGGGACAGAGAGGTCAGGGAGGACCAGTGGAGTGAGAGGAGGAGATTGGGGGGCTCGGGGATGCTCGAAGAGGGCTTGGAGCTCGGCTTTTATAGCCGGGCAATGGAGAGGATGTGCTGGGCCGCCGTGGCGAGCTCATCGGCACACTGGCGCTGCGGGGACACGCGGAGGGCGCTAGCGATGTCGGCAAGACCTTCGGGAGGTTGGAGAAGTAGGTAGGGGCTTCGGGAGAGTTAGAGGAGATAAGAACAGAGGAAAACGACAACGGCGTCATGTGCCGAACAATGACAGAGCTCGTCGCGGCGCGTTGGAGAAGAAACTAGAGGGGGAGGGGGTTCCAGAGCGATGACGAGGCCAATGGGAAGCTACTGGACATGGTCAGGTGGCGAGGGAGCGAGGGAACAGACGAAACCGAGCGGTTCCATCGCCAGAGCACGCTGGCTGGCATGCCAAATGCGTGGGCACCGCGTGCAGTGGCACATGCAGCACACCCTGACCGGCCAAATCATGTCCAGTGTGTATTCCCTCCAAGGCACAGTCTCAGGGAAGTGATGGCTCGATGAAAGTCAATGTGGTTGGATGTGAATGATCCTGTGAAGTTTACTGCAGCAAACTGTTGCCTGAAACTGTGATCAACAGGAAAGGGATAAGAGCCAAGCGTGATGTCTGGGAGGTTTAGGGTAGGAAGGACTATGATCCTGTGAAATTTGGAAAGAAATGGACGAATATTTAATGGGGTTGCTTTGCAACTGACCAATCTGGTCCAGAAACTCAATCTTGATGTGCCACTCACATGGAGCAGCCAATTAGGCTAAAATTTGTTAGAACATGATGATTTGGTCATATGAGAGTGCCATAAAAATGTCATGCCATTTGGACAAGCCAAAATGGTACTTCCTTCACAGCTATCCTCTCTGACCAGAATCTTAGAGAAATTATAGGGAATTACAGGGAAGATGAAATGAGCCCAAATTTTATGGAGATTGGTTATATGGGTAGGAGAATGCTCTGGTAAATTTTCAGCAATTAGGGAGCAATATAAAATATAGTTGCTTCACAATGTGAAAATCTAACCAGAAAACAAGATTTGATGCTATGCTCACATAGATGATTGGATAGGGTTGAAACTTGGAGGAGAATATAAAGATTTGAGAATATAAAGATGCTTGCAAAATTTCAACTTATTTGGATACTCCTAGCTAGCAGTTGCTTCACAAAGATTCCAGTTGCCTAGAAACTTTGGAAATTAGCCAAGGGAGATTTAATATCCAAATAAAGTTGAATTTTGGCATGTGGCAATGATATGGATAGGAAAGAGTGCACAAAAAGTTTGAGAGCAAGCAAGCAAATATAAAGGGTACTTGCTTCTCAAACTGCCAGCTGGGGCAGAATCAGAAAAGAAATATTTGGGAAATATGTTTGAACATGTCAAGGAAGGATTTGACTTCAATGGCACCACGGCTCAGAGTAAACCGGAACGCCCCGTATTCCAGCCCAGGGACAAGTCATCTGGAATACGACACTGTTGGCATAGAACAAATCAGCTCTTTATTACAATTGATATGGTTACAAAGGGTACATGGATTACATCGGCACGATGACACTACGCCTGCCCGGGGTAGCTCTATGCTAACAGCGGAGTAACTCTCTCTCAACAGCGGAACAGCGATGACGGTGATGGACTCCACTCCGCAAGGACTCTGGCAAGAACGCGTATCCTAGGTCGCAAACTCAGGATCCTCGACAAGCAAGCAATCATGGCATGACCTGCAAACTGGCATGACACACCAGGTGAGTACTTGGAATGTACTCGCAAGCTCACAGCAAACATCAGCATTAAGGCAAGACAACATCATAGCAGTCAAGATTAACAAGCATGGTTATCTAGCAAGATAACTTCTGAAATAAATGCAGTAAGGTAAAGCATATTCAATCCATACTCCGAATAATCTTAGAATCCAATCCGAATTTGTTCCACGTCCAATCATGTGGTCATCCGACCATTCATCTTATAGCCTTCGCATGGCTAACGTATCATATTCCTAATACCATCTGCACTGCAAGTCTGACAAACTTACTCTCTTCTGGGTTGTCTCACAACCATCAGAATACTCACGATCCACCGAGTACTTCTGATCCTACGATGAGTTCTTCCATCATTATCACTACTATGGTTGACCACTTAGTGAGGTCTGGACGGACTGACCAATTCCGTGGACACGGCTATTCGAATAGATTTTACACACTGCATAGGTTGTACACTTCACCCACACTATGGAGCACTGACCTCGTGATCCCATTCGGGTGGACCAGTGTTGCTCCAACGAAACCCGCCTGACCCGTGACTCTTCCATCGTACCACTAGCAATCACACTCCCCCGGAGTCAAGCCTTGGGTGGCCCCGTGTCACCTCGTGACACCCGCAACCGTCGTGGCCAACAAACTATCCCAAACGGGGACCTGGTACCATATAACTCAACTGGGCTCACAAGGTTATCGCCGTCTACCAGGCCAGGGTAGCGCGCACGCATAACCTTCCCTCTCGGGCGGTACCGGTGAAAGAGCACGTGATCAGACCAAGTCAAGGCCGTCCCATACCGGCAAATCTGGTTGCACGGATAAGTCCGGACAGGTGACTCAAGGTCAACCGACTAAATATCATATCTCCGAATAATATTTCCGTCATAGCTGACCTTCCGATATCATGATAATCCAAGTCAAACATTAACCACTAGCAATCCAAAATAACCATAGACGATAATCTCATCATCATGGCATCAACGAGTAGGTAAACTACTAGTCACTAATAATCTGGTACTTAACATGGTAGTCACCTATCCGAGAAATAACTCCAACATTGCATAGTCCAGTTCATTTCACCAATAACTTATTCTTGCTATTAAAGTAATTAGTTAAACTATGATATTGCAATGCAATGATGCAGATGAGAGTTGAGGCTTCCCTGGAGATGAAGGGACCATCGGAAAGGAGTGCGCAATGGTCGCGGAAGGAGTTGCCGGAAACTGTTCTCTCCCGGAGGGGGCTGTTTACGGCAAGGGTAAAATGGTCATTTTCTCAGTGGGACCACATAGTGAAAATGATACCAACATGACGGGCTCGACGAGACGAAGACGTGGGCATTGGAATCACCTCATTTGGAGTTGTGAACAAAAAGTTATGATCAGAGAAGTGCCAGGGACCAATCTGTAAAAATACATATACACACAGGCCCCTAAGTGATTAAACTGAAAACGCACTTTCTGAAAAAACGCTTTCCCGAAGGGAAGGCACCTTCTGGCCCGAAGAAGAGGAAATACGCTTTCGATAAGGTAAAGCGTACTCTGCGGAGTACGTCTCCACTTATCCTACGTGGCAGTGGCGGGACCAGGGCTTGGGTCGCTGACGCGTGGGCCCCGTGTGGCTTCTCTCTCCTCCTCGTTCCTTCTACTTCCTCCTGTTGCCTCCCGACAGAAGCAGAGATGGGGGAAGGGAAGGGGCGACCGGCGTCGGCCCCTGGTGGCTCCGGCCACCTCGGCCTCAGGTGAGACCGCCGGCGGGCTTGGGTGGTGGATCCGCGCTCGTCTGGATGCAGTAACCGCGCCGGGGCGGGCTAGGACGAGGGCGAGGCCACGGCGCACCCGAAGAAAAGGAGGAGGGCGGAGGAGCTCCGGTGTGCTGTGGGTGTTGCTCTGGTGGTGGAAGGAGGGAGAATGGGACTTCGATGGGCTCGAATTTAGGAGGAGGAGGCCGGCAGCCATGACAGTGGTGGGAGGCTCTGGCGAGGGACAGAGAGGTCGGGGAGTACCAGTGGAGTGAGAGGAGAAGATTGGGGGGCTCGGGGATGCTCGGAGAGGGCTCGGAGCTCGGCTTTTACAGCCGGGCGACGGAGAGGATGAGCTCGGCCGCCGTGGCGAGCTCATCGGCACACTGGTGCTGCGGAGACACGTGGAGGGCGCTAGCGATGTCGGCAAGAGCTTCGGGAGGATGGAGAAGCAGGTAGGGGCTTCGGGAGAGCTCGAGGAGATAAGAACAGAGGAAAACGACAACGGCGTCATGTGCCGAACAGCGGCAGAGCTCGTCGCGGCGAGTTGGAGAAGAAACTAGAGGGGGAGGGGGTTCCAGAGCGATGACAAGGCCAAGGGGAAGCTACTGGACATGGTTTAGGTGGCGAGGGAGCGAGGGAACGGACGAAACCAAGCGGTTCCATCGCCAGAGCACGCTGGCTGGCATGCCAAATGCGTGGTCACCGCGTGCACTGGCACATGAAGCACACCCTGACCAGCCAAATCATGTCCAGTGTGTAGTCCCTCCAAGGCACAGTCTCAGGGAAGTGATGGCTCGATGAAAGTCACTGTGATTGGATGTGAATGATCCTGTGAAGTTTACTGCAGCAAATTGTTGCCTGAAACTGTGATCAACAGGGAAGGGATAAGAGCCAAGTGTGATGTCTGGGAGGTTTAGGGTAGGAAGGACTATGATCCTGTGAAATTTGGAAAGAAATGGACCAATATTTAATGGGGTTCCTTTGCAACTGACCAATCTGGTCTAGAAACTCAATCTTGATGTGCCACTCACATGGAGCAGCCAATTGGGCTAAAATTTGGTTGAATATGATGATTTGGTCATATGATAGTGCCATAAAAATTTCATGCCATTTGGACAAGCCAAAATGGTACTTCCTTCAGAGCTATCCTCTCTGACCAGAAACTTAGAGAAATTATAGGGAATTACAGGGAAGATGAAATGAGCCCAAATTTTATGGAGATTAGTTATATGTGTAGGAGAATGCTCTGGTAAATTTTTAGCAATTATCGAGCAATATAAGATATAGTTGCTTCACAATGTGAAAATCTGACCAGAAACCAAGATTTGATGCTATGCTCACATAGTTGATTGGATAGGGTTGAAACTTGGCGGAGAGTCATGATTTGAGAATATGAAGATGCTTGCAAAATTTTAACTTATTTGGATACTCCTAGCTAGCACTTGCTTCACAAAGATTCCAGTTGCCCAGAAACTTTGGAAATTAGCCAAGAGAAATTTAATATCCAAATAAAGTTTAATTTTGGCATGTGGCAATGATATGGATAGGAAAGAGTGCACAAAAAGTTTGAGAGCAAGCAAGCAAATATAAAGGGTACTTGCTTCTCAAACTGCTAGCTGGGGCAGAATCAGAAAAGAAATATTTGGGAAATATTTTTGAACACGTCAAGGAAGGATTTGACATATTTATGGAAGATATGACCCAAACAATTTATGAGAATTATTGGAGAATTTCGGGAATGATGGAAAGGTGGGTTGCTTCACAACTCAGGACAAACAGGGTTATTCCTTTAATAGAAAAAGGAATATTCCCAAGAAAAAGAATATTGAGATTGGTCCAAGATGGAAATGACATGATCTTGGGATGGTTTTCAGATTGGCAAGCCACTTGGGAGAGGAATCAAAGGTGATCTCTCCAGGTTTCAAGACCACTAAGCCACAGAAAAGCAAAACCAAACCAAAATCAAAAGAAAAAGAAAATTGGCAAAATCCAGGGTGTTACATAAGTTGCTTGCTTATTTATTCCTTTTATTGTCTTGTTTATTTGTTTGGTTGTAGTCACTGCAGTTCTTTTTCTGTGGTTTGCTAGTGGCAACAATAAAATATTTTTTAAAACTAGGCCGTAATAACCACAGACCGTTATGTAGTGACCATGGGCCTCCTACAGGCCGTAGGATCTATGGGCCTCCTACAGTCCATAGGATCAATGGGCCTTGTGCGGGCGTTAGAATCAATGGGCCTTCTATGGGCCATACTATTCATTGACCAATAAAGGACCGCAATATGGGCCGTAAACGGGCTAGAGTGGAAATTGTCTGTTTATGGCCCGATCCTAATGGGTCGTTAACAGCCGATATGTATAACGGGCTTAAATGGGCCGTATTCGATGACACTAAGAAAACAGCCCAACGGATTAACGGGCCACAAATAGGCCGACTGTAACCACGGGCTGAATTTGGCCCGCAAGCAGAACATGCCAGTAATGGATCGGAAGTAATCGAATGCTGGAAATGAGCCCAAGAATAAATGGGCCTTTAGAAGGCCGAAAGAACACACGGGCTGGAAAGGGCCCAATATGGAATAATGGGCCGTTAATGGGTATAAAGCGATACACTGTTCATTATGGGCCAGTGTCACCACGGGCCATTAATGGGCCAAGAGTTACATAGGGCCTCATATGGGCCGAAAGACGTCATGGGCCATACATGGGCTGGAAGTTACAATGGGCTGGAATCATATTGGACGGCCCAGATGCCGGTACTGGGCCTAATTGGGATAGGCCATAACGGGCCATGAGTTAGCGGGCTGTAAATGGGCTATATGCGAATAGGCCGTTAACAGGCTTTCGGTGGGCCGGCCCGCTACCTTTTGACCAAGTCAAACGGGCCGGCCTTTTCACCTAAATGGGCCACTGTTGGGCCGTGCCATCTGTCGACGTATCATAGGCGCCTCCCGTCCAATGAGTGGATGATATCTGTCCCAACGCTGAGCAGACACGTGGATACTCCGGCGAATCGGAATTTTACACGTGGAAAATCCCCATTGGTCCGGGCTGTTAATGGGTTATCGAATCCAAACCGGAACCCGATAGCTTAAAGATGACCCGTTACGGTGGATGCCACGTGTCGGTTACCCTTGACGAAAGGACTTCCATGACGCGCCATTTATCGTCATGGAAGTGGACACTTCCGTGATGATAATTTTGGTATTGTCATGGAACACTTCTACGACAGCACAGGTATGACTATCTTGATTCTGTCATAAAATCATCATGGATGTACATGCATGACAGAAAACATGACCTACTGTGACAAACACGTATCATCACGGAAGTGTATTTTTTTTGTAGTGAGTAGAGTTCTTTCAGGAAGGGGAGAATCAGAACTTCCTTGAGTGTCGTGAGTTCACGATGTTCCTCGCGCTTGAGGACATGAGGATATCCACTAGGGTTGAGGAGAAGGAGAGCAAAGAGGCCGAAATGTAGTTCTTCGACCCATTGGTGAGCGAGCTTGCGAGAGATGACAAACTTGTGGAGGCCAACAAGATGATGTTACTTCAGTATGCAGCCAGGAAGAGCGCAAAGGAGGATCCCATAGACTGGGATGCCTTGGAGTGTGAGGAGGAGGGTCAGCAGGGGTGTCATCGTAGGTCGACTAGGCACGACCACGAGGCCGGTCCCTCTGGCCAGTAGCTTAGCGCGCGCTACCTATTTCATATGAACTGTTTAACTTTATGCATGTTTTACGTTTGAACTACACATGGTTTGTAGAGCTGTTTTATTACAAGTACGTATGTGTTAATAACTAGATGGGCGGATAGCGCTGGTTTGTACTAACTGCTTATGTTGCATTATATTTATGTGCATCTTATGTATGCTTATTTTTCTCAACTTCATGCATGAAAGCAGTAAATGGATGCCCCATGTGAGACCTGTGGTTCGGTGAGATGCCAAAGGGATAAGAAGGTCTTCATAGATCTGCCGAATGACTTCCTCACTAGGACGGTATGTTTTAGTTGAACATGTTTTGATTGAGTTTCATATGATGTATACTGTTGTGCCCAAAATTGTGTAACTAGCTAGCTACTTCTTTCTTTCAATTTTGCTCAGGTCATCCCTTGCGGGGCAAGGCGTGAATTCTTAGAGAAGTTTAAAGTTCCAGTTGATGCCACCATCACATTCCAGTGAACCCCCATGAAGATGCTGACGGCCCAAAAATTCAATTGTCTTGTCACCAACGACGCAAAACGCACCTACTTCAGTTGCCCTGGTTGGAAAGCCCTTGCAAATGCTTACGAGATGGAAGCTGGGGAGAGAGCCACATTCTACCTCGACTACGATCATCACGAGATCATGGTCTACTACAGGCCTGCTGGCAGCGACGATGGTTCACTTACTCCGGACTATGACCCTGACTCCGCGCGCCGAAAAGTCGTAGTTAGCTAGTTGGCATGCATGAAAGATATCATGTTATTATCACCTCTATTTATTTGAACTTGTACATTCATATGTGTGTTACTTTGCCTACTTTGTTGAACTATATCAATAAGTGCATTGTGTGAACTTAAATGCTATCATTGGGTCTATTTATAGTTGATTTATTAACTGTTCTTAAACTGGATTATGCTGTCATTTTGGCTGAAATCGCAGCTGTACAGCTTTTATTTCAAATTTGAAAATCAAATTACTGGCGTCGAGAAAACATGGAACGTCACAACTGATGACTAATACTGCTGGCGTGGACAACGTGGCATGCCATTACCGTCCAAAATACTGATGGCGTAGGTGCCAACGCTAATGCTAATTTTTAACACTGGCGCCATATTGGTGGCGTCGGGTGTCCACGCCACCAAGGCTATTTTTGGCGCGCCGTAGCTAGGCTTTTCTCCACTAGTGATATATCTAGAATATTCCGTTTTCGTTGCCTTTCGGATGTTTTACGCCACAAACATGTCTTTGTAGGCCGACGAAACCCCATGCACCATACTCTACTTGATCAAAGGCCAGAAGGTGGACGTGGGAAAGGTGGTGATAACAAAGCCCTTGAAACTCAGGTTCCATGGCCAGCAGAGCCCCGTTGGCCACTTTAGGGTTAACTTGTCGAGTGTGAAATCGAGGCACGAGGATTTGCCTCCTCCAGTACGGCTCGGGGGAGAGGACGACGAGACCCCGATGCGGCTTCGAAACTGCAAGGGTTGGATGCTGCTATGGCCGAAGAATCTTCTTCATCTGGAGGCGGGCGAGAGCACACCAATAACCACACATCAGCCAGTAGGTATGAACACCACCACCCCGCCTACGCAATTACCAACGCCTGTAATGCCGGGTGAGAGCGGCGGACGACGCGAGGAAGGGGGTCTAATAGTGGATGATGTAATTGCCCCCGTAGAACAAAGATTGGATGATGAGATGGACGAGGATGACCCTCTTCGGTTCCTCAATACAGGCGCCTATGATGACGACCTAGAAATGATGAGTCAGCCATATGACGACTCGGGCTATCAGCATGCTGATGAGGAGATGGATGATGTGCCCCGGCAGGAACGTCCTAGCAGGGTTGATTGCAAGAAGTCTCTCTTCATGCAATCCTCATAGGACACGCCTAAAGATGCCGCCTCAATGCAGGCTCAACTAGCCGAGGGTCGTACAGTGCTTAGCCCGACAACACTAGGGCAGGGGTTAAGGAAGGGTCTGGAAGGTCAACCCAAGAAAAAGGAGAGGAAGAGACCCCCGAAGAAAGGCTCTGCTGCCTACAAACAAGCCAGAGCACATAGCAGCCAGACAGCGGATTTTGCAGAGCGTGTACCCGTCAACGGTGCGGCCATGTTCCATGTCGCGGGCGAGCCGATCCTACTGCTGAAACCGCCGGAGGCCAAACCAGGGGATCTCAGGAGACTGCACGACCATGTGCTGTCGACTGAGATAAGCCTACTAGCCTCGAAGGATGCAGGATATCCGACATACGCGGTTCATGTGCCTAAGGGGAAGTGCTACATCGACACACGGCCCGCGGAGGTGTTCTTCCTGCAGTTGGACCATATCTTCGAGATGTTTCTGACAAGGTGGCTCGATTTTACAATCGTCCGCCTTTTTGCGCTACATATGAACTCCGTCATGAAGAGAGAACAAGTCTCGCAAATCTATGTGGCGGATCCATACTACATGTAGGAGTCCTTCTTGAGTCTCAGCGACTTTGAGCGTAAAACTGCTAGGGAGTACCTCGAAAACTTCATGATAAGGTATAAGGACCAGGAAATTGTCCTCCTGCCTTATCATCCAAAGTAAGTCAATGCCGGACAACCCTTTCGTACATTTCAATCATTCCTTCTCGCTCATATGGAGAATAATTTGAGGTGTTTTTTCCCCGCAGCAACAGGTGCGCCATCCTTATCTTTCTTTACCCGCGAGTCTCCCACGCCGTGTATTTCGACCCTACCAGAAACTACAAGAAGAAGGACTACACCCACGTAATGAATATTCTAGATGATGCTCTCCACGGCTTCAGCTTGAGCAGTGGCCACCTACAGATCAGGAAATAAAGGAACCGCTGTTGGAAATATGCCCTAGAGGCAATAATAAAGGTGTTATTATTATATTTCCTTAATCATGAAAAAGGTTTATTATTCATGCTAGAATTGTATTGATTGGAAACTTAAATACATG
The DNA here is from genome assembly GCA_011799875.1 of Thinopyrum elongatum. Classification (NCBI taxonomy): domain Eukaryota; kingdom Viridiplantae; phylum Streptophyta; class Magnoliopsida; order Poales; family Poaceae; genus Thinopyrum; species Thinopyrum elongatum. The sequence goes on from CM022303.1 coordinate 109,416,803, forward strand.
TGTGAATACATAAGCAAATACCGAGTCCCTAGTATGCCTCTACTAGACTAGCTCGTTGATCCAAAGATGGTTAAGGTTTCCTAACCATAGACATGTGTTGTCGCTTGATAACGGGATCACATCATTAGGAGAATGATGTGATGGACAAGTCCCATCCGTTAGCTTAGCATATGATCGTTCAGTTTATTGCTACTGCTTTCTTAATGTCAAATACATATTCCTTCGACCATGAGATCATGCAACTCCCGGATACCGGAGGAATACCTTGTGTGCTATCAAATGTCACAACGTAACTGGGTGATCATAAAGATGCTCTACAGGTATCTCCGAAGGTGTCTGTTGAGTTGGCGTGAATCGAGATTGGGATTTGTCACTCCGTATGACGGAGAGGTATCTCTGGGCCCTGTCCGTAATACAACATCACAAGAAGCTTGCAAGCAAAGTGACTAAGGAGTTAGTTACGAGATGATGTATTACGGAACAAGTAAAGAGACTTGCCGTAATGAGATTGAACTAGGTATGGAGATACAGACGATCGAATCTCGGGCATGTAACATACCGACGGACAAAGGGAACTATGTATGTTGTCATAAAGGTTCAACCGATAAAGATCTTCGTAGAATATGTAGGAACCAATATGGGCATCCAGGTCCCGCTATTGGTTATTGACCGGAGAAGTGTCTCGGTCATGTCTACATCATTCTCGAACCCGTAGGGTCTGCACGCTTAACGTTCATTGACGATATAGTAGTATATAAATTATGTATGTTGGTGACCGAATGTTGTTCGGAGTTCTGGATGAGATCATGGACATGAAGAGGAGCTCTGGAATAGTCTGGAGGTAAAGATTGATATATGGGATAATAGTATTTGGTCTCCGGAAGGGTTCCATAATTCACCGGAAGGGGTTTCGGATGTTTCCCGAAATGTTCGGGTATGAGAACACTTTATTTGGGCCAAGGGGTAAAGCCCACGAGGTTTTAGGAAGGTGCAAAAGGAGTTTTGCGGAGGCCAGGGGGCCAGACGCCAGGGACCTTGGCGTCTGGGGCCAGACTCCAAGGACCCTGGCGTCTGGTCCTGGAGTCCGAGAAGGACTCTTGCCTTGCAGGCTAAACCGAGTTTGAGGAGGCTCTTTCTCCAAGGAATGACCCCAGGGCTCAACATATAAATAGAGGGTCAAGGCTAGCACCCAAGACACATCAAGATTCACCAAGCCGTGTGCCGGCAACCCCTCCCCCTCTAGTTTATCCTCCATCGTAGTTTCCATTGTAGTTGGCGAAGCCCTGCGGAGATTGTTTTTCACCACCACCATCACCATGACGTCGTACTGCCGGAACTCATCTACTACTTCGCCTCTCTTACTGGATCGAGAAGGCGAGGATGTCATCGAGCTGAACGTGTGCTGAACACGGAGGTGCCGTATGTTCGGTACTTGATCGGGACGGAAGATACATCCATTTTGCATCATGTTTTCCTACTGTTATTTATAATGTTTTTATGCATAATAATGCTTTTGGGAGTAATTCTAATGCCTTTTCTCTCATAATATGCAAGGTTTACAAAAAGAGGGAGAATACCGGCAGCTGGAATTATGGACCTGAAAAAGCTACATCAGAGTTACCTATTCTGCACATCTCCAATTGAGCTGAAAATCTACGGAGAATTGTTTTGCAATATATGAAGAATATTGGAGCAAATAACTACCAGAGGGGGCCCACCAGGTGGGCACAACCCACCTGGGCACGCCCTGGTGGGTTGTGCCCTCCTCGGCCCACCTCTGGTACCCATGTTCTGGTATATAAGTCATTTTGACCTAGAAAAAAATGAGGAGAGGACTTTCGGGACGAAGCGCCGCCGTCTCGAGGCGGAACTTGTCCAGGAGCACTTTTGCCCTCCGGTGGAGCAATTCCGCCGGGGGAACTTCCCTCCCAGAGGGGGAAATCATCGCCATCGTCATCACCAACAACTCTCCCATCTTTGGGAGGGCCATCTCCATCAACATCTTCAATAACACCATCTTCTCTCAAACCCTAGTTCATCTCTTGTGTTCAATCTTTATACCGGAACCTTAGATTGGTACTTGTGGGTGACTAGTACTGTTGATTACATCTTGTAGTTGATTACTATATGGTTTATTTGGTGGAAGATTATATGTTCAGATCCATTATGCTATTTAATACCCCTCCGATATTGAGCACGATTATTATTTGTGAGTAGTTACTTTTGTTCTTGAGGTCACGGGAGAAATCATGTTGCAAGTAATCATGTGAACTTGATATGTGTTCGGTATTTTGATGATATGTATGTTGTGATTCCCTTAGTGGTGTCATGTGATCGTCGACTACATGGCACTTCACCATATTTGGGCCTAAGGGAATGCATTATGGAGTAGTTATTAGATGATGGGTTGCTAGAGTGACAGAAGTTTAAACCCTAGTTTATGCGCTACTTCGTAAGGGATTGATTTGGATCCAAAAGTTTAATGCTATGGTTAGATTTTATCTTAATACTTTTCTCATAGTTGCGGATGCTTGCGAGGGGGTTAATCATAAATAGGAGGTTTGTTCAAGTAAGAACAGCACCTAAGCACCGGTCCGCCCACATATCAAATTATCAAAGTAGCGAACACGAATCAAACCAACATGATGAAAGTGATATGATGAAATTCCCGTGTACCCTCAAGAACGCTTTGCTTATCATAAGAGACCGTTTTGACCTGTCCTTTGCCACAAAAGGATTGGGCTACCTTGCTGCACTTTATTTACCGTTACCGTTACTTGCTTGCTACAAATTATCTTGCTAACAAACTACTTGTTACCGACTATTTCAGTGCTTGCAGAAAATACCTTGTTGAAAACAACTTGCCATTTCCTTCTGCTCCTCATTGGGTTCGACACTCTTACTTATCGAAAGGACTATGATTGATCCCCTATACTTGTGGGTCATCAACGGATCGTGAAGGTGTACGACTACATCAACCGCGTTGATAAACGCTTCCGCTTAGCGATCTTCAAGGGTAGGAAGATGCTCTTCCCCTCTCGTAGCTATGCATCTCCATGGACAGATCTTGCATGTGCGTAGAATTTTTTTTGTTTTCCATGCAACGTTCCCCAACAACCGCAAGCCGGGTTTCTCGCATAAAACTAACTTTTGCTGCATCCATGTCCCGAAACCAAGCAGGAACGATGGATTCTACCTCCTCCATCTCATGATGGAGTTCAGAAGGGATCACCAATAGCTTCGCATGACAACCAAAAGCGATGATCATATCCGCAAGTGGGTAGAATCCCAAGATGAAGCGGATTATAAACTTAGAGATGACTTCTTTCGCAACCAGAGGGACATTGCGATGATCATCATGAAAGAAGTCGTCGAAGAGAAGGGGATGTTCCACCATGGCCCTATATCGTGAGCTGACGTCCGTACTCGCATAGGCATGCAACGTCAGGACCTCCCGCCGTTCAAGAAGTTAGGGTGCATCCTCGATGATATGGATGGATGGAACTTCTAGTGATTTACGATGCCGATGATGATATGTGTCGGTTGAAATTGTATACTTTCTGTAGCGATGAAACTTTGTGATGTCCGCGGTCCCTGCCAAACTTGCGTAACACTACTTTGTTAGTTTGGGTACGATGACCTGCGTACCTCTAGTTAATTAGTTTGAGTACGATGAAACTGCGTTGATTATTTATGTTTACTATATGTTGCATCTATTTGCTAATCCTTTCTTTTCGTATTGCTCAAGTATATTTTGTTGCATATGATAGTACATTCTCTTGATGAAGATGCATCTCTGACAGGTACCTAGATCCCTGATGGCGAAGAAGCAGTGCTATGTCGTGTACATAGGGAAGGTTCCGGGAGTGTACAACGAGTGGCCCGAGTGTCAGGTGCAAGTGGAGTGGTTCTCGGGTGCCAGCCATAAAGGTTTCAAAAGCAGACAAGAAGCAGAAGCTAGTTACTTGAGGTTCACGCTCGTGCGAGAGAGGAATCATAACCGCTGCCTCATGTACTGCATAGTTCCGCTCTCACTCATAGTGATAGCTCTTCTTGTCTATGTCATTGTTTAGATGGATGACGATGTAGTTGCAAGTATTCGAGACATGTCATAACTTGTATTGCTATTTCGAGATGATGACGAGAGACATCATTTTGTGTTGGATGATGATTATGATGATGACATGATTTGATGAGACTATTTATATGTGTATGATATGATTAGATTTGTATGTGTATGATATGCTAGAGATTATTGCATAAAACCTCTACAAATACAAAAGAAATATGCAGCAGGATTTTTTTTAGAAACTAATAACAATAACAGTAGCGAGGGGTATTTACTTAGCAGCAGCGTGCACTTAGCTGTAGCTCGGTCTAACAGAAAGCGCTATAGCTATTAGCAGTAGCGCTTTTTAGTGAAGCCCGCTACTGCTACACATATATAGCAGTAGCGCGGGTCAAAACGCGCTACTGCTAAAATTTAGCTGTAGCACCGTATCAGTAGCACGGCTCCCCGCGCTTCTGATAGCCCGTCGACCCATGCTACTGCTAGGCTTTTGCCTAGTAGTGAGAACGATGGCGCAAGCAATCAATTGGGATTTGTTTAGCATAACCGTGACTGCGTGATTAACATTTTGGTGGGCAGCTCCCGTCCTTAATTAATGGGCGCATGGATTGGAGAGAGAGAAAGATTATTGGCTGTGTGATTGAAACGTAATGGATGGTACGTGACTAGTCTGGCAAATAGAAAAGATCAGACGTCGGAGGGATAGAGTTTCCCTACAACTTATCATGGGCATGCTAGATATTTATATGTTGTTATTGGTATGTGTTGTAATATAAGGAAGTCATGTTGCGTAGTTATTGAAATGCATATTAGAAGAAATTTTAAGAAATGTAACTTGATGTACTAAAAAACTTAATATGTTGTGATCTAGTTATGGTAAACAAAATATATTTACCATAAGACCGGTGGGCATGCAACATATGACACATGTAAATATGAAACTAAGCAACTTCATGGCATAAAATGATCCGAGTAATAATATTACGTTGAATATCGCTTTTCGGAGCATGAAGTGTGGACGTGAAGAAGCCACCCAAACGCCGTTCACCTGATGGAAAAGTAGCGGCGCATGGAATAGTCTATCAATCGATTTTAGTTTATGCTTTTCAGGAAAATGCGAATATTTCTCTTTTCTAAATGATTATTTTAAAACTTTAAACATTCTATTAAAATTGGAATATTTTTTAAGATGAACTTTTTTGAACACATGTTTTTTTTTGAAAATTTAAATTCTCTCAACACTAGCCAGAAGAGACGCATACATTGGCTGCATGCTTTACTTTTGGATCTAGACCGTGGTTTTATGCTATAACTATCTAAATAATACCTCGTGCATTGAAGCGGGATGTATGCATGAATAAAATTGATGAATTGTTGGAAGCTAATAAGAATGATGGTCACACTGAAGTAAACATGATACAGTCATTAAAAATAATGAAGTATGAATAATGAGTTGCACCTGGACAGGAAAAAATATGTTTAGTTGGAAAATACTAGCATCTGACAATAACATAAATGAAGGGTGATACAATGCATTCACTAATGTATCACTTAAACAAATATACCACAGGAATCCGATTAATTGTACTTGGAAACCTAATTAAGTAAGAGCTTGTGTGTGGAGAAAGGTTCGACAAGAATACAAAAATAACAAAAACTCTGAAGGTGATAATTGCTAAGGAGAAATGCAACACATATACAAAGAACAAACATATCTGCGACGTTCGTGAACGGATTTATGCTCAAATATATCATAAAATAGATTATTGACGTCAGTGGAATATACCAAAATTGCTTTTGTCAACTTTGTGATGCATATACAGTAAGGTATAACAAACCTGAAGGTGACTATTTCTTAATCAGGCATTGACATCCAACATTCATCTTCTGAATTTGGTGTAGCTGTTCTTCGTTCAAACATTTGGTGATTGAATCCAAACATTTCTTTATTCTTGATTTATTATAAAGGAAAAGCTAAAGTCCACGGAGGTAGGAATGGCCCAGACCAACATCATTTCATGAAACTAAAATACATGCCTCCTGCAAAAAAATTGAACATATATAACCAAGATATGAGGTTGGAAAAGATACATGTAACTTGTGAGAAAAGACGAACCTGTTATAAGACTACAAAGATTTATTTCCCTATGAACCCATTCTGCAAAAATTCAATGTATGTCATCAACATATCACTTCGTAGAAGGGCTAGATCATTTAAATAATTGAAAATTATTTGAAATTCACAATTGAATATGTGCATAGACAACAAAGCATATTTGAAAGAGGGAATGAACTCCCAAATGGCCAAAAGCGTTTGCGTGCATCATTCAAAAACAACAAACATTTAAAACACGAGAGAAGAAGATGCATGATGATACATATGTTATTACCATTATGCCAGGGATGAAAAGAAGAAAAAATTGCATGGCAAAACCTAGTTGCTTCATCATGGCTACCGTTGGTTCATGCAATCAGCAAATTGAAGTGAGTCTGTAACATCACAAAGCAGCCGTGATGCAGCGATGTGATTTCGAGGATTGGTAGCTGCATCCCACCGTGGATATGTGTTACGTCTCCAACGTATTAATAGCTTTTGATTGTTCCATGCTATTATAGTATCAATCTTGGATGTTTTATATGTAATTATATATCATTTTTTGGACTAACCTATTAACCTAATGCCCAGTGCCAGTTGCTGTTTCTTGCCTGTTTTTTGGTTTTCCAGGGAATCAGTAGCAAACGGACTACAAAAGGTACAAAGCTTTTTGATGATTTTTTTCTGGACAAGAGAGACCCTAGAAGCTTCTCGAGGAGACCAAAAGGCAAACGAGGAGACGACAAGGCAACCCGGCGCGACCAGGGGTGGTAGACGCGCCGGGATACCTCGTGGGCCCCTCGTGGCTCCGTCTGATCTAATTCCACTTCTATAAATTCTCAAATATTGGAAAACCAACCGAAAACCACCCGAAACACTTTTTTCGCCGCACAAGTCTCTGTTCTTCCGTGATGCCATCTGGAGATCTTTTCCGGAACTCTGTCGGAGGGGAATCGATCGCGGAGGGCTTCTACATCAACCTTGCAGCCCTACCGATGATGCATGAGTAGTTTACCACAGACCTACAGGACCATAGCTAGTAGCTATATGGGTTCTTCTCTCTCTCTGATCTTCAATACCATGTTCTTCTCGATCTTCTTGGTGTTCTATCAGATGTAATCTTCTTTTGCGGTGTGTGTGTTGGGATCTGATGAATTATGGGTTTATGATCAGATTATTCATGAATATTAATTAAGTCTTCTCTTAATTCTTTTATGCATGATTATTATAGCTTTGTAAATTGATTTATCTTGCAATTGGAGAGGTGCTTTGTAATAGGTTCAATCTTGCGGTGCTCTATATCCCAGTGACAAAGTAGGGGACAAGATATGTATTTGTATTGTTGCCATTAAGGAGAAAACGACGGGGTTTATTCATATTGGTTGGATTTACTTTGTCTACATTATGTCATCTTGCTTAAGGCGTAACTCTGTTTTCTACTTAATACTCTAGATGTATGCTGGATAGCGGTTGATGGATGGAGTAATAGTAGTAGATGCTGGCAGGAGTCGGTCTACTTATCTCGGACGTGATGCCTATATACATGATCATTGCCTTGAATATTGTCATAACTATGCGCTTTTCTATCAATTACCCAATAGTAATTTGTTTACCCACCATATGTTATGTTCGAGAGAGAAGCCTCTAGTGAAAACTATGGCCCCTGAGTCTACTTTTATCATATAAAAACACAAAAATACTCCTCTGAATTTTATTTCTATTTTATATTTTATTTTATCTATCTACCACTATGAGATTTGATGCTTGCAATTAACCGCCAATGGATGGACAACCATCTTGATCACGTTGGGTGCAAGCATTTACTTTTGTGTGTGCATGTGCTGCTAACGAGGTTCTGTGCGCTTCTCCTACTGGATTGATAACCCTGATTCTTAACTGAGGGAAATACTTATCCCTTCTTCGAGGAAATCCCAACATGGCTCACAAGTAGCAACATGCATCCAAGAATATAGAAAGTCACATTCAAGAATATATAAAGTCAACATCCAAGTAAAAATCTAGCAAAACATATAATATATTAACGTGTTAGTATGATTAGTCCTATCCTTCTGGGACTCCGCCCTCCCATTAGACAAGACAAACCAAATGATAGTAGACTCATTTCTCGCTGAGCTCTGCAGCCTGGTTGCTTAAATCTCATAGATGGTGGGTGCATGCTTCATTGATTCAGGCGTCAAGAAGATGATGTTGCTGGTTCGTTGGCTCATAATGAAAATTCTTATGCCTATCTGGTTGCGTCTTCTACGTTTTCTGGAAGTTATTGTACCAGCATGCATGCTTGGGAACCTCATGATTCATTTCTTTACTATAAGGTCATCATAGACTATGTCATTGTACGACAATCCACGTATGGAAGTGCTACCATTGATGAGTTTCAAATTATGCTTGATTTCCGTTTATTATGCTTCGACTCCGCACAAAATGAATTTAAAGAAAAAACAATAGATTCTGGATGTATGTTAGTAATTAGCAATAATTAATGGGATACTTTTGGTCCTCAAGAGTATCAAGGTTCAACCCAAGAAAATAGCGAGTACAAAATGCACTCATCAACATCCTGAACCTTCAACCCTGATAATCCTTGAGCAAACATCAACCGTAAGGAACTAAGGGTTTAAACCATGGCATTCACAGAAGGTTTAAAGCTCAATTACGCTCTGTTTGCTGAAACTCCCACCACCAAGAGCAACCTAGAAAACTGATTAAGAAAACACAAGAAAGGAGAGCATCTTACTTTAATTAATTCAACCCACTTGGGATAAAGATGCTTGTTGATCTAGATAGAGAACTAATCTAAGTAATGGCTCAAGTCCATACGACTGCAACAACAGCCATAAGCATTGTCCCGGCAGGGGCTGTGACATTGGCACCCTTGGGGCCATTTTCTTGTTGGAGGAATTGCCGAAGAGCTATTCACAGTACCCTTCATCTCGTCAGCTCTCGGGCTTTAGTTTGCATTTGGTGATGGTGTCTTGTTTGGCTATGATCTAATCGTGTTCATTGTTTTTTGCATGATTGTCCCTTAATCAATAATGCCATGGTGTGGTTTTTTTGCCTAGTTTTCAGTATAAACAGGGTTAATCTTGCTTTCTCTTTCCCGTATCTTAATGAGATGGTCAAAGCGCCAGCCTTGCACTACTACTAGAAAAATGGGCTTTGTCGAGGGCCGAACCAGAGGATCTCAGCAACAACCACGTAAGCTGAGCACAGTTCTCACTTCTCCACAAATGATCGGACTCGGAAGAGGCGTACAGTTGATGAGAGACAGACAAAGAGGACTCAACGATTAAAATAAACTCGGTTTATGACGAGTTCTATACAGACGACACACAATAAATTTTGTCCCACATGGCGATAACGACAGTTGCAGTCTGCTTCGTTTTGACAGACCACTTTTGATGAGTGTCCGCATGATGGGGCTCGGCATATTATTAGTTAGCCATTTGTAATTTTTTTCACAACATGGACAAATTTGACGAGTTCACGACGGGAGAAACTCTGCAAAGCCTTGACACTTTTTCTCCCCGTGTCCTATAAGTACAAACCCACATGCAGTTTCATCACACGGTCCCTAATTAAAGGGTTTAGTAAAATATGAGGGTGTTCCGCAGAAGTCTTCACAGAAGTTGTGTGGAAACAGTACCTTCTCCCGGGAAGGATCTAGCTTTCAAGAGGGAACTCAAAACTCTTTCCGTGCTCAACAAAGTCAATTTCTGGACACATGCCAGGTCCTGGCCATTTTCGGGGGGCCACTGCCATATTCCGGACATTTACTACATTTGTAAGGTTTTTAATGCTGGATATCCAGGTCCTCGCCAGAATGGACTCAAAGATCCTCCATCTAGTCTTTGGTCCATGAACATTTTTAAAATTCATGCCTAAAATGTTAAAATTATTGGGTTTTTATCATTTATGCCACTAGTTGTGTCCCACTACTCAGTTTTGCCATTAGAAATTACAACTGCTCAAAAATACCATCGTTCCATGACATGCTTGCTCAAAAAATGTTTAAAAAACTTTAAAAAATGTTTGAAAAACTTTAAATTTATGCTAAAATATATAAATTGTGTGACCTCTTTTAAAATAACATTTAAAACATAAAAAAATACATGTACACTTAAAAAAAATGCATGAACACATTTTAAAATTATATGGATATTTTTCAGAATGTATGAACTCTCTTTATAATTACAAAATTTCCTTTTTAAACATATCAACACTTTTGAAATTAAAGTTGCATGATTGTTTTCATAGTTATATGGCACTTTGTTTTGAAAATACACGCACATTTTAAAATATAATAATATTTTCAAAAGTACAAAGAGTTATTTTTTTATATCTACATATTTTTGTAACACATGACTATTTTGCTCATTTTTATTATTTAAACATATTTTTAATAAATTTTATATCAAACTGGAAAAAATACACAGTTTCTATATTGCTATCGTTCCGCATGGTTGTGGCTCATTAAGATGCCGCCGCCTGGCGGTCCGCCGCTGTGTTGCCCGCACTACACTGTGCATAGCAGCCAACCTCATTGGGAAAGAGGGCGTATGTAGCTCCATTTTACTCTCTTTAATTATTGTTCGAAAAACAATACATAGCATCCATTCATGATTAAACTTTTGATTTCCCTAGTGCCTAATGCCCTGATACGCTTTAGTGGGACCATGATGTTTGCATCCTTTTTTTTTAAGCAAAGACCGTAGAACAAAAAGTTCTATGGTAAATTTTCATTAATTAAGTTATGTACTGATACAAAGAAATAAAAAAGACAAAATCAACCAATGCCCTTTTTGTGTAACATTAGGAAATTACGCTAGGTGCTGTTCAGACCAATGCCCTTTTTGTAAATTACATTAGGCAATTACGATAGGTGCTGCTCAGACCAGGATGTTTGCATCCTTGGTAGTTCCATGATTTATTGAGTAGTGTTTTTGGCGTGTTTAAGACGATAGCTAGGTTTGACATCTCTAGGTCATTAGTTGGAAGCTATATGCGTTGTGCTGTCCCGTCCTATCAGAGAAAGAAGAAATCGCCCTGGAATTTTAATCCTGTGTCTTCGGTGTGTTCGTGTCTGTTGTGTTCACCGTATGTTCCATCTTTTTTGTCCTTGGGCTAAAATCGAAACACGTGTAGACCTCACCCCCATAGTTTTCTTTTGGCTTTCTTTATCCTTGGCGCTGGCGGTTGTGCTCGTAATATGGTTGAATGTGTTTTCCCTGTCAGTACAATTGATATGGTTTCAGATGTGCACTGTTATATTTTGATACACCTTCTTAATTTGGTAGATATTGAAATGGCAATGGCATGCTGTAAAAAAATGACAGTGATGTATTTTTCAGATAAAGATGAAGTGCGTAAAACTGATGATAAACTAGTAAATCTTACATTTGTTTACTCAGAACATCAAAGCATAACCTCCGGATCGATCGACCACCACCATCGACATAGGCATAGTGTCGGTCTATAGGACTCTACTGTTGCCGATATGTCGGTTTTTATTTCATGATTTTTGTCAGACTTTTGGATTTGGCTGGGTGCATCTTAGTTATGCAGAGGCCGGGTGTTACTCATAATGTTTTGTATCCGCTCGATTCTACATTCTGAGATAATAAAATCACCCTTTATCTAAAAAAAACTAAAAGATGAGTTTTTTTTTTGTTGCCTATGCAAAGCTTTGGCCTTCTATGACATTGCTATTGGCTTGCTGGTTGTTGTGTGCTTGCCTTGGTGTTAATTGTGTGCATCCTATCTATGAAGTGACCGAGTTTATGTTTATTGTGTTTGTATTCTCTTGATGCTTCATTTGGAGCAAACCAAATCCATCCTTTGTTGAAAAGAACAATAAAATGAGACGTATTGATCTCGTAACTTTCTTTTACACCTGTTAGGATCTTCAAAATCTTAACGAGTATACAATATTCATGCTGTGCGTACACGTGCTACTCCGAATAGTGACTAACCATACGTCTGGGGCGTAGTGATATTGGTCTTGATAGCTTTGCCACATGCTTGCATTCACAGATTTTGATAGCCAATGCCATCATCTACTCACTACTACGATTTTTATTAAATTAATTACACTCGGTTTCTATATTGCAAATTTACAATTTGTGTGTGCCTATAGATTTAGAATTAACGAGACTAAGAAAATTCACCAATACAATGTGATTTATCTATTGAACGCCACCTTCATAAACAAATCCACAAAAGATGAACGGAACTATTATATGTGGTGCAAACTTAATTAGTTCATCAATACTTTTAACTAATGTATGTTATGTCATTTTCGCAATGTGCAAGCACTTATATAAAGCCAACATGTGGTCTGTTTCAGAAAACTCTATTAAGAACCTCATTAGACCAGCCTAGCTAGAGCACAGTTGTCTTCCGGACCACCCCAATGGCGGTGAGGATCTTGGTGTTCTTGGCCATCTTTCTCTTCGTGGGACCAACGACAGACGGCAGGGAAGCCCAGCCGGCCGTGCCGGGGATCATGTTGTTCGGTGACTCGCTGGTCGGCGTGGGTAACAATGATTATATAGCCACCTTGGTGAAAGCAAACAAGGCTCCCTATGGCAGGGACTTCAAGGACCATGTTAGAACCTTATTAGATCTTGTTTGTACAAATGGATTTTTTTAACATTTCACATGAACTCTTACTAGTGTTATGGCATGCTTATCTTGTGTTACAACTTGCATGGTACGTTGCAGGTGAGAAACTAGGGTTTACTGGCTCTCCTCCTTCATATCTTATCTCACAGGCATCAGGACAGAATCTTTTGATTGGAGCAAACTTCGCATCAGCTGGATCAGGCTACTACGACCCCACAACACGTATCTATGTAAGTACCATTCGTCAGTGGGAAACTGCGTATACTGAAATTTATACATGTTGCATCCATCACGTACTTATGTCTTATTGAATTGTGCGTGGCAGCATGTAATCCCTTTGTCTCGACAACTGGAGTATTTCAAAGAGTACCAATCAAAGCTGAGCGTGGTGGCTGGGAATAACCATGCTCGATCCATCATCTCAGACTCACTCTATATTATTAGCGCTGGATCAAATGACTTCGGCTTGAACTACTACATCAACCCGTTGCTCTTCTTGACACAGAATGCTGATCAGTTCTCTGATCGCCTCGTTGGCATCTTTAACGACACCGTGATGGTGAGCAAAAGACCAAACCTGCAGCTTCCTCCTTAATCAACCAGGATCAGATGACTAAAACTATGTAATATTTGTAATTTGTACTAATTGTAGCAACTTTACGCTATGGGAGCACGGCGCGTTGGTGTTTTTTCACTAGCGCCGTTGGGCTGCGCCCCCTTGGCGATCACGGTGTTTGGCCTTGGGAGAAGCAGGTGTGTGCCAAGGCTCAACGATGATGCACAAAGGTTTAGTGGGAAGTTGGGTGCAGCTGTTGACTCGCTGTCGAAGCGATACAATGATCTTAAGATTGCTGTTCTGGACATCTACACACCATGGCACGGCCTTGCCACCTCCCCTGGGGCACATGGTAGGATACATAGGCTACTAATCCTCGCCTCCTTGGAATGGTGCCATGGTGGCCATGATGCATGTTTATTTTCTTGTCACATCAACCTTGCTCATTCTGTTCATTGATTCGAACTGAAAATCTGTGGGTTTATGTTGTCAGGGTTCGCTGAGGCAAGGCACGGATGTTGTGCTACGGGATTAGTGGAGTTCAGTGTTCCTTTGTAATTCTTTGTCCATTGGAACATGTCCGAACGCGACGGCATATGTGCATTGGGACTCCATTCACCCGTCGGAGGCAGCGAACAGAGTGATTGTAGATTCTCTCGCTGAGGGGATCAACAAGCTTGTTATGTAAAACACTGGGCCTAGTACGGTGATGTACGTACCAGTTAGTATTAAGTTTCATATGATACGTATCACTTAAGTATGTCTCAAAATAAACTGTAGATTCCCTCGTGTTGAGGCCATAAAATAATATGTAAGTTACCTATAAGTCGCTAGGTATCTGCTACAGCTCTATGTATTATATATATGAGTATTTGCTTGCGAATGACACCAATATTTGTGGCGGTTGAAATAAAATAAACAACAAATATGATATTGCTCATGCAGCGAAAAAAATTCAGTTCACTCGTTCCTGCACAAAGAGAGCAGAAGCGCCCGTGTCAAAGACCGCGCGTCTCTAGCGATTGACGTTGTGGGTGAAGAAGATGTGGACGCTTGACGGATGTGGGGTGGTCACCCATGCTGAAAAAGAGTGACTTAAGAGGGACATTCGGGGCTGTGGTCAGCCAGGTGTGAGATAACTCTCAGGAGCAGCAGTGATAAGTGGGGGCGGCAACATTGGCGGATTTCATTTTTTATGGTATTCCTCGGGTGCTGAGTCGACACTTTCAGGGTGAAATCTAAGGTCTGAACTTCATTGGTTGTCCCAGGCAATTGCCTTGCTGAAGGAATTGTTTTGAGAGCGCGGACTTTCTCCAGGAAGAAAACCTAAGATTTTGGATCGAGCAATGACGGCGCTTGTGCATTGTTTCCTTCTAGGAGGCGTTGCTTTTGGAGATCTTTTATGTTTTTTGGATGTTGTATTAGGTGGTAGTATGTGCGCTGCAATTGAGAGGAGTTGATCATTTTGGCGGGACATTTCTCTTTTCTTTTCTTTTTATTTTTTTCTTTGGCTGTGTGTATCCTGAATGTCTTTGTGACATCTTGTTGGTGCAGAGGCCGGCTGTAATTGGTATCTTTGCGATATTAATATATTCCCCTTTTCAAAAAAAGGGAGACATTCGGGGCGATGACGACCCAATGGAAGAGATGATGGGGAGGCTTTGGCAGCATGGTACACCCTAGGTTGCGACAACACGGGTAGTTATGTTTTTTAACACAGTGCAATTATAGATGCTCACATACACGCACATATACTCATCCCTATAAACGCATGCATGCACACCTCACCCCTATGAGCACCTTCGAGATACTGAGTCGGCATAACATCTTAAGATTGACGAAGTCCACAAAGATGCCTCGTAGTTGTACAACAGACGCGTATTAGAACACAGGCTCAAAAGGTCTCACGTACAAATATAAACCTTTCCTCAACCGATATACCTCTCTTTGCATCAAGGACTTCTGATGACACTAGTAGAAAACAGAGTTTTGGTCCAGGCCAGATCAGAGCATTAGTCCCGGTTCTTTTACGAACCGGGACCAATGGGTGCATCAGTCCCGGTTCGAGCGGCCAAGGCGCCGGCCGGGCCTCGGCAGGAACCAGTCTCGGTTCGTCTGACCCCTTTGGTCCCTGTTCCAGACACGAACTGGGACTAAAGGGCCTCGCTCCTGGCGCAGCCCCTTTAGTCCCGGTTGGTGGCTGGAACCGAGACCAAAGGTTGGCCTTTAGTCCCGGTCTTAGACACAAACCGGGACTAAAATTTTGCCTATATATATTCACGCCCCCCCCCCCCCCCATCTCCTCTGTTTTCTGGCCGTTGAAGGGTGGGAGGTGTGCTGCTCTCTGTTTTCACCTCCTATTCATATGAGGTGTTCGATGAAATGCCGGAGCCACACTTAAGCTTTCTCCTCTCCAAGCTCGACCTCCAAGCTCCATTTTCCCCAAGATTTGTCTAGGTTTGGCGGTGCACCAACTACACAAGTGTTCTAAAAGGTTAGCTACTTCATCCTTTCATCTCTCACTGCTAGTTTAGCTCATTTCAAATGCTCTAGAAGTAGAGTGGTTTGTGGGTTTTAGTGTTGGAGTGTATCTGGGAGTTCTTTTGATTTAGATGCACAATTTGAGCTCAAATTAACTTCTTAGAGTCTGCACATGTGTAGGGTGCCGTCCCGCCCCTGTCCTCATCGTCGTCGATCGCCTGCGCCGATCTCGTCACCGGCACCATCGTGGTGAGCCTCTTGTTCTTATCTTCTTTTTAAAAGAAAAAAAAATTCTTACTTGTATGATTTAGATAGACACTTGTATAAATTTCTTACTTTTATTATTGTTTGTTATTATATAGTGCCATGGTTTTGGTATCCGCCCCCGTCGGCCCTCGGCCGGTCTATAATTCGGATGTGGTATATTATCTTTTATAACTATTTGTTTCATTTAGTGTTTATGATAATTATGCCGACCAACGTGACATAGATGTTTTTATCTAGGAGGTATGTCAACCGGAAATTCCAACCGACCCTCTTGTCGAGAGGTTAAATTTAGTTGAAAAAGAAAACGAGTATTTGAGAGAAAAATTGTAAAGAATTGAGGAGGAGAAGATGAAATTGGAGTTGCATGTTGCCGATGTCGTCGATGATCACAAGATCAAGATGGATGCAATGCGCTTGAAGATTAGAAAGATAAGAAAATATGCCATTGATAATGAGGCTTGGTATCATTATGCTGTTGGACCAATTGTTACCTTAGTTGCGATTATGATTGCATTTGTTGTTGCATTTAAATATTTTACATAGTTGTATGTTAGTTTCAATGTATGTTTTAATTAGATGCTCTAGAGAGTTGTATGTTGTTCTATGAGAACTATGTATGAACTTTATGTATTTATTTTTTCAGTAATAACATTTGATCACTACTGTACTTTGGTTTTAATGTGATGATGAACTTGTATTAATTTGGTCACTTCTCTATTCATGATGTTCTGTAATGGTTTTGATACACTTAATTATATAATGCATGCAGATGAACCGGCAATGCATGTACGATGACCGACGCACCTCCGAGTATATTGAGGGCCTGCATAAATTTCTCGAAGTGGTTGAGGCAAACAAGCAGAATGGTTTTATGTATTGTCCATGTACTGTCTGTGGGAATACGAAGGATCACTCTAACTTGAAAACCCTTCACATCCACCTGCTTGAGAAGGGTTTCATGCCACACTATAATGTTTGGACCAAGCACGGAGAAAAAGGGGTTATGATGGAAGACAACGAAGAAGAAGAGGATGATGACAACTATCCCCCTGAATACGGTGATACTGCAACGGGGGAAGCTGAAGATCAAGAGGAACCAGATGATGTGCCCGATGATGATCTTCGCCGGGTCATTGTTGATGCACAAAGAGAATGCGAAAGTGAAAGGGAGAATTTGAAGTTCGATCGCATGTTAGAGGATTACAAAAAAGGGTTGTACCCAAATTGCGAAGATGGCAACACAAAGCTCGGTACCGCACTGGAATTGCTGCAATGGAAGGCAGAGAATGGTGTAACTGACAATGGATTTGGGAAGCTACTGAAAATAATGAAGAAGAAGCTTCCAAAGGATAACGAATTGCCCGATAGTACGTACGAAGCAAAGAAGGTTGTCTGCCCTTTAGGTTTAGAGGTGCAGAAGATACATGCATGCCCTAATGACTGCATCCTCTACCGCGGTGAGTACGATGAATTGAACGCATGCCTGGTATGCGGTGCATTGCGGTATAAGATCAGACGAGATGACCCTGGTGATGTTGAGGGCGAGCACCCCAGGAAGCGGGTTCCTGCTAAGGTGATGTGGTACGCTTCTATAATACCATGGTTGAAACGTCTGTTCAGAAACAAAGAGCATGCCAAGTTGTTGCGATGGCACAAAGAAGACCATAAGAAAGACGGGAAGTTGAGAGCACCCGCTGACGGTTCGCAATTGAGAAAAATCGAGAGAAGGTGGGGGGACTTTGCAGGTGACGCAAGGAACGTATGGTTTGGTTTAACTGCAGATGGCATTAATCCTTTTGGGGAGGAGAGCAGCAATCATAGCACCTGGCTCATCCAAGGTTGTGCATGAAGCGGAAGTTTATTATGATGCTAGTGCTCATCCAAGGCCCTAAGCAACCCGGCAACGACATTGATGTGTACCTAAAGCCATTAGTTGAAGAACTTTTACAGCTGTGGAATGGAAAAGGTGTACGTGTGTGGGATGAGCACAAACAGGAGGAATTTAACCTACATGCGTTGCTGTTTGTAACCATTAATGATTGGCATGCTCTTAGTAACCTTTCAGGACAGACAAACAAGGGATACCACGCATGCACGCACTGTTTAGATGATACCGAAAGTATATATTTGCACAAATGCAGGAAGAATGTGTACCTAGGAAATCGTCGATTTCTTCCGACCAACCATCTCTTAAGAAAGAAAGGCAAGCATTTCAAAGGTGAGGCAGATCATCGGAAGAAGCCCATCCTCCGTACTGGTGATGCCATACTTGATATGGTCAAGGATTTACAAGTGATCTATGGAAAGGGTCATGGCGGACAATCTGTTCTGAATGACGCTGAGGGACGCGCACCCAAGTGGAGGAAGATATCTATATTTTGGGACCTAACCTATTGGAAAGATCTAGAGGCCCGCTCTGCAATCGACGTGATGCATGTGACAAAGAATCTTTGTGTGAACCTGCTAGGCTTCTTGGGCATGTATGGGAAGACAAAAGATACACCGAAGGCACGGGAGGACCAGCAACGTGTGCACTAAAAAGACGGCATGCATCCAAAGCAGTATCAAGGTCCTGCCAGCTGCGCTCTTACCAAAGAAGAGAATGAAATCTTCTTTGAATGCCTGCTCAGTATGAAGGTCCCGCCTGGCTTCTAGTCCAACATAAAGGGAATAATGAATATGGCAGAGAAAAAGTTCCAGAACCTAAAGTCTCATGACTGCCACATGATTATGACGCAACTGCTTTCGGTTGCATTGATGGGGCTTCTACCGGAAAACGTTCGATTAGCCATTCTGAAGCTATGTGCATTCCTCAATGCAATCTCTCAGAAGGTAATCGACCAGAAATTGTACCAAGGTTAAAGAATGATTTGGTGCAATGTCTTGTCAGTTTCGAGCTGGTGTTCCCACCATCCTTCTTCAATATCATGACGCATGTCCTAGTTCATCTAGTCAACGAGATTTCCATTTTGGGCCCTGTATTTCTACACAATATGTTCCCCTTTGAGAGGTTCATGGGAGTCTTAAAGAAATATGTTCGTAACCGTGCTAGGCCAGAAGGAAGCATCTCCATGGGCCATCAAACAGAGGAGCTCATTGGGTTTTGTGTTGACTTTATTCCTGACCTTAAGCCGATTGGTCTCCCTCAATCGCGGTATGAGGGGAGACTGACTGGAAAAGGCACGCTTGGAGCGGATTCAATAATATGTAGGGACGGACATTCTTGGACTCAAGCACACTACACAGTTCTACAGAATTCTACCTTGGTGACCCCGTATGTCAACGAACACAAGAATATTCTGCGCTCCAAACACCCAGGGCAGTCTGACGACTGGATTACATGTGAACACATCAGGACTCTCGGCAGTTGGTTGCAAACACATCTCATGGGTAACAACATTGTTGGAGATGAGCTGTACTCGTTGGCCAGGACACCATCTTCGGCTGTATTGACTTATCAAGGGTACTACATAAATGGGAATTCATTTTACACGATCGCCCAAGATCAAAAGAGCACCAACCAAAACAGCGGTGTCCGCTTTGATGCAGCAACCAACAGGGGAAAGGACACATATTATGGTTACATAGTGGACACATGGGAACTTTACTATGGACAGGATTTTAAGGTCCCTTTGTTTCGGTGCAAATGGGTCAATCTGTCAGGAGGCGGCGTACAGGTAGACCCGTAGTACGGAATGACAACAGTGGATCTCAAAAATCTTGGGTACACAGACGAACCATTCGTCCTAGCCAATGATGTGGCGCAGGTTTTCTATGTGAAGGACATGTCTACCAAACCGAGAAAAAGAAAAGATAAGGAAGCGAATACATCATACGATGAGCCAAAGCGCCACATAGTTCTTTCAGGGAAAAGAGACATCGTGGGAGTGGAGGGCAAGACAGACATGTCTGAAGATTATGAAAAGTTTCATGAAATTCCTCCCTTCAAAGTGAAGGCTTACCCAAGCATCCTGATAAACGATGAAGATTATCCATGGTTACGGCGCAATAAGCAAGGGACACACGCGAAGAAAAAGTGAATACTTTGTCTCCACAACTATTCTGATGATGGTTTTGATCTAGAATATCACTGCAGTTACATGTCAAGAAATGAAATGCCTTTTGTAATAGATGAGTTTCCGTTCGAAACCCTGATACTTTGAAAGAGATTGTCCATTTTGTCCACGAAGTGCATCTAGTTTTTGCCATAACCCTCTCAACTTTTTAGCACATGCTATGTTGGTGAAATGATGATACCATGCCAACTTTCAACCTTTTCAGAGTTCATTTGTAGTGCTTTTTAATTTCAGGGTCATTTAGCTAAAAAATCAGTAAGTGCATGAAAAATAGCAAATGAAGTCAGAAAGGGTTGAACATTGATGATGTGGCTTTGAATGGTGCATGTTGAAAGCACAAAAAGTCTGGAGTTGAAATAAATTTAAAAAAATGAAATGCCCTTGTAACAGATGAGTATTCGTGCGAAACCCTGATACTTCCAAAGAGATTGTCCATTTTGTACACGAAGTGCATCCAGTTTTTTCCGTAACCCTCTCAACTTTTTAGCACATGCTATGTGGGTGAAATGATGATACCATGCCAAGTTTTAACCTTTTCGGAGTTCATTTGTAGTGCTTTTCAATTTCAGGGTCATTTAGCAAAAAAAAATCAGAAAATGCATGAAAAATAGCAAATGAAGTCAGAAAGGGTTGAAAATTGATGATGTGGCTTTAAATGGTGCATGTTGAATGCACAAAAAGTCTGGAGTTGAAATAAGTTTAAAGAAATGAAATGCCTTTGTAACAGATGAGGATTCGTCCGAAACTGTGATACTTCGAAAGAGATTATCCATTTTGTACATGAAGTGCATCCAGTTTTTGCCGTAACCCTCTCAACTTTTTAGCACATGCTATGTGGGTGAAATGATGATACCATGCCAACTTTCAACCTTTTCAGAGTTCATTTGTAGTGCTTTTCAATTTCAGGTTCATTTAGCTCAAAGAATGAACTAATAGCAAAAAGAATGAACTAAAAAGCTTTTATAAAACTCTAATAGCAAAAATAATGAACTAAAAAGAATCAATTAAAATATTTTGTTATGATCAATTAAAACAAAACTATAATATTCTTCAATAGCAAAAAGAATTAATTAAAAAGCTTTTCTAAACCTCTAGTTATTATCAAAATAATATTAACTTAAAATTATATAAAATTTATGCAACTAAAATTATCAAAGTATTTTTTGTTAAAAACTTTAATAGCAAAAAGAATTTTCATAAAGTATTTTATGTTAAAAACTTTAATAGCAAACTAAAATGTAATAAAAAATAAAAAATGTCGCCCACTAGGCCACCACGGCCTGCATACGAATAGAAACCCATCTGTACATAAACCAGTGTTGCCGTCTCTCAACTAGCGAGCTGGGACTAAACTCCCACCACCCCGCGCCAATGCCAGGACGAGGCCTTTAGTCCCGGTTGGTGGCTCGCACCGGGACTAAAGGGGGCCTTTAGTCCCGGTGCGAGCCACTGATACGTCTCCACCGTATCTATAATTTTTTATTATTCCATGCTATTATATTATCTGTTTTAGATGTTTTATATGCATTAATATGCTATTTTATATTATTTTTGGAACTAACCTATTAACCTAGAGCCCAGTGCCATTTTCCGTTTTTTTTCCTTGTTTTTTAGCTTCGTGGGAAAGGAATACCAAATGGAGTCCAAACGGAATAAAACCTTCGCGATGATTTTTCTTGGACCAGAAGACACCCAGGAGACTTGGAGATGAAGTCGGAGGAGCCACGAGGCGGCCACAAGGGTGGAGGGCGCGCCCAGGGTGAAGGAAATATGCCCTAGAGGCAATAATAAAGTTGTTATTTATATTTCCTTATATCATGATAAATGTTTATTATTCATGCTAGAATTGTATTAACCGGAAACTTAATACATGTGTGAATACATAGACAAAACAAAGTGTCCCTAGTATGCCTCTACTTGACTAGCTTGTTAATCAAAGATGGTTAAAGTTTCCTGACCATAGACATGTGTTGTCATTTGATGAACGGGATCACATCATTAGGAGAATGATGTGATGGACAAGACCCATCCGTTAGCTTAGCATAATGATCGTTAAGTTTATTGCTATAGCTTTCTTCATGACTTATACATATTCCTTTGACTATGAGATTATGCAACTCCCGAATACCGGAGGAACACCTTGTGTGCTATCAAACGTCACAACGTAACTGGGTGATTATAAAGATGCTCTACAGGTGTCTCCGAAGGTGTTTGTTGGGTTGGCATAGATCGAGATTAGGATTGGTCACTCCGAGTATCGGAGAGGTATCTCTGGGCCCTCTCGGTAATGCACATCATATGAAGCCTTGCAAGCAATGTGACTAATGAGTTAGTTGCGGGATGATGCATTACGGAACGAGTAAAGAGACTTTCCGGTAATGAGATTGAACTAGGTATGAAGATACCGACGATCGAATCTCGGGCAAGTAACATACCGATGACAAAGGGAATAACGTATGTTGTTATGCGGTTTGACCGATAAAGATCTTCGGAGAATATGTAGGAGCCAATATGAGCATCCAGGTTCCGCTATTGGTTATTGACCGGAGAAGTGTCCCGGTCATGTCTACATAGTTCTCGAACCCGTAGGGTCCGCACGCTTAACGTTCGATGACGATTTGTATTATGAGTTATGTGATTTGATGACTGAAGTTTGTACGGAGTCCCGGATGAGATCACGGACCTGACGAAGAGTCTTGAAATGGTCGAGAGGTAAAGATTCATATATTGGAAGGCTATATTCGGACATCGGAAAGGTTCCGAGTGATTCGGGTATTTTTCGGAGTACCGGCGAGTTATGGGAATTCACCGGGGGAAGTAGTGGGCCTTAATGGGCCATACGGGAAAGGAGAGAAGGGCCTCAAGGGGTGGCCGCGCGCCCCCCCATGGGCTGGTCCGAATTGGACTAGGAGGGGGCGGCGCCCCCCTCCTTCCTTCTCCCCTCTTCCTCCTTCCCTCCTTCTCCTACTCGGAATAGGAAAGAGGAGGGGAATCCTACTTGGACTGGGGAGTCCTAGTAGGATTCCCCACACTTGGCGCGCCCCCCTTGGGCCGGCCACCTCTTCCCTCCCCTCCTTTATATACGTGGCCAGGGGGCACCCCAATAGCACATAAAAGTTTCTCTTAGCCGTGTGTGGTGCCCCCCTCCACAGTTACACACCTCGGTCATATCGTCGTAGTGCTTAGGCAAAGCCCTGCGCCGGTAACTTCATCATCACCGTCGCCACGCCGTCGTGCTGACGGAACTCTCCCTCGGCCTCAACTGGATCAAGAGTACAAGGGACGTCATCGAGCTGAACGTGTGCTGAACACGGAGGTGCCGTACGTTCGGTGCTAGGATCGGTCTGATCGTGAAGACGTACGACTACATCAACCGTGTTGATAAACGCTTCCGCTTTCGGTCTACGAGGGTACGTGGACACACTCTCCTACTCGTTGCTATGCATCACATAGATAGATGTTGCGTGATCGTAGGTAAATTTTTAAAAATACTGTGTTCCCCAACACAGGGGGTAGGGCGCGCCCCCCTGCCTTGTGGGCCCCCCGTGACTCCCCTGACCTAATTCTTTCGCCTATATATTCACATATGTTCCCAAACCACCAGAGGCATCCACGAAAAGAATTTTCCACCGCCGCAACCTTCTGTACCCGTGAGATCCCATCTAGAGACCTTTTCCGGCACCCTGCCGAAGGGGGATTCGATCACGGAGGGCTTCTACATCAACCCTATTGCCCTTCCGATGAAGCGTGAGTAGTTTACCTCAGACCTACGGGTCCATAGCTAGTAGCTAGATGGCTTCTTCTCTCTCTTTGATTCTCAATACCATGTTCTCCTTGATGTTCTTGGAGATCTATCCGATGTAATATTCTTTTGCGGTGTGTTTGTCGAGATCCGATGAATTGTGGATTTATGATCAGCTTATCTATGAATATTATTTGAATCTTCTCTGAATTCTTATATGCATGATTTGATATCTTTGTAATTCTCTTCGAACTATCGGTTTGGTTTGGCCAACTAGATTGGTTTTTCTTGCAATGGGAGAAGAGCTAAGCTTTGGGTTCAATCTTGTGGTGTCCTTTCCCAGTGACAATAGGGGCAGCAAGGCACGTATTGTATTGTTGCCATCGAGGATAAAAAGATGAGGTTTACATCATATTGCTTGAGTTTATTCCTCTACATCATGTCATCTTACTTAATGCGTGTCGGGGCCGGATTTCGTGGACACAACATATCGCAGAAATTTTACCCCTCGTGTTACCACCAGCCTAGGATTACTGTTACTGGTGGACACGTCCTTGTTACAGATTACCAAGCTATTACAAGAATTCAGTACAAGACCATAAAGGTCTAATGATACAATAGTGATTCCGGTGATGGATGACGAGAATGACTCGTGGTTCTCCAACGTCGATGGGGCTCCATTCCCACAGGAATAGCTGACCCGGATAATTCCTATCCGCGTGGCTGCTAATCCTAGGCTTCGCACGGACATCGCGGTGGTACTCCTCGAAGAAATCCTGACCTGGCCAAGTAAATAGCCAGGGACAAGCCTGTGAGTACATTTGAATGTACTCGCAAACATCATGAACAGATGATATACCGAGTGCAGCAGATATTATGTGATTAAGTTGAATTAAAAAAAAGATTATATGCGTATGCTCATGATGGACTTAAAGGCATGCTGTCAGGAATTAAATCATGGCATGATAACATATTAGCATGTGCAAATAACTGGATATATATAAAAAATATTAGTGATAAACCAGGAAAGTTAAAGGAAAAATAAAATCAAGGAAATGCCGGTCGGATGTCTAAAATAACACCACGGTAGGTCTTGAAGAGAAATGCCAAACGGGTGTCTAAAAGAGAAATCGGACGAGACAGGACCATCCGAGAACTCAGGCGACGCCATGAGAGGTATTGAAAAGAAATGCCAGTCGGGTGTCAAGTGACACCACGGTCGGACTTGAAGAGAAATGCTAATCGGGTGTCCACAAGAGCAGTGGCGGGATAAACCGCCTGTTAACTCGAGAGACGCCATGAGAGGTCTTGAAAATAAAATTGAGTGCCCGGGGTAGTCTAGCCAGCCCCTGAGACACTCAGGAAAATTCAAAATAAGAGAAACGGGTTAGTCCTCAATATTATGCATAACAATAATAATATTTAACAAGCATAAAATATTCATGGTAGCAACAGGGTGTCAATAATTATCTTGCAAAATATTTCAGGCAAGTCATAATTATTTTCCTCCGGAGACCGACACTTGACCAACCCAGACTGTAGTCCTTAACCACGGACACAGCTATTCGAATAGGTTTAAACTCTGCAGAGGGTGTACTCTTTACCCACAAGTAAAGGATTTCTTTAGTCAGTAACGTGACACTGACTAATTCCCATTACGGTCTTTGGGTTGAAAACACACCTGACCAGCACACACCGGATTAACTTTCCAGATGCCAGGAATCACCCAAAGCATCGTTCAAGAAAAACTCTAAGACGGAGAGACCAACGTCCTGCATGGGATCACTATTAATACGCGCGGATTCCAAGGGGGCACCCCCTCTCGGTCACAATCGGAAACACCCATGCCCCCTGACCCGATGACAGGATTTAGTCCATGGTCCTGGAAACCCTCATCGTGGCCCTCTGTGCGGTGTGTGCATGGAAAGGGGTTAACAACTTACTAAACCATACCCCACCTGTGGCAGGGACAAGTGGCAGCACTAATCAAGTATGGGGGTTACCGGAACAAGACTCGATCTACGGTCGACTCAGGAGGTTTAAGTTTCCTGCAACGGTTAGCACAACAAAGTATTCCTTCAACAGCAATACCAACAGGGCCACAACCCTTGCATGCTCCAACAAGCATAACAAACAAGGCATGATCACGCTCCAACGTGATCACCCTTCTGCCGGTAACGGTATTTTTCTTATGCCTGCTCCTGCAGGTTAGTCATGACGAGTACACGATGCACGGTACGATGAAACATGCCAACACTACATGCATGCAAATTTTTACTCGAATTCAAACCATGCAAGCACTACTAGCAATATGCCAATTTAATTTGAATTCAACATAGTCATGATCAAATTATTCAAGCAAATAAACTACCATGCATTCACCATATCAAGTGTTCAATATGCTTTCCTTGAGCAATGGAGAAGTGCGGGGTGCACTCCAAAAGTTTGAAAATACTATCTTCCCTCCATTTCCTATTTTCAAAAATATTTGAATTACCACATATAGAAAAAACAGTGCCAAAAATTGTTTCAAATATTTTTGAAATAAACTAGAGATAAAATAAGGAATATCAGAAAAAGAATCATATTATTTGAAGTTCAGATGATTTTACTATGGAATTTCTAAGTTGGAAAAATATAAAAGAATTGGACTATTTAATAAATCAGTAAATTCTAAACTTTAGGAAAATGTTCACCTAGCCTAAATAAATAGAGCATGATTTTAGAAGTCTGTAGAAATTTGAATCATATATTTTGGATATGAATTGGCCACTTTGGAAATATTTGAAAGCTATTGGAAAATGAAAAGGGAAAAGGGAACAGAATCGCGACCTGAGCCGTCGGCGTCACTGGGCCGAGCCCAGCCGATCAGCTGTGCGGGGAGGCGACGACGTCGAAGACGTACTAGGAGGTTTACGTCTTCCGCGCACGAAGACGGATTCGGTGGAAACCGTCTCCCCTGAAACGGCGGGGCCCGCGGCCTGAGTGGCTGAGGGGCGGGCCCCACTTATCAGGTTCATCCTCCTTCTCCCGCGCGCGTGGACCGGAGCAGAGGGGAACTCCGGGGATGATTGCCGGCGTGGTAGGGTACCTCCGGCGCAGCTCGACACATGGATAGGTTCAGGGGGAAGTATCGCATCCATGGGAGGTAGAAATAGCCATGGAGGAGCTCGGGATCGGGTGGAGCTTCATCCATGGTGGAGGGGAGCTACGGTGGAAGAGGGATTCCTCCCATGTGCTGTTTCTGATGGAATTGGTGACGTAGATGGATCGGCGGGTGCTCCCGGAGACTAGTGGTGAAGAATATAGCGAGGGGGAGGCACTGGTTGCACGGGAACTAGTAGGGGCAGTGCGGCGGCAGAGGCGGTCGGAGTCGAGGAAGATGGCTGCTCCGATCATTTAGCCTTCCTCGGGGAGGCTTGTGGGGAATGGGGGAGTAGTGGTGAGTGTAGAAGCGAGCTCGGGGCCCTTTTTATAAAGAGGGAACATCGGTTCCCGTGGCTTCCCGGAGATGTCTAGGTGGCGGCGGCCATAACTGCGCCGTCGAGACGGTTGTGGGCGGTGGCCATTAAGGCAAACGTGGTTGGCGGCAAGGTTGGTGAGCTGCGGATCAGCTCGGGAGTGTTGGCGGTTGGGCGAGAGTGCGCTAGCCGGCTTGAGACGAGCCACGCGTTCAGGGCGGTGGCGTGCCCGATACGACGGCGGCTGTGGTCGGCGTAGGGAGTCAAAGGGAGGTGTCGGCGAGGGTTAGGGGTGATCATGTGACCCAGAGGTGGACTCGGGCGAGCAGGGGAGGCAGCAGCAGAGCGGCGGTAGCCCGGTGCCAGTGGTGCACAACGCACGCTCTGGATGCGCTCTGTGCACGCTCACAACGTGTTCGATGCAATGCCAGTGAGACCTACATGGCTCGGATGATGATGAATTTTGGCAATGTGATGCTACTGTGAATCCCAGAGATGATGGACATGATAGTTTGTCCAGAGGATCAAATCACTGATGTAATTTAGAGTGGAGCCAAGTTTCTGCCATGCCCATAATCTGTTTGACAGAATGCTAGGGCCATCTAGGCAACTTTATTGGTTATGAAAATTGGTAGTATGATGTCTCATTAGATGGTAGAGATGTTGGTGGAGTTGGTTTGGCAATAGGAGAAACTTGCTACTGCAAGTTTTACTGATATTCATTTCTCGAGAGAAAGTTCAGAGGAATATTTGGTGAACTAAAATGATTCCTATGGAGTTAAAATTTGGACTTAAGGGTTTGGTTGGAAGGACTATAAGTGGGAAAATTTTCAGGATTTTTGGGCCAAGGAAAATTGGGGTTGTAGTAGAAACTCAAATACTAGTCAGAATTGAAAAGAGATTGTTTCACTCAAAATTTTCAAAAGACCAAGTTTGATTTTTACATAAAAGTGATTTATGGGCATCACATGACCTCCCATAATTTTTGTGGAATTTTAAAAGATTTATTTAAAATAGTTGTAGTGCAATAGAGGCATTTCAAAATTTGAAAATGCTATTAAAAGAATAGTTTTGGGGCAAATTTTATTATGAAAATAATTCCTACTGTTATTAAAGTAGTAATGAAATGGTTTAAGAAAACTCCCGAAGCCACAATATTATTTTTCAAAAATATCTATATGGAGGGAAGAATTTTGGAAAACAGAAACAGAAAATACCCTGAAAATAATAAAGGACTTGATATAATTAAAAAATTTATTTCTGGCCAAATTTTTATTTAGTAAAAACATGATTAAATTTTTGGGGTGTTACAATGCGTTACTCTGTTCTTCGTGAACTTAATACTCTAGATGTAGGCAGGAGTCGGTCGATGTGTGGAGTAATAGTAGTAGATGCAGAATCGTTTCGGTCTACTTGACACGGACGTGATGCCTATATTTCATAATCATTGCCTTGGATATCGTCATAACTTTGCTCTTTCTATCAATTGCTCGATAGTAATTTGTTCACCCACCGTATTATTTGCTATCTTGAGAGAAGCCTCTAGTGAAACCTATGGCCCCCGGGTCTATTTTCCATCATATAAGTTTCCGATCTACTATTTTCCATCATATTACTTTTCGATCTACTATTTTGCAATCTTTTATTTTCATATCTATAAACCAAAAACCCTAAAAATATTTACTTTATCTTTTGTCTAGTTTTATCTATCTCTATCAGATTTCACTTTTGCATGTAACTGTGAAGGGATTGACAACCCCTTTATCACGTTGGGTGCAAGTTGTTTGATTGTTTGTGCAGGTGCTAGGTGATTTGTGCGTTGTCTCCTACTGGATTGATACCTTGGTTCTCTAACTGAGGAAAATACTTATCTCTACTTTGCTGCATCAACCTTTCCTCTTCAAGGGAAAAACCAACGCAAGCTCAAGAAGTAGCAGCCACCAACCGGGACTAAAGGCCTGCGCTTCCCGCCCCCTGGCCTAGTGAAAATTCACTTTTCGTCTCGGTTCGTGGCTCGCACCGGGGCTAAAGGGGGGGGGGCTTTAGTCCCGGTTGGTGCCACAAACCGGGACTAAAGGTCTTTGTATATAATCGCGCACTTAGAAAATTTTCAAACACAATTCACTTCGATCCTCCTCTCCCCCGATGGCGCCGACGACCACCTCGATGCCGCCAGGCTGCCGGACCTCGTCGTCGACGCCCTGCCCTGCCCCCGACGCCGCCGTGCCCCTGCCCTTCCCTGACGCCGCCGCGCACCTGCGCTGCCCCAGACACCGCCGCTCCATAGCTAGCCGGGCGGCCAGGTACTCCCTCCTCCCTCCCACCCTCTCCTCCCTCCTTCCTCCTTGTATGTATAAAATTGCCCCTGTTCAGAGAGTTGCAAGGTTTCATAGAGATGCATGGTTTCAGCCATGTCCACAAGGTGTTTGTTGAAATGCTAGGGCTAGCTAGGGAACTTTGTTGTATGTGAAACATGGCAGGATGATGTCTCCTTGGATGTTAGTGATGATGGTCAAGTTGGTTTGGTAAAAGGAAAAACTTGTTAGTGCAAGTTTTATTAGAATTTAGTTCTGGACAGAAACTACAGGGAATTTTTTGGTGGACTTGCAAGATGAAATTGGCGCTTCCCTTTTGGACTTAAGGGTTTAGTTGGAAAGACTATAAGATGCAAAAAATTTAGAATTAGTTGATCAAGGAAAAATAGGGCTGTAGTTCAATGCCAAGATTGGACCAAAATTGAAAAATGGAAGTTGTGCTCAAAATTTTCAAATGACCAAAGTGGATTTTTGCATAAAAATGATCTATAGGCATCAGAGGACTTCTCAAAAAAATTGTGGCATTTGAAAAGAATTATTTGAAATAGTTCTAGTGCAACAGGGTCATTCTAGAGTTTGAAAATACTAATAAAAGAATATTTTTGAGGCCAAATCATTATGAAAATAATTACTTCTAATGTTTATAAGATAATTAAAAGGATTGAGAGAAAATTTTAAAACCCACATTATTTAAAAAAAGTTTCTATATAGAGGGAATGATTTTTGAAAACAGAGAACTATTTTTGAAATAGAGGAAAACTCTGTCAATTGTTGTATTTTGATGACAAATATACTTCTTTTTTGCTTTATGTGATAGCTAGTTTGAAGTGTCAATGCTTTATGTGTGACCTAGTTTGATGCTCATTGTGGTATTAAAACTTGGTCAATATTTTGTCTTTAGAGTTGATTTAGAGTTCATTGTGATGTATGAAAACTTGGTCAATATTTTGTCTTTAGAGTTTATTTAGATTTCATTTTGATGTATGAAAACTTGGTCAATATTTTGTATTGTGTATGCCATGCCATGCTATTTTTCTCTAAGTTTGAAACTTGCTTTCAAATTGGTATCTAGCTAGCTACATTTTTTTTATCAGGTTGTGGTGTTACATTCATGTCATGCCATTTGTTGCCATGCTAATTTTCACTCTCGGTGGAATTACAGGTTGTGGTGTTGCATCTCCGTGGAGTTGATCACTTATCATCCCTCTGCTGTTCAACAAAAGGTGTCCATTTGTTGTATATATGTTGAGTTTCGTTCATAGGATGATGGTTGGTTCATTTGTTGAGTTGTGTATTCATCTTGTGTATAAATCTTGTATTCATCTTGTGTATAAAGCTTGTATTCATCTTGTCGTTAAAACATGAGAGAGGGGGTCGTTAAAACATAACCCCGATAACTTTGATTTTGAGGCATATGAAAACATGAGAGAGGGGGTCGTTAAAACATAACCCCGATAACTTCGACATGAGGGGGCCGGGGGGGTGGTTCGTGTCATGTGTTGTATTTTCTCTCGAATGTGAAGCAAGTCTTTTTTTTGCCATGTCAAGTGTTGTATTTTCTCTCGAAACATATCCCCGATAACTTCGACATGAGGGGGGTGGGGACGTCGGACATGCATGAGACATGAGGGGGGAGGAGTCCTCGACGATTGTCTGAAACTGACTGTTATAAAACTTGTGAACTTTGCATGATGTTTGCGACTAATCCATCTCTCATGGTTGTATATTGCCATGTTGTAATATTTGCAGAAACTATGGACAGAGACTTAGAAAAAGAAGAGTTGTTGGGGGATATAATCCGCGACGGAGGTGATATCACCTACTCGTTTCTCAATGACACCGATGGTGAGGAAAGAGGGGATGACGGCTCCGGTGATGCAATGGAGGAGGAAGGAGATCATGACTATATATATATATATATATATATATATATATATATATATATATATATATATTAAGCCTCTGCTGACTAGATGCCTTAATTGTTTTGTATGTACATATATTAACGCTTCTTTCTTCTTTTAGCCCTCTGGATCGAGCCAAACTTCGGCAAGGAGACGAGGCACGAAGAAAAGGTTGGGCCAATATGAAAGGTTCACGATCGAAGTAGTCGCTCGAGATGGCCAATCGATTGCTCCCAAGCGGAGCAAGGACACATTTATACATCAGTGCGGAGTTGTTGTTAGGGACAGCGTCCCGATCAGCATCCAAGAATGGAATAAGAAGAAGGACCCTGAAGTTTCTTATGTCCAGGATAGACAGAAAGATGATCTTTGGAGCTCGCTGATGAAAAATTTCAGCCTACCGCCAGAGGCGGATCCGAATAAGGTCAAGGCGTTTGCTCTTAAGAAGATGGCGGAACTATTCAAGAAATGGAAGAAAGATTTGAAGAAAAAGTTTGTCGACAAAGGCAAGACTCCACAATTCACCGGTCAATATGAGAAGATCAAAGAACACTGGCCTGCATTTGTGGCCCACAAGAAATCGGATAAGGCCAAGCAAAGGTCAGAGATAAATAAGAAAAATGCTGCAAAGAAGAAGTATCACCATGTTACGGGGTTAGGTGGCTACCGTAAAGCCCGGCCTACGTGGGACAAAGATGAGCAAGACCTGCTTGCTAAAGGGGTCCAACCAACGACATTGCACTGGCCAGATCGGTCAAGGACTTGGTTCTTCAGGGTTGGGGAAACTTTGGGCCCAAAATCAAGGAAGTGTGTTTGGATGAAAGCTCAACTTGCAATACCCGTCAAGAAGCTTGAGGAAGCAATCAAGGTAGCACAGGAAGGGAGGTTCCATCCCGACAAAGAGAAGGACGAGCTGACAAAGGCCCTCTGGAATCCTGAACACCCTGGACGAACACGAGGCACATCAGGCTCCGTTCCGTGGGTGCATGGGTTTCCCGACATCGGTGGTTATAGAAGCCGGGAGAGAAAGAAGAAAGAGGAAGCAAGCGAAATGCAGAAAATGAATGAAAGATTAGTGAGACTAGAGGAACTTGAGAGCCAGCGAGCTACCGGCCAACCATCTCAGCGGCACGAAGATCCTTCAGTCGACACTGCCCCCGAAGCTACCCCACCATCTCAGCGGAGAAGCAGCGTGGTTTCCAGGGAGCTTGTTCAGCCTGATATCACGGCTCCTCGCTACCCCGTGGATGGTATCACGGAGAATGAACTGTAGGGTAACGCAGTAGAAAACAAAAAAAATCCGACCTACGCACCAGCCCAAGACCACTATGGAGACTGCATACAAGGTTTGATCTTTTCGTTACCGACTCGTAGCGCAGCGGAAGTAGAGTCGATGACGATCGTCGGTGCAGATCCCCGCAGCTAGGATTTACAACCTCCCAACTGCGAGGATGTACTCCCTCATCTGCCCCTCGGACAGCCCTCCAGGAGGCGGTCAAACAGTCCCCCGGACGGTGTCGCGGACAGCCCATCCGGAGGACCCTCAAAACTCGGACGGTCACTCGGATAGCCCTTCAGGAGGACTCACAGAACTCGGACCGTCACTTGGATAGCCGTTCGGGAGGCACTCTCGAACAGCCCCTCGGGCACTAAGATCGAAACTACAATCTCTCTATAGAGTTGCACACATACGGTGTCATCTATCCGGCAGGGCTTCGCCGTCCAAAACTAGTTCCCACCGGAACCCAGACAGCCTTTCGGCTCTGCGAAACTATTTCACGGGGAGGGAGAGAGAAGCCAGATCATTGCATGGCATGTGTATGTGAGAAGGGATGAGGTTTGTGGGCAGCCCACTCTCCTCTATTTATAGGAAAGCCAAGGGGTAAAGTTGGCATTCACAAATACCAAAAGTACCCCCACTTTATGTCATTTACATAAAGAATAAAGCAAAAAGGAGTGCCATGTGGAGCTCCACCCTCCATGGCTGGCCACCCCTTGGGGGGGCCCCCCAAAGGGGGCTTCCTTAGTGCCCAAGGCTTCTAGAAGCCTTTTGGGAAATTTCCCAAAAGGTGCTTTTCATAAATATTCCCAAAAAGCACTTTCACTATTCACGATGACATTTTTCAGTGTCCGTTCGAACTGAAAATATTTATGTCGGCTTAGAACATTTCTAGTACCCACTAAAATAATTTTTAACACGTTCTGGAACAATTCCAGATTAGTGATTTCATCTGCGAAAAGCATCTGAAGCGCTTCCGGCAGCTCCGGAACATTTCCGGTTTTCATCCCGGAAAATTCCCAGAAGTTTCCAGAATGATTCTGGCACCCTCCAAGAATTATCAGGCATGTGCCAAAACCAATTTGACTTTATGGTATCCTCTGAAACAACTTTTCAGTATCATCGGAACTCATCCGGTGACCTCTCTTTTCGGAACTTTTCCGTTGTGTCTGAAACTTTTTCGGTGATTTTCTCTCAGACTCCCTGTCTAGTATTCAGCAGATAGATGACCCTTAAGCGTGTGACCTTATAGGTTCGGTGAAGTATAGACATGACCGGAACACTTTCCGATCAATGATCAACATCGGAGCCGTGGACACCCATATTGACCCCTATACCCACACGAATGAATATTCGAGTGAACCTCCAGTTGCCGTGTGCTATTCCTGTTGCTTCGCGATATGTTACAAATACCTGAGGTGAGATATGATGGCATCCCCGTGGATCAACAACTTGTCCACTATGCCAGTCACCTCGTTACCGGTATTGTTCTTTTTTCTCGTTACCATGTTCCGGCATCCCCGTGATTAAATCACAAAGTGTCTGGCCAGACAATGATGGATACTGTAACACCGAGAGGGCCCAGAGATATCTCTCCATTGTCGGAGGAGCAAATCCCAATCTTGAGCTATCAATTTACTTGACACACTTTTCCATGAACCCGTAAGCCGCCGTAATAGCCACCCATTTATGGATGACGTTTAACAAACCCCAAAGTTCATGAAGCAAGCATGAAGAAACTCGATACCCTCATGGTCTAAGGAATCATGCAAACATTAACCATCTCTGTGTTATTAACCATTAACTTGTGACGAATGTAACTCATAGCATAACATCAATTCGGGTTGATTCAACACAAATGTTCTTCTAACATTGTGCCCTCAAAGTTGCTAGCATAGACATGCCCATGATCAGGAAAACAGAACCATCATGCAACACTTGAGCTAGTCATAGAGGCTTGACTAGGAATACATTTTATCGTTTATTATCCCACACGTGCATATGAGTCTTCCTCCAAGCCTCGTTTTATTTGCAGACTCGAGAATCATTGCAGTTATAGCATGGAACATAAACATAATTATGAAGAGGGAGATAATCAATAACATTTATTATTGCCTCTAGGGCATATCTCCTGCAGACTCCCACTTGCACTAGAGTCAATAATCTAGTTAATGCTAATGCACTTCACACCTGTGGCACACCGGTGTAAATATGATTCGCATGTGGTATAGCCTGATGTCCAACGGATCTGACAACTTCAGCACTGTGTGTAACTTTTCAAATCCTCACGTTTTCACGCTTTCACAAAATGCATATTTTGTGTGGACTCGGCTTTGTATGTATGTGAATCACAGGTCGAACCTGGATTCCTCAGGCTGAGTTATGGAGCAACTACCTGCAGTAGTGTCCCATTGACAAAAGCCATCTTGGAACCATACTAAGTTCATGAATGAACTATATGATTCAACATCTTCTTTGTCGCTTCTAAAAGAGGCAACATACTTCGCCTCTGTTATAGAATTCGCCACAGTAACTTGTTTGGAACAATTTCCAACTACCGTGCCACCATATTGTGTATTACACAAAACCCTTAACTTAAATCAAAAATCACATGGGGCATTGATGAAGACTGTATCGATGTAATTACTTACAACGAGCACTTCATAATCTCTGCTTGCGAGAAAACATGTCATTAGTACTACTCTAGTACTCAATGACATCTTTCACTTTTGTCCCATGATTAGTACTTTTGATCACTTTGGTATCTATACTCGCAACAACTTTGGAGTATTGGACATATCTGATTGTTTTTACATACCATGGAATACATGATTAATCCAAACACGAAGGTGTGTGGAATCTCCATCATGTATTTTGCTCATCAGTGTTTTAGGGACACCGAGTCTTGCCAAACTCTTTCCATGTGACTTCGACAAGAATCACTCCTTGGCGTTTTAAATGCTAAAAGGTTTATCATCTTGTCAATATGTATTCACTGCTTAGCCCCATTAGGTAAATCTATCTCCATCGATTATTATGCCTAATATCAAGGCTGTTTAGCCCAAGCACTTCATCGAAAACTATTTTCAAATGAAGTCCTAATTCGTGTCAAGAAATTTATTTCCAATTAACAATGTGTCAAGCCCACAACGTTTTTAGAAAATATTATTATGCTCCCACTTACTTTCTTGAATTACAAGCATCTTCGTTACCCATTGATGAAGTCAAAACCCCTTTGACCATTTCATCAAAACACGAAGATTCCAACTCCATTCTGCTCTCTTCTGTCCATTGCTGGAACTCTGAAGTTTGCATACTTACTAGCATCCTCTGGACTGAAAAAATACCTTGGACTGTAACACATGCAAGTCCTTGGTTTCATTTCCATCAGATGGAAATCCTTTCGTCATCCATGTTTCATATCTCATGATTTGAAATATGTATTAATTGCTAGTTCAACCCAAACCGACTTTAAGCATCGCTACGGTGAAACAACCTCATCGTAGTCAACTCCTTGAACTTGTTATTGCAACAAGTCGAGCTTTATGGATTAAACATTTTTATCCGTATCAGTTTTAGTTCCATAAATATTCGTCAGACTCTAATTCTTCTGAAAGGTGTATCAAGATTTTAATCTTGAAACATTTATATGGAGACTATGTCGGATTGTATTGGCATTTAGCCAATTCCGGAGTCAGGGCCCATCAAGGCTTCCTTGTGTATCGTAGGTATATTGTTGTCTAACAACAATATCTCATCTGCGCACCTGAGAGGTTTGCACGAGCCTTGCCTACATGGTTCAGCTGCAAGTTCGACCGAACTCCATACATTTTATTGTAGAGACTTCCGTATCAGTCGCAGTAGGAAACCTGGAATTACTTCCAATGTCTCTTTCCTTTGATCTGATGATGAAGATACTATTTATCTCATCGAGTTGCACTATTCTCCCACTCACCTTTTTGAAAGAACCATTTTCTTCAAAAAGCATACCATTCTTTGTGGCAAACCTATTTGCCTCAGTATAGTGAGGGAGGAATACCCAATGACTTGGGATAACATACAAAGTTGCACTTGTCTTATTTGGAATAGGTTTGTAACCTTTTACACAAGCCCCATATTCCAAATGTTAAGAAAAGATATAACATGGTTGGGCGTACCATACCATGGTGTCATTTCAAAAGACCCGATGGAGCTCTTTTCAGTGTAAAAGCCACAGTCTCTAAAGCATCACTCTTTAAAAGGGATAATGGCAAATTTATTTATGTCATCTTTGATCTTACCATGTCATAAATGGTTCGATTACATCTTTACGGACTTTCCACTCACAGTGGTGTTCCGGGAGGTGCAAGTTATGAAACTCTTTTCACAACTCATCAGACATTCGCTAAACTTGTAACTCAAATATTCCTTTCTGCAATCCAATTGTAGAAACATAATTTTCTTGTTACAATAACTTCTACTTCATTCTTGAAAACCTTTTGAATGAATTCAAAAGATCTAGACTTACGTCTCATCAAGTAAATATCCATATATCTACTTGAGTCATTTCTGAAGATAGATAAATCCACTACTTATAACATTTATCGGACTACACACATCAAATGTATGATCACCAATAAGTTTGTTGTCCATTCCTTATGGCCTGTGAATGGTATTTCAGTCACTTCACTTTTCGGAGAAAAGTTGCAAGTGTCAGATGATTCAAAATCAGACGACTTCAAAATCCATCATAATGGAATTTTCCATGCGGGTTTATCCAATGTGACCAAATGCAGTGCCACACTTGTGTGGTATTCTTCTAGTCTTGCGACATTTAGCGTCAGTGTTATGGATGTATCATATTACCATCAATATTCATAACATACATCCCATCTTGGATGGAAGCATGGCCCTTCATGTTATTCACAATACTGAACAACAATTGTTGTTTTTATGAATAACTCTTTTGCAACAAACATTGTGCAATGGGCTAGAGTGTATGAAACTCTAAAATGAATTATGAAAGTAAATATAGAGGTAATGTATTATTATCATTATTCATAACATACATCTCATTCTCAATGAAAGTATGGCCCTTATGTTATTCATAACATCGAACATAAAAAGTTCTCTTATGAACAACCTTCTTGCAAGATACCTTATGCAATGGGCTAGAGTTTGTCAAACTCTAAATGAATTATGAAAATAAATACAGACGGTAATACACCGATGGAAGGTATAGTAACATTTACTATGTTCCCTGTGTATACCTAAACCTCATTCCTGGCTAGTCTTTCAGGCCATAGTAGTTCTTACATCGAGTTGCAACAGAATGCAATCGAGCGGGTATCTTTGTGATTAACTCACAATACCCAAGAATTAGTGATTAACATGTTTAACCATAATTCCCAAGAACTATATCTTTGACCAGCCTTCTATACATCAAAAACTTGTATGACATTCATACATGAGCTGGATATTCCAGTCTTCTTTCTTTCTGCCTTTATACTTCTAACAGTTTAACTTTCAGTATTTCTCCTACTCTCAGAAGAAGCACCCAACTTAAGAGTGGCGTTAGCCCCGGACTTCCTAGGTGTGTAAGTCACACTAACACCCTTCGGACACTTCCTTTCTCTTTAAGTTGTTGTTTTATTCACCTTTCATCATATGACAGGCGTTCTTCTGGATCCCTCTCTTATCAGTCTAATGCATAGTAAACTCCTTTACTAATA
The DNA here is from genome assembly GCA_011799875.1 of Thinopyrum elongatum. NCBI lineage: Eukaryota > Viridiplantae > Streptophyta > Magnoliopsida > Poales > Poaceae > Thinopyrum > Thinopyrum elongatum. Next base: position 109,455,401 of record CM022303.1, read on the forward strand.
GTTTGCAAACAAACATTGCTTTGGATATCTCATATCTTTTAGCCTTTGTCCGTCTCTGAAAATGATTTTCAGATTCCATGAATATCACATAACTATCCAAACTTTCGAAGTTCGGGTCTCATGGAAGCAAACATATTGCACTTGACTGAAAACGGAATTCTAGCTTTTTGGATCAAAGGACGAGAGTCACATGATCCATAGCATAAGCGAGAGAATACCGAAAGTATGCGATAGGACAAAGTCCTTCTCGGCACTCTAGAGGACAATCCTCACATTATGTTACCAACCGTAAAGTTTTAACCAGATATTTAACAGCTATTTAATTTCAGTAGGGAAGGTGGAAACGCGAGCCATTATTCTACAACTATTTTGCAAATCACACTTAGACAGTGTTCAAAATTAATTGCACTGAGAATTAAACAAGTTAATTCAAAAGTGCGCTCCCAGTCAAATCAATATCTCTCAAAATTGATTATGAGTGATTCAAGATCCATATTTACAATTCAACGCCAAGGATGCATCCATCTCAAGTGACGAGAATTGCAATCGGTAGGCCAACTTGCCAATCACATCTCTATGTGACTCTTGTTCATCTTTCGATGCGTGTCTTCCGAGCTCATGACTTTCATGCCTGAACGTCAAGACAACAAAGTGATCACGCTGCGAGGTCTCAACTCACATGCCTCACACTTCCCTAATCGTTCGTACCCATGCATCCGTGTGATACCCCGAAAAGTTAGGTGCCGTGACGGTGCTACACTTGGGAAAACACTAACTACTTGATATTTTTATGAGAGATCACCCTAACAAAAGCGACTACCGCGCAATCAAGAAGGGTGCATCATAAGGGATAAACATCTCAGGCATTTTATAATAGCATGATATGGTATAGCCCTTTCTGACGGAGAAGTCTTGTATTTCTTCGTCTTCGGCATTCACGTTGGTGTTCACCTTCGCGAAGATTGCCACCACCTTGTCGATGCACCAGATAATATAGCTATCTCTATAGCTAATAAAATAAAGCATTACAACAAGGTTGACACGCAGGTCATTAAAGTGCAATCATATGGCTCCAGCCATCATGCCGAATCATGACACGCAGGCCATGTTAATTTTACATCATATAGACATCTCATACATAATCAAATTAATATGAGCACTGCTATACCACATCACATGCACAAGCAAACCCTCCTGCAAAACCAAGTTAGACGCCTCTAATCGGTTTATGCAAAAACTTGTTTTACGTGGCTTCTAAGGTTTCGAAACAAACCGAAGCTACCAACGTCCATCATCAAGTATGATTACTCAAGTCGCTAGATTAACTTCGCGGGGTATATGAAGCACGAGATAATAAAATCTCGAACCCCAAACTGAACTTCGTCATACACATGACCCCCGTGTAGATCATATCTGCATTGCCCTTTCATTTGCGAAACCTCCATCTTTCTTTAACTATGGTGGAACCCAAAGAACTGTTAGTACTTCGTTGATCTGTCAATCAGCATACTCAGGAGTAGCATGAAAGGATCGCGGATTGCCAGAACTTTGTGAGATTCCACCATGCCGTCAAGATCAGGATTATGCAAATTCAAGGGAAGCAACAGGAACATCGGGTAACAGATTTCATCTGCTACCCGCACAAATAATTTTCAGTAAGAGATCTCATCTACTACCTAATTATATTGTGCAACACCCATACATCTCTATGTATTCTAGATCGCAACCTGCATCTGCGCATAGCACGACTTTGATACCACTGTAGGGTAACGCAGCAGAAAACAAAAAATTTCCGAACTACGCACCAGCCCAGGACCACTATGGAGACTGCATACAAGGTTTGATCTTTTCGTTAACGACTCGTAGCGCAGCGGAAGTAGAGTCGATGACGATCGTCGGTGCAGATCCCCGCAGCTAGGATTTACAACCTCCCAACCGCGAGGATGTACTCCCTCATCTGCCCCTCGGACAGCCCTCCGGGAGGCGGTCAAACAGTCCCCTGGACGGTCTCGCGGACAGCCCTTCGGGAGGACCCTCAAAACTCGGACGGTCACTCGGACAGCCCTTCGGGAGGACTCACAGAAATCGGACCGTCACTTGGACAGCCCTTCGGGAGGCACTCTCGAACAGCCCCTCGTACACTAAGATCGAAACTACGACCTCTCTACAGAGTTGCACACATACGGTGTCATCTATCCGGCAGGGCTTCGCCGTCCAGAACTAGTTCCCACCGGAACCCAGACAGCCTTTCGGCTCTGCGAAACTATTTCGCGGGGAGGGAGAGAGAAGCCAGATCATTGCATGGCATGTGTATGTGAGAAGGGATGAGGTTTGTGGGCAGCCCACTCTCCTCTATTTATAGAAAAGCCAAGGGGTAAAGTTGGCATTCACAAATACCAAAAGTACCCCCACTTTATGTCATTTACATAAAGAATAAAGCAAAAAGGAGTGCCATGTGGAGCTCCACCCTCCATGGCTGGCCACCCCTTGGGGGGGCCCCCCCAAGGGGGCTTCCTTAGTGCCCAAGGCTTCTAGAAGCCTTTTGAGAAATTTCCCAAAATGTGCTTTTCATAAAAATTCCCAAAAAGCACTTTCACTATTCACGATGACATTTTTCAGTGTCCGTTCGAACTGAAAATATTTATGTGGGCTTAGAACATTTCTTGTACCCACTAAAATAATTTTCAACGCGTTCTGGAACAATTCCAGATTAGTGATTTCATCTGCGAAAAGCATCTGAAGCGCTTCCGGCAGCTCCGAAACATTTCTGGTTTTCATCCCGGAAAATTCCCAGAAGTTTCCAGAATGATATTAGCACCCTCCAAGAATTATCAGGCATGTGCCGAAACCAATTTGACTTTATGGTATCCTCTGAAACAACTTTTCAGTATCACCGGAACTCATCCGGTGACCTCTCTTTTCGGAACTTTTCCGTTGCGTCCGAAACTTTTTCGGTGATTTTCTCTCAGACTCCCTGTCTAGTATTCAGCAGATAGATGACCCTTAAGCGTGTGAACCTATAGGTTCGGTGAAGTATAGACATGACCGGAACTCTTTCCGATCAATGATGAACATCGGAGCCGTGGACACCCATATTGACCCCTATACCCACACGAATGAATATTCGAGTGAACCTCCAGTTGCCGTGTGCTATTCCTGTTGCTCCGCGATATGTTACAAATACCTGTGGTGAGATATGATGGCATCCCCGTGGATCAACAACTTGTCCACTATGCTAGTCACCTCATTACCAGTATTGTTCTCTTTTCTCGTTACCGTGTTCCGGCATCCCCGTGATCAAATCACAAAGTGTCTGGCCAGACGATAATGGATACTGTAACACCAAGAGGGCCCAGAGATATCTCTCCATCGTCGGAGGAGCAAATCCCAATCTTGAGCTATCAAGTTACTTGACACACTTTTCCATGAACCCGTAAGCCGCCGTAATAGCCACCACTACAACAAAACATGTCAGTAGGCACGCTTTTTTTAAGACATTTTTATATTCGTCCCTGTACTAAAAAGCATTTAGTATGTAGACACGCTTTTTGAGACAATGTAAGTACCGTCACGAATCTTATTTTTTAGAGTATATCCCATTTATTATTTTTTACATGTGTAAATAGGTACAGACAATTTTTGAGGCGTTTTTTAGGATACATAAAAGAGTTTAACAGATAAATAATAAAACCAAGTAATTTATTTTGCAGAAAATGGAAATTACCGGGCCCATCTATGCAGTAAAAAGAGCCCACGTACCGAACTCAGCGCGCGCCCTCCTTCACCTTATCCGCCGCCACGTCCTGAGCCTCCCATCTATGCCACCGCCGGGCTGGCTCCTCCTCCATCCCTGCGCCCCAGCCAATCTCCATAGCCTCCAGCGACCAACTCCATCTCCCGCCTCCTACAACTGGTCCTGCCAGTGCGCCGCATCCGCCGCCAGTGAATGCCCTCCAGAAGGACTGCCCCTAGCCCCTCTGCTCCGGCGCTCCTCGGTCGTCCCCGGCCCTCTGCCTGGTTGCCAAGGACGTGCAGCTCCGCGCCTGCTCCAGCCGGGGGCCGCCGCCCGCCACGCCGGCTCTGGCGCTTTGCTCCGGCCAATCCCGGTGCTGCTCGCCTGCTCGGCCGAACTCTGCCGCCCAAGACTTGCTGTCAACAAACAGCAAGCAGGCTGGGACAGGGGTAATTTTCTGAGAAAGCTCTTCTCTCTTCTGTTCTTCCTATCAGTGTATGATGAAAATGAAATTAAATTTGAACTGAAAATTTGTGTATCAGCATATATGCAGGGGAGTGTGTATATATATAATATATTGTTGATTTGGAAGGGAATGCATTTTAATATAAATTTCATTTCATTTTGTAGAAATAGAAGAGGAAGATATATTTCATTGGAAGTTTCAACACCTTGTGTTTCAGTTGGACTGAATCAACTCCACAAATTGGAACAACCATAGATTGGACCACCGCCTTTGGCTTCAAACAACCCGCCTTCAATCTCAAATCGAGAAAGTACCTCTTTTGTATCCCATACTCTTTTTTTGAAGTTTTTGGCATGTTTTTATCTATTTTGTTGTATCATTAAGAATTGAGTTTAAATTCTAGATTTATTATGAAATTGAGACTTTTGTATGATTTAGTATATTTTGAGGTAGCTATAGCCTTATGGCTGCTAAGTTTTTTCCTTGCGCTGAATTTTTTTTCTAGGAATACTGATGATATATTCTTAATGAAGTCTGCTAAAGGTAGTTTTGACCATATTTTTTAAGGAGACCCATATGTTAGGATGAACTGAACTCAGATTTGCCTTTGACTTTTTGACCATTTTCTTGTTGTCCTGGTGAACATGGAGACCCTTAAAATGTTTTAATTGAATTCTGGTGTAAGCTCGCTGCCTTGCTCCTCACCGAGAGACATACCATTTGTCCAAAAGTATCAAGCATTGGACGTAAAGTGGACAACCTATTCGGTACTGAAACAATCTATGTAGCATGTATGAAGCTGAATCATGCTTATAACACTGAAGAGCACAGTAACTTCCATAAGTCAAGTAAGTAGCTGCAGTCTTCCAGGATTTTTGATAAATAAATCAGCAACAGCCACTCACCTAAGTTGTCTTTTCAGCGTATCCTACCATGCGCCAATGAGGCAAGTGGTAGTGTATCCTAAAAATCCCCTTTTCCTGAAGGTGTAAACACATGCAGCAACTGATCGTGTGCATTAGAATGCACTGTTTGATAATTACTCTCTTAGGCCCTGCTTGCTAACTTTGAAAAAATATGCGATCGGCTACCCTTCAACAACTACATGTCACTTGGGGAATGTTTGGTTTCCAGCCAAATGTTGCCAGACCTATGGTTAGGCACACATAATTTCTGAGGTGAGTGATTGTTCGGTTGGCTGACACAGTTCTGGCTTGTGACTTTACTAGTCAGATGATCAAGGAGTATATTTGCCCACACTTTTGTGGCAAGCAACACTCTGTCCCGAGGGGTAATAATTACTACTTTTGGCTTAGTTGTGGCAAAGTAAGCTTTTAACCAAACTAGGGTGTTAAATTGGTCTTAAGTTTCAATCTAGTATTGTAGACATCACATATGTTCTCTGTTTCTTGTTCAATGATGTCTTATCTGACTCGTTAATGAGTCCAACTTAATATCCTTTTTCTTGTTTCCCTTAGAACAAATAGATATGATGTGTATGCAGTGCAGTCCACTAATTATTTAGATTGCATTGCAAACGCCCTTTTATACATGCTTTTAATTTTTCATTCGTGTGGCTGCACATATCCTCCGAGTTTCTGTAATTGGGAAGGAGTGTATTTCCGGTATGGTGATAACTGTATATATAATAATACTGACTGTGATCATTGGCCTTTTTTTACCTTCTGTTGTACCTTGATTTTTGTATATGGTGCTTACCTGAGATGCTCACAAGATCATCAATAACATGATGATATAAAGCAGGGAAATTAACACAGTTGTTTATTAAAGCACCCTATTATATGGTTTTTATGCTCAGTTTGGATACTTAGATAGTCCAACAATCTTAGTAGTTTTGCAGAAGGAAAGAAGTCCCTACAGCGATTAGAAAGAATAAATATTTCTAGATAATTGAAGGCCCTGCATATATAATATCAATCATGTGTCCTGTTTTATATTTTTGTTTGTTCATGTGGTGTGTGTTTCCTTTCGATGTAGCCAGAGTTGGGATTAGGGGGAGAAAGATGGCAGCATATGTGCAATTGTATTGAACTGAGTGCCGTCTTTGCATACTAGTTAAACCTACAATCGCACATTTCTTTTAATGTTTTTCAATTCAAGGTTGATGAAATATTTTAGGATCCAATCATTGAATTAAAATATCTATGTATTCTATGCTTTTCTTGCAAAAATATTTAAATCAGCTTTCATCTCTTAAATAACACATGTAAAATTATACACTGACATATGTTTTTTTTTGTTTCATTGCTTTGGCATATCAAAGGGCGATGGATCGAGGTTGGATGAGTCAACCAAGAGCTAGTGCTGCTTACAAAGATGGTGTCGAGCAATTTCTGTCTTTTGCATTCCATGATGTTCCGGCTGGTGATAGAATTCTCTTACCTTGTGTTAATTGCCGAAATAAAGCTATGCAGAGTTATGATGGAGTGAAAACTCACTTGAGATGTGATGGTATTCTTCAAGGTTACACTAAGTGGGTTTGCCATGGAGAGGATTACAGTGAACCATCATTTGCATTTGCTCATGTATCAGATAACAGTGGCAATCTTTCTATTCCTGGAATCCCAAGGAATGTTGTTGGAGAAGGCAGCCATGGAAGGTTGGATGACATACCAGGACTCTTAAGTGCTGTCTTTGCTATGGCTAATAGTTGTGAATCTTTATCAAGCACATCTGATGGTGAATTAGATGGCCTTGAATTTGAGAATATGGTACCTAATTCAGTTGAGGATGAGAATGCAGATGCTCAAACAAGGAAGAAACCTGACACATATGCAAGCTTCTTGGAGGATGCAAACACAGAGTTATACCCTGGATGTAACGCATTTTCTAAGTTGTCATTTCTCATCACCTTGTATCACATGAAATGCTTACATGGATGGTCACAAGAATCATTTACGACGCTACTTGGTGTTTTATCTGATGCACTTCCACAGGCACAACTGCCAAAGAAGTACTATGAGGTACAAAAAATGATCCGTGGCTTAGGGCTTGACTACGAGAAAATTCATGCATGCCCCAATGATTGCATGCTTTTTCGAGGTGAACGATGTAACACCCCTGTGTAACTACCACTGTGATCAGCTGCTAATAATGCCAAGTCATATCATTTACAGTGCCTAACCATAGAGGTTAACCAAAGCAAATCAACTCCATTCTGAAATCAACTCAAATTCAAAAGTGAAATATGAAGTTGATCAAACACTGTTGGGAAAATGTTCGTTAAATGGCAAATAATCCAGGAACACTTGTAAAACCATCATCAATAAAGTTGGAGTTAGACAAATGACTCAAACAAGATGAAACAGCACCAAAACAGAATTAATTAAATCCATTTAAAATCATTTCAATTTAAAATGGAATCCAAATCTGTCCAAACAAGTTTTTGGTGAAGGGTAATATCGCATTGCATTGCTTGGACCAAGTTCCACATTTTATAAAAATGCATAAGAGCCCTAACTAAATCAAAACAGAAAAGAATAAAAGAAATGTGAAGCAGAAAATAGAAAATTGGAAAAGGCCTACTGTGCACTAGAGCCTGCGTGAACAGTAGTCGGCCCAGCCCACCTGGGTCGTCCTCCTCATCCCCGCGCTGTCGCGCGCCCGGGCCGACACGCCGACGGGCGCCGCACGTGTCGCCCATCCCCCGGCACCGTTGCCGCCGCGAGGAGGATAAGAGCATCCCCAGCGACTCCCCCAGGCGAACCCTAGCTCCACTCCGTCCCGTTCCCCTCCTCTCTCTCGATTCCGCTCATCCCGAGCGCAGCCGTCGCCGTCGCCGCGTCGATCCCGCGGCCTCCGGCCACCACTCGCCTCGCCGCCATGTCGTAGAGGGTCGCAGTCGTCCGCGGCGTCTCTAGACGCCACAAGTTGGAGCTCGGAGCCACCGCATCGCCCACATCGACGTCGTCTTCTTCCTCTGCCCCGACGCGCTCGCCGTCGTCCCTGTCCACCACTGCTGCTACTAAGCTCCCAAGGGTCTTACGTGACTGCTCAGTGAGCTTCTCCCCTTCCCCATTCCTGTCCTCGAGCCGCGTTGCTTTCCGTAGCTAGCTTCCCCACGAGCTCGAGCTCCGGCCGTCGTCGGTCGGCGTCGCAGCCGACGCTGTGGCCCGTTTCAACGGCCGCCGATGCCACCGTTCGACGCGGTGTGATGCCCGCGTTCGAATGCGCCCACTCCCGCACCGAATGAACCTCGCAAACCACTTCCCCTTCGCGCCACCGAACGCCACCGCCGCCATGCTCGTCTCCGGTGAAGTTCCGGCCGTCCCCATCGACGCTGCTACCCCCTAGCTGCTTCGCGACGTCGCCCCGGTCTCGTAGATGCTCGCGATGGTCCTAACGGACCACCACAGCCGAATTCCGACCCCCTCCCGAGCCGCGCCGCCGCTGAATTGGTCGCCGGCGGCGAAACTCCGGCGACGCTGACCAGGCGCCGACGTGGCAGCCCCCTATGGGACTGACAGAGGGCCCCACGGGCCCCAGTTGACTTGGTTGACCCAGTCAACTGCTGACTGGGCACCCGTGGGCCACTGACGTGTGGGTCCCGCAGCTAATTAATCCAGATTAGGCCTAAATGAAATTTAACTAGACTAATCAGTCACTGACATAGGGCCCCACCTAGTTAGTTAACTCTGTTAATTAGTTAGTTAGCCCACTGTCTATGACAGGTGGGTCCCAGACGTTAGAATTGACCAGTCAACGGTCATAGTTGACTGCTGACATCAGTGTGATGTCATGCTGACGTCATAATCAATTTAAGCAATTCTGTTAATAAAAATAATTCCAGAAAATCATTTAGACTTTGAAAATTAATAACTTTTAAACCGTAGCTCAGATTGAAAAACTTAAAACATGAAAGTTGCTCAGAACGACGAGCCGGGTCTGATCGTGCCATCTGTTTCCCTGTCGGAACCTCCTACGTAGGAGAACTCGTAACTCCGAGCCCGAATCCGGTAGATGAATAGTGCACACATACCGATTAATAAATCTCCGGTTAATCCTAAAAATAACTAAAATGACCTAGATGCATCTTTAGGCAACTTGCACTGCATCATAGCATCACACGCACCGTGTTGCATCTGTTTGCATTATATTTACTTGTTTCCTCCCCCTCTTCTCTTTCGGTAGACCCCGACGTTGCCGTAGCTCCTGAGGCAGACGCCGCTCCGGAGTACGACTACGTCCCCGACGACCCTGCCCTTGCCGTTGAGCAGACAGGCAAGCACCCCCATTTTGAGCATTCCGATATCACCTATTCTCTTCCCTCTTATGCTTGCATTAGATGTTACTGCTGCTGTTACCATCCTATATCTGTTGCATAGCCTGATTAATTGTAGCCTACTGTTGAAACCTGCCTATTATCCTAAACTGTTTAGATAGGATGGGTAGAGCCTGATCAGAGACCCACTTGTCCCGACTGCCCCGCTGGACTCTCAGAAGACCCGAGCAACGGGATTGAAGATTAGAACCTGGCACCGCACGTCACTTCCCCTAAGATGCTCGACACTACTGGGTTACTATCGGGTGCCGAGGGTGATACCTCGTCAGCACTTCTGATGATAACCTTGTAGGTTAGTTAATCGGTCATGGTAAGCGAGGGTGATTCCTCCTACACCGCCCCCGATACCGTCGCCATCGCGCAATCTCTCAAGTGTGGACCTCGAGGGTGATTCCTCCTTCGTTCACCTTGATGATAACATCGAGAGGGAATTCCATCGAGGGTGATTCCTCAGGGTTCCCTTCGGTGTCAGACACACAGTTACCTTGGATATTATGACTTGACTATGAACCATGATACTAAAGACGGGTCGGCCCTGAGGGGTACCCGCGCGAGCTTGAATGCGAAGTGAGGTGGAGTCGGGTTGACCTGAGAGGTGCCCGCGAGATAGCGACGAGGCGTGGCCGGGCATTCTTAGCCCTTGCCACAAGTGCTCGAGACGGGGCGATGGGATCACATCGATCGTGAGTCTCTACTCGTTTCCGCGCGCTCCTAATCCACTACGGTTTGGATATTTGATCCGAGGGGCCTCTGGCCTGATAGCACTAACCATCACGTGGGCATAGTATGGGCGTTCTGCGTCGTATACATCAGCCGAAGCTTATTTGACGTCAGTAAGGAGCGGCGCACGCCGAGTTGGACTGGGAACGCAACCACGCTTGTATAAGGGGTTGCTAGGTCTGCTCTCGGTGGCCCCGTAACGTGCAGGAGTTCCTGGGGCGATGGCCCAAGACCCCTGGGGGCATAGGTTTAGTCCGGCGTGCTGACCTCTCTTATAAGCCTAGGTCGGGTTGCGGCGTGTTGCTTAGCCGAGGCCGGGCATGACCCAGAAAAGTGTGTCCGGCCGGAGTTAAGCGAGCGTGGTAGGTAAGTTGGTGCACCCCTGCAGGGAAGAAACTTCTATCGATAGCCTGTCCTACGGTAACGGACACTCAGAGTTGTATCCCGATCGGTACAACTAGAACATAACTTGAGATGAGAACTGGATAGTACGACTCTGGGATTGCTTTCTCGCAGGGAGTCGAGAAAGGATCTCAGGCTGAGGTTGATGATACTGTTATACTTTACATTATGTTTTTCCGCTCTCTTCTAATGCTGCGAGACTGTTGAAGATGCTGAAGATGCTAGTCTTCGATAGGACTAGGCTTTCCCCCTCTATTCTGGCATTTCTGCAGCCCAGTCCACATATACACCCCCCTTTGAAAATGTTGCATATGTAGTGTAGATCCTTGCTTGCTGAGTACTTCGGATGAGTACTCACGTTTGCTTTACTTTCTTTTTCCCTCATATCCACTTGATGCCACCAGACGATGGAGCCCCTGAGCCAGATGCCCCCGTCGATGACCAGTACTACTACCCGCCTGGCGAGTACTACTACTACGAGGAGCCGTCTGACGACCAGGAGTAGGATCGGAGGGTCCAGGGCAGGAGGCCCACGCCTTTTCGATCGTAGATTTATTTTGCCCCGCCTTTGTGAAGGCTTATCTCTATGTTCTGTAATATATCTGTACCCAGACGCTTCCGCTGACACTTGTATGTCATAAAGCTATGTATTCGAACCCTCGAGGCCCTGGCTTGTAATATTAAGCTTGTATGAATTTATTTATGTTTTAGAGTTGTGTTGTGATATCTTCAAGTGAGTCCTTAGGCTTGATCGTGTGCATTTGCATGTATGATTAGTGCATGATTAAGCCGGGGTCGTCACAAACGAGCTGATCAAGAGTCTTGCCATGTGTGTGGAAGCTCGCGTTGGGTTACAAATGAGAAGAAAGACTCCCAAGCTGAATCTGTATCTAAGCAGAAGAAGAAACCAGCCAAGGTGCTGCGTTACTTTCCTTTGATACCGAGGATTCAGAGGCTCTTTGCAACAACAGAAACATCAGATGACATGCGTTGGCACGATGAGGGTCATACCAAAGATGTAAAGATACGGCATCCAGCTGATGCCGAGTGTTGGAAAGATCTTGATGCTAGATACTCCAATTTTGCTGCCGATCCTCGTAATCCATGCCTTGGCATTTCGAGTGATGAATTTAACCCTTTCCGGAGTATGAGTTCAAAACATAGTACTTGGCCAGTGATGCTTATCCCGTACAACCTACCGCCTTGGATTTGCATGAAAGAAACATCTCTAATTTTATCAATGATCATTCCTGGACCAGCTTCCCCCGGGAATGACATTGATATATATTTGCAGCCACTGATTGATGAGCTCTTGCAATTATGGGATGGTGTAGACACATTTGATGCTTCCTCGCAGGAGATATTTCCTCTCAAGGCTGCACTGTTATGGACTTTAAATGATTTTCCGGCATTAGCTTACCTGTACGGTTGGAGCACAAGTGGTAAATATGGGTGCCCATCATGTGGTCCTTCTACAAGATCATTTCGCTTGAATAAGAGTATGAAACTTTGTTATATGGGCCACCGTCGCTGGTTACCATAGGGTCACGTATTTCAAAACCGAAAAAGGCAGGAATTTGATGGCACTAAAGAGAAGGAATTGGCACCGACAACTATGAGCGGTAGTTCAGCTTTGAAAATGTTGCAAGGCAAAGTGTTTGTGTTAGGCAAAAAAGCCAATGTAGCCAAGAAAGCAAAGGGCAGAAAGAAGGTCAAAAACAGTGAAAAAGAAAATGAAAAGAATCAAGAACCGAAGCGTAAAAGGAAGGCAGGCAACAAGAAGTCAATTAAGAACCAATCTAAGCCTGAGAAGAAGCCTGAGGATTGGTTCAAAAAAAATCAATATTTTTCAACTTGCCATATTGGGAACTTAACAAGTTAAGGCACAATCTCGATGTAATGCACATAGAAAAGAATGTGTTTGATAATTTAATTGGAACGTTGTTGGATATTGATTCTAAAACAAAGGATGGCCTTAATGCATGGCTTGATTTGGCAGAAATTGGTGAAAATGGAATTCGACATAATCTGCATCCTGCTGTAGATGATAATGGAAAAACAGTATTGCCTGATGCACCATTTACTATGTCTAGAAAACAGCAAGAAATACTTTGTTCAGTGATGCACAATATTAGGACCTCCGATGGATATGCATCAAATTTTTCTAGGCATGTCAACATGAAAGATTGTACAATCTCAGGTCTCAAAAGTCATGACTGTCATGTTATTCTAGAAGATATTCTTCCTCTAGCACTTCGATCCTGTTACCCACACAAAGAGGTCATGGAAATAGTTATCGGGCTGTCTAATTTCTTCAAGAAGCTATGCTAGAAAGTTTTAGATGTCTCTGAGCTTGACAAAATTCAAGAGAGTATTGTGATGACACTTTGCAATATGGAGAGAATTTTTCTTCCATCATTCTTTACTATCATGGTGCATCTAATGGTGCACTTGGTTGAAGAAGTTAAACTTGGTGGTCCAGTGCACTATCGGTGGATGTACCCTCTAGAGAGGTATGGCACTTTACTTTGATTTTATTTAATCTTCAATAGTGTTGAGAAGTAACATCCTGCTTAATTAAATTTAGATCATTTGTTCGGCTGAAAGCACTTGTGCGCAATAGAGCATTTCCTGAAGGTTCAATTGCTGAAGGGTATCTTGCCCAAGAATGCTTGACCTTTTGTTCAAGATTTCTAGAAGGAACTACATGTTTTACAAGACCATCAAGAAACCCTGATCCTTCAGACAAGATAAAAGATTTGTACATGTTCCATAGTGCTGGTGAGCCAATTGGAAAGGCTATCCCAGTTGGGCAGTTTAATAGCCGGCTTCTTATTCAAGCGCATCGATATGTCTTGCGACATTGTGATGAGCTTGCAGATTTCCGCAAGTATGTATCACTTCTATCTTTAATAAATTTGTTTAGAGTTTGCCAAGAAGTTCATATAATTTAATTGTTACAGTGAATTTGTGGCCGAAGAGAATAGCAAACGATGTGACTCAGCTAATTTGACAGAAGCTGATACCACTAAGTTAATTAATGAACACTTTGCTGACTGGTTGGAACAAAAGGTACATTTTACCGTATTCATGTACTCTGAATTATATAGGCACCTGAATTTAACTAATTGAACATACAGGTTTTACAAAGCGATGGACCAACTATTACAGAAAAGGTAAGAGCTTTGGCTGCAAAACCCAACAGATACGGGGTGCGCTACAGTGGCTATTGAACCCAAATAAGTATCCAGATGGATTATGAAATTTTTACACAAGGACAACCATGCTCTGCCTCCTACTGCGTGGTGCTGAGGGCCGCCTTGGCCATTACCGACAGTGTTGACGAAGCCCTGCTGGCGACCTTGCCCCTATCGGCGTTGGTGGAGCAGTCGCTAAGTCACCACTCTTCGCCGATCTTGGCGAGCTCGCCGTCAAGGTGGCGGCGCCGCCTGGCGGCTGTTTCAGTGGTGGTAATGGAGCGGTCGAGTGCCCACGCGGCAACAAAGGTCCGGGTCGTTGGGGGCCCATTCCGGCGGCACGTCGCTCTTGACGAACGCAGAGTGGGGAGCGGCATTGCACCAGTCGTACCGCTCCTGTTGCCTCGCCACGCGCTCCTCTTCGAATGCAACGGCCCTCGAGCCCGAGGCACCGCCATAACCACCTCCTCCGAGGAAGTGGAGGATGTGCCAAGCGCCTTCATGATCACGGGTGGAAGCTCCTCCTTTATCGGGCGGCGATTGCGGCGTGGCAGCGATGAGGGTCTGTTAATGCGGGCTCATCCTTCTCGTGGCAGAGGTGTTGGGGGATGCTGAATCTCGTTTCACGCGGACACGCATGGGGGACGGTGGCTCCTCCTTCACGCGCACCGGCGATGGTGGCGTCGGGCCCATCTGACGGCGCGAATTCTTCGTCTATCAGAGTGGCCTCCACGAGAAGATGGGGCCGCTGCTGTGGCTATTGGTCCTCGTCATGGCCGGAGCAGCCTGCCGCCCTGGATGCGGCTGGGCCCGGAGAGCAAGGGCGATGACGCCACGATCCGCCAGACGAGGGACTTCCACCGCCTCTGCCTGCCGGCGTGGAGAACAAGAACTTCGCATTGCCGCTGGGCTCGGGGATGGTTACAGGGAGGAGGGGACGGTGGTCGGGGAGGGGGAGTGTGTCTCTATGTATCACTTGCGTACGGCTTAAATAGCCACAGCCAGGCCAGGCGAAGGGGCAGTCAGCCTAATACAATGTGGCGCAGCGGATGGAGTTGGTTTCTCAGGACGCGGCGTTCGCATTGAAGCGGCTACGCCCGAGTGGTCATGTGTGTCAGTGTCGCCCTCCCGTTCGGTAAAATCACGAGCATCAATGCCAGCCGCTGCATGCTCTAGGCCGACATGAATGCGGCGCGGCAAGCTGCATGGTCGTTCGATGGGGAAAGTGCAGGAGAGGCAAGTGGGATTTTTGGGTTGGCCAGGGTAGTCAGAAGCGGACGTGGCAGCGGTCCGGATGCCCGCAACCCCCCTCCCCTCACTTTTGTCTGCGGTGTGCGGGAAGAAGTGTGTCCGGACCGCCGAGTGGACCGATACAACATCATGTTGGACGCCAAAAAACGTCCGGACCGTGCAGTCTAGACGTATGCGGACGGTTTGAGGGTCGGCATTGAAGATGCCCTTAGACCCAAAAATCCATTATACATTATAATACGATGGGTTTCTACTTTTTCTAGGAGAAACCATTTCACAATGTATGCTAATAACAATAATAATAGAGCACGTGACCTGGCCCATTTTTTGTTTGTGTACAATAGAAATAAATAGGCTTTTTTCAAATAATACATACTTAGTTTCCCGCATTTCATTTGGAGGAAATCATTTTCCCCTCAATTTTTTTTGGAGGAAATAATTTTGGCATTTGGGGCAACTATTTTCCATTTGCCGCCAGGAAATAGCGCGCCAGCGCTCTTATTATTGAAAAAAAAATCCCCGTAAATCACTCTGCCATGCCGCCCTCTCTCCACTTCTCACCCACGCCGCCATCTCTCCACTTCTCCTCTTCTTCCACTTCCTAATCCATCCCAATCCATCTAATGGGATCCTTCCAACCCGTTACCCCCTGATGTGCATCGGCTGAATCAGATGAACAGAGATCGAATGGCTTGGTGGGCGGTCTGACGGAGACTCAGCGGGCGGGCGGGCGATTGGAGGCTGTGGAGACCGGCCGGCGTGTGCGTTGGGGCCAACGACGGCGATTGGGCGGGAAGGTCGGAGGAAGTCTTCTGCAACGAGCAATTTCGTCTTCAACTTACAGGTGTATTAAGCAGAGCAAGCACGTTGGTACATCCATCCTGCCTTAGGGTAGCTGCGCCCCAGGTTCATATTCGTCCTACCATTGTGCTGTACTCTCTAAGGTCTTGGTCCAGAAATTACTGAAATTCTTTGATCTCAAACTCAAGGCGTAGTTTGATTTCTTGTGGCTTAATCGGTGTAAAGGTTTGCTGTCCGGTTTTTGAGAGTAACACCACTTTATTCAGATAGCAACATTAGTACACAGAGTATCCTTAATAAGTTCAGGGATTACACCACTATAGATCTGACTAGGAGGAGGCTCACAGCTACGAGGAAGTTTGTGTGCTGGTACATTCAACAAACGTTTTACATGAATAAAAGAGCAAGCTTGAAAACCTGCTGCCAGTGATTTAATGTCAGCAATCACTGTACCTACTGTAGATCGATCCCTGGAGGCAGCACCAAGTCTCTGGACCAAAGAGGGACAGTCAGGTGCTAGGATTATTTTAGAGAAACCCTCATCACGGGCAAGCCAATGCCTTAGCAAGTTCAGGCGTCATGATCCCTTCAGACTGCTTGTTACAGGCCAACAAGCATTCTCCGTTGTGGTTCCGTAACACGACGCCGATCCCCATCCTTTGAGAGCTTGAGAACAGTGCAGCATCCACGTTAATAACGACCGATCCTTCCGACGGTGGAGTCCATAGAGTAAGTGACAGAGAAGACTCACACCTAGAGGGAGAAACACTTTTAGGAAAATGCTGAAAGGGAGGTTTGCTGTCCGGTTGTGCAAACTGCAGGAGCTCTGCTCCATGGTAGGAGCAGAGTAACTAGTAATACACATTAAGCCACATCGCGCATAGTTACTAGTAGCACAAAATATCCAAAAGCTATGTTGGCAGAACCATTTGGAAATTGTCCCATCCCAATTGTTTTTTTGCAAACTGTTTGGGTGAGCAGTTGTTTTTGTGTAGTCTGTACTAGTGAAATCACTAAACTAGTGACTGTTTTTCTTCAGATTGTTCCTGTGCTTAACTTAACTTTTAGGCAGAATTAAATCTCATTGCATGCTTGATATTTGATTTGCTGCCTGCATGTTTTTCTGCTAAAAAAATTGTGTGCCAGCCAGTCCTATCATAGATTTAATCCCAACTGTTATATGCTGGTATAATGAATGTAGAAGATTATTTAGTCTATGTAGACAAATGTGGGCATCATTTCTGATTGATGGGCATAATCAATTCTTCAAATTCTCGCTCATTAAGATTACTAAACGTATAAAATTATGACTGTTATATATATAAAAGAAATTTTTAATCAACCGAACAGCATGAATTCCCATGTATAGTAATGATCAAGTTACATCTAAGCCAACTTCTTTCACTTTGCTTCGGGAGTACTTAAGTTGCTCCTCAGATAAGGTAATCCCTGTGTATTTTCAGCCACTTTGCTTGACCACTTGCACTGCTAATCTGCCCCAACCGCTACCAACTTCAAGGACATGATGGTGCCGCTCCACTATGGCCTTGAGTTAGTTAGTACATAATGGTCATATCATTTGTGTATGTATGTTATACATGCACACGATGAGTCCATCTTGTTATTCGTGTACTACTAGTAGTATTATCTTTTCGATTGGTAGTCCATTTTCTCTCTGTACATGCTATGACGCACTGAACTTTTGGTTGATCTGTAGTTTCTGTTACTTTGGTAGATTAACAATGGCATGGATACCAAGACGACTACGGGACTTGGACCTTACAATGCATGATCCAGAACATGTGCAGCTTGATGAAGAAAATCTGCAAGGTCCTCCAGAGATTGATAATATAGTACCAGGAAGATCTCATGAATCCACTAGCCAAATCAAGATAATTTGTAAGTCTCGATGACTAAGTTTCTTCAGAATGAGGTTTTTATTACCACTGGTTTCACATGTGTTGGGATATTCATGCTTGCAGGGCCAAATGGAGAGACACGACAGATTGTAGGGGAATTTCGGCTGAAGAATTCATCCCAGGTAGCTGGAGGAAAGATAATTGTGGAGACTAATGAAAAAGGTGTTCCGAATGAAAGGTCTGGTTCCATTCTTACCAGCTATCTTAGTGACCTTGCAGAGAACTCCACATTTGCACCACTGAACATTCCAAGATGGGACAATGAACTATTTGTTCAGAGAAAGAACAACATGATCAAGGATGTAGAGGTAATTTTTAAGCAACATCATCACATACATATTATTTTTGACCTATCATCACATACATCTTTATCATTGTTTCACATGTAAACAATTAAATTTACTTTGTTGAAGGAGAAATTTGTCTATCCATCTGAGACAAAACAGCTTAAACGAAACTGGGTCCTAATGACTGTTTGCAAAAGATGGAGAGCCTACAAATCTCGCTTGAAGCAAAAATATTTCAAATGCAAAGAGAAGTCTCTCCAGAAAATTATTAGTAATGTTCCAATGGGTGTTAATGAGCATCAATGGGAGACTCTAGTTGGAATGTGGTGTCAGGATTCACACATGGTTATTATCTCCTCCTCTCATGCTCAAACTAGACTCCAAAATTAGTTCGCTAATATTACGTGTTTGCATCTAATTTGTTTGCAGAAGTTATGCGAGAAAAACACAGAGTGTGCAAAGCAACAAAAGAATCCACACACAACCGGGAGAAAAAGCCATGCCAGGCTACAAAAAGAGATGGTGACAACTATCCTTTTTTATAATTTTTATTATATGACGAATCAATTATCTTCAAAAATAACTATTAGTGGACCTAACGTACTTTGATGGATAGGAAATCAAAAGGAAAGCACCGATCCACAAGATTGACCTTTGGGATGAAGCTCATAAGAAAAAAGATGGCAATTACACAAGCGACGATGTGAAGACAATAATGGTACATTCTACATAATATGCCTACAGTCCAACATACAATTTATTCCATATTATAATAATAAATTAATAATTAGTCCTATTCAATAGGATGCAGCTAATGAGGAGTTAAAAAAAGGAAAATGGATCACAATGGTAGCCTTTCCACTTATGATTATAGTGAAGCCTTTAAAGGCGCACTTGCTAAAAAAGCAAAACTTCGAGGTTACTATGATGAAAAGTATTGGAGCGGAGTAAATGTTTCTCAGGGAATAACTTTTGTTGGGAAGTCTGATCATGACAATCTTCAGTTTGAAGTACGCATGGTCAAAGATAATGTAGAAGATGTCAAAGATGATGTAAAGGATGTCAAAGATGATGTAAAAGACGTCAAAGGTGATGTAAAGGACCTTAAAGGTGATGTAGGGGACGTTAGAGGTCACATGGATATGATTGCTGCATTCCTTGCCAAAAAGTTTCCTGGAGAGAGTTGGAGAAATAAAGTGGATTCTCCAACAGAAAATTATCAAGTTAGCATATGAAACCCAGTTATATATGTGCAAAGATAAAATTAATGAATACTGATGTGCTATTACTATAATTTTATTGCAGGCGACTCTACCTGAAAGAGATAACCATCTCCAATGTGAATCTTATAATGTCCTTGAACAATCAAATAATGATGTGCAGGAGTCACGAACTACCATGTTGGTAATGTAATGGGCTTTTCATGTACTATTTAATGCAGGTCCATTCTAATGTCTTACAACTATTGCTTTAATAGGAGCCGCAACAAACCAAATCAAAAGAGGGTTGTGGCAGTGCACCTTTACCACATGAACATGTGATCACTAAGGTGTGTCAACTAACCTACACTCAGTAATCAATTATCTCCTGCCAGTAATTTTGGTATTGGTTGAACCCTTATACTAGTCAAATATTGGAAAGCTATCTTACCATCAAGTTAAAACTTTGTGAAATATTAACCTTTTGGTTAGAAACTATAACCTGATTGGGTTCGTATATACCGTCCTAGTAATCTTAACCAACATGTAAGGAATTATCCAGCTTTTTATCAATGATGACGATGACACCTTTTCCTATTAAATTGCAGAATACCCATGCTGAAAATAATCTTGCTGTGCAGCAGGGTGGTCCTGAACCAAGTTTACGACTTCACCAAGTCACTAAGCAGGTAAACATATGCTACATATCTAAATGACAATGATTGTACAAAAGGTTGTCTAATTTTGTATTTAAGTGCAAGATAAATGACATTATTATGAAACACTAATCCCATTTTGACAAGCTCGTTTCAAATACTATCGTGACACTACTAGCAGATCATAAGTCAGATTCAACCAAGTATTAAAAAATTGTATTGCATGCAACAGTTACATGATTTGGCCTGATGGAACCGAAAGTTAGTCACACACACATATCATTGTTGCTCCAAGAGATCTCCTATTCAAATAAACTAATTAATCACTTTTGAACTGATACATGAGTACTAATAGAACCTCAATCTTGCATACATGTTCTTTTTGGTGGTAACCCTGCATAGATTTTGAGGAACACCAGGCCCTCGAATATTAGGTGAATTCTGTTTTTAGTGTATAAATTTACATGACGTCAACTTCATTTGTTTGCATACTGCATTCATGCTTAGTTTTCACAATAAATAATTTTGTAGTAAGACCTTAATGTAATTTGATAGCAAAATGTGCAGACTGAAAGTACATGTAGAATAAGGCTCCTTGGTGCATGTATCGGAACTCTTCAAAACTATCATTCTTGATTGTAGTTGATCATGTGTCTCCCTTCACGTGTATTCCTATTTAATTGCAGAATGCTCATGCTCAAAATAGCAATGCAACCAAGCCATGTGGTCATCACCAAGTCACTAAGCAGGTACATATAGGCTACATATCCAAATGATAATGATTGTATAATAGATAGTTGGTCTAATTATTTGTGAAATTGTTCTTATTTGTTTAAAATGAAATCTTCTCAGGTTCATCAATAACAAATGTTTCATTTCTTGAAAAATAGGATAAAGTTGAAGTCGTGTTGTATTCAATGAACTTGAGAAACAAAGACAAACTCGTGGCCAAAGGAACTTTAATGAGTAAAGAGAAAACATATGTGGTTGGAGGAAACATGCTTGGAGTGCAATACGTTGCAGTTCTTGTTCGCGGTTGTACATATCTAGGAGATGAGAAACTAGTTAGACCATACGAAAAATTCCAAACAGTAAGGGATGCTATGGGTTCTGTTATTGCTTGGCCTCGCTCACATGTAAGCATGTTTTCATTCAAGCATTGTGTTTGCTCCAATCTACACATGTGTGATATGTTATTTATCCAGAATCCTTCTGTTTTTTAGGTAAAAATAGTTAAGCCAACTCCTCCAGCACAACCTCAAAGCATTGGTATGATACATATCTTATAATTTCATCAAAGAATCTCTTATCTTGCAGTTCTCTATAAACATATGTTCATGTAAATGGCGTTCATTCTCCTTTTCAGGGCAGTGAGGATTTGAAAAGTGAGTGCATTAAAGGAGCTAGGAGTGGCTGGGTAGTTGAGGATTTGAAAAGGGAGTGCACTGGAGTAGTTAGGAACAATTGATGAATCTATCTTTGAATGAACAAATATTCTGGATTATATATAGATTTTAGCCTCATAGAGAAAAATAGTTCAAGTCTATAGGATATTTTCTTATTTATTTTCATCATCACATATTTCATATGAATGTTTGATATTATTTAGCTGTGAACTCCACGTACTTTTAGTGGAGACATTGTTCGTGCTAATTAATGCATTGGATGTTGTTACTGAGGTTGGCAATGTTTGCAAATGCAACCTATGAAGTGGAATGATGCCTTCATATCACAATATTATTTGACCAATTTGCATGTGCAACCATGACACTAAAAATAATAACGATGAAACAAAATCAAAATTAATCAAATAATATTTGAAGGAAAATATTTCATTTGTATAAATATTCTTATGGACATTTAGAGACGAGTATAAGAGGCAAATGAAACGTGTCTATGAGTAGAGACGTAATATGAACATGCCTAACCTAACGTCTCTACATGTAGATACGGTTTTTGAGCATGCCTAAGACAACGTCTCTACATGCAGACACGATTTTGAACGTCCCGAGAAAGCGTCTCATTCCATGTAAGACACGCTTGGCAAGCGTGTCTATCTGTTTGAGACGGTCTGTGGGGAGACGCTCCAAGGACGCTTTACTAAAACGGCTCTATAGTTGGCTAGAGATGAAATAACACGTCGCTAGGTATGAAATTTTGCGTGTCTACTGGCTGTTTTTGTTGTAGTGCACCCATTTACGGATGACGTTTAACAAACCACAAAGTTTATGAAGCAAGCATGAAGAAACTCGATACTCTCATGGTCTAAGGAATCATGCAAACATTAACCATCTCTGTGTTATTAACCATTAACTTGTGACGAATGTAATTCATAGCATAACATCAATTCGGGTCGATTCAACACAAATGTTCTTCTAACATTGTGCCCTCAAAGTTGCTGGCATAGACATGCCCATGATCAGGAAAACAGAACCATCATGCAACACTTGAGCCAGTCATAGAGGCTTGACTAGGAATACATTTTATCGTTTATTATCCCACACGTGCATATGAGTCTTCCTCCAAGCCTCGTTTTATTTGCAGACTCGAGAATCATTGCAGTTATAGCATGGAACATAAACATAATTATGAAGAGGGAGATAATCAATAACATTTATTATTGCCTATAGGGCATATCTCCTACATGAACATTGTGTGCTAATGGCGAAATGCCATAACCTGACCTTGAACGTGGCTCGGCTCTGTCTTACCTCCTCGAGCTGAGGGAACTTTCCATTGCCGTCTAATTCCACATGGCTTTGCTATGGTCGGGGTGCATGAAATAATGGAGGGATTTGAGGGGCCACCTCAGCCGGAGGAGGCCCCTCAGTAGACTCCTCACAGTCCAGCTCAGCCGTCTCAGCTGCCTGAGTCGTCTCCGGCGCGTGGGCTGTCTCCGACGCCTCAGCCGTCTCCGGTGGAGGAGGGCCCTCAGCCGAGTCCTCTTCCGCCTCAACTGTCTTTGCTGCGTCAGCGGACTCCGCCTCCTCCTCCGCCTCCTCCGGCGCGTCAGCGGACTCCACCCCCTCCTCCGCCTCCTCCGGCACGTCAGCGGACTCCGCCGCCTCAGGAACGGCGGAAGAGAGCCGCCGCCGCTCCGGCGGATAGCAGTACAAAAGGCGGGAAGAAATTCAAAGCTGGTCCAAGCCTCAGGGCTCCTCCAAAGTTACCATATGAGAGGACTGAGGAGGAAAACAAGGACATCATGGATGCCGAAGTGTAGGCCCATTTTGAACGGAAACGTCCAGCTCCAAAGAAAATAATAGATCCGGTGAAAGCGAAGCGCACTCTGGATGCCCTTAAGCAACCACCACCGCCTCCGCCGCAATCTAACTATGACCGTTGTATTGGAAAGACATACGATGAAGAGCGGCGGTTGGGAAGTACTACCAGTGCAGCAAGACGAAGTGGGAAAACAATTCCCCAGCTCGGTGAACAAGAGAAGCAATCGTGCCCCCCGCTCAAGGTGTCTAGCGATATCACTAATCATCCGGGGCTAGCGCCCGGTACCACTCTTGGTGATTACGTGGGCGATGATGTACAATTTGAAATGGCTGAGGTAGTAGCGCCCTTTAGATACGAGCACGGGAAGCCTCTCGTCAAACCTGATCAGCTCCCGCATCTACCAACGATGATGCGAAGATTGCATGACTGGTACTTGGAAACCTGCAGCAAGGATGGGACCGACAGTATTTTGCTGCGAATTAAAGATGAGCACGACTTCATTGGAGTCGACCTGATGCCTGTTGAATTTGTGGAATTATTTCAGTTATTCAATCAAGACGCCCTCGACAAACAACTCATGACTTGCTATTATCTGTAAGTATTACTTCTGTAATTAAGTCTCTAGTTCAGCTCGTTCATTGCATGTATATATAATTATCCTCACTATATTATGCAGATTGAAGATCGTCGACTGCAAAAGAGGACAAATCTATGACATTGGGTTCATTAGCCCAAATACCGTAAATGAATGGACGGTACAAAACGGAGTTGAAGATACTGAGGAAAACTTGCTAAAAGCGTTCCTTCAACATCAAAACAAAAGGGAAATACTCTTTTCTTAGAACTTCAAGTGAGTGTTTCTGTCTTGTGCATATTCGGTTTCGCTTACTCGAGGTTAAGTACTATAATTGATGAGTTATGCGTGCGCAGGTTCCACTTTATTCTACTATCCATTAAGCTTGACTGGGGAGTAGTAACTGTCTTAGACTCGAGACGTAAAGATCCTAAGGATTATGCGGACATGAGTGAAATGCTCTAGAAGTAAGTTCAATCATTATCGCACCATATCGGCAACTTTCTTTCATTTCCTGATATCAAGTAATCATTTTCTTTGCCAGGGTTTGGAAAAAGTTCACCACAATGGTTCCGGGTCTGAAGAAGGAGCTGCAATTTACACACCCCAAAGTAAGTAGTACTAGCTAGTTCCGCGCATCTCTCATTGATTCTAATTTTATCAATACCATTATCATGCTTGATTATCAGTTTGATTAAACTCTATTCTCGTAAAGTGCTTGTTGCAGGCATCCGGGAATAATTTATGTGGATACTACGTTTGCGAGTTCATGCGCCACTCGACCTATGAGCGGGGCTCCTCTGACCAACAATTTGAAGTACGTAAATAATATTCACAATTTTATTTTATTGCCATCAATTGTGTTGAGTTTCATTCATATATATGTATTGACCCCCTTCTTTAAATTAGATGCGGCAGATGCGGGAAGAACTCCTATCACATGATCGCATACGAGCAATTCAAGAGGAATTGGCAGGATTCTTTCTTGACCACGTCATACATGAAAATGGAGAATACCATACGGAAATTCAATGAAATTTTCGGAAGATGATGTCTGGGATCATAAGAGATGTTATATTGTATATATGTAGTAGTTTCGGACAGATATACTAAAACTTGTTGTTCGACCAAGCACGGAGAAAGAAAGGTCACTTCTCTCTATATATGTTCATGACGATCTTCTGTAATGGTTCCTTCATTGCTATATGTAGTAGCTAGCGTCAAGTTGAATGGAAAACATTAAATAAAAAAAACCTATATGTAAAAGAATTGAAGGGTAAACCCTAAATGAAAACCCCTAAACCCTCCAAAACCCCAAAACCCCTCCTTTAAAAAAAAACAAAAACCCAGCGCCTGGCAGCTGCTGACGCATGGCTGCCTTTTAGTCCCGGTCAGTATTACTAACCGGGACTAAAGGTCCTCCTGCCTGGGCGCCCCACAGCGGCCACGTGGAGCTCCTTTAGTCCCGGTTCGTAAGCCAACCGGGACTAAAAGAAATGGGCATTAGTCCCGATCGTTTTGTCCCGGTCGCAGAACCGGGACTAAAGGCCCTCTGGAACCGGGACAGATGCCCTGTTTTCTACTAGTGTATAAGAGTTAGGCCATCAGAGTTCAATGAACAAATTATAATCTGAAACACGCCGAACTGTTTATGGAAGGGCCACATGAGACACGTGCTAGTGAATTCATTACTGCTCTCCTATGTGTTTTGTCAAAAACATAATTGGAAAATTGAATGCTGATGATTGGACAGCAAAAAGGCATAATTTGAAAAAAATACATATGACCATATAAAGGGTGCGATCAGTATCATTAAGCTAAAAACATTTCAGTACAAATGGCAATTCCAGTTTTTTGAGGAAAGGTGGAATTTATCTTTTGAAGGGCTATTTCTATTCGTTCTAAAGCTACAGCGCCACTTTTACATGCTGCCACGGTGCCGATTGTTCGCTTGGACCTCAAGGTCAAGAGGCACAGGTCTGGACTGGATCACTCCTATATATCTCGAGATTTTGGTGCTTGCGGGATTGCTACGACTGATCATCAACGGAGTGTCTGTCCAAGCATCGCCATCTAGGGACGAAGGTATATTTCTTCTTCTGAACTCTGAACTTCTTGCATGCTGTGCTCGACCAATAATACGTGCAGGCTGGTCTGGATTCCATTGGAAATTATTGCCATGTCGCATGGTTGTGCTGGTGTTTCTGAGCAATCTTGCAGTGGCAAGCATCAATCTTCCAATAGCTCAAGTAGCACGTGAATAAAAATGGGCAAATGGTACCTGGCAGCACAATGCACTGGAATTGTCAAATGATGCCATCCACGATGACCCACTCCGGCGTGTGGGTGGCTGGAGAATGTCTGGCGCATCGGTGCGGCAACATGTCTATACAAAACAACATACAGCTCCATGCCTATGATTGCAGATTTATGGGGATTCATGTCATCCTTTTTTTTTAGAGAAAAGACTAAAGCCGCGCCTTAGAAAGGCCTGAACCTAGTCCGACTTTGAATTAACAAAGCCATCAACTGGCTAGGATTACAAAGACAGTAACATTACAACAGGAAGAAAGAGATAAAACGGAGCAAGATACTAGGTGATGGGATAACTTACAACCAAACGGCAAAACAAGCCGGAGGAGAAAATAGAGGAAGGAATCGCCAACATCGGTGGGCAGCCTCGAAGCCCACTCCGGCCGGGGACATCTCTGACTTCCGTCCAGGATCCATGGTGGATCGCAGTGGCAGAAGATGGATCTGGCGGGGTCTCGGCAAATAAGCTCGTTGTTGTACCAGATCGAGCCGGTGTTGCTTCTTCTCCTTCTCCTTCATGCCGTTACGGTGGCGGGTGGGGATTTCGTGGAAGAATCAACCAAGGTTCATCTATCTGGTTTTTGTATGCACCGGAGAAGGGATTCCGATGACGGATCGAGAGCACTTGCAGCTGCAGATGCTCTTCTCTCTGCTTACCATCGATGGCGTTTAAGTGGATCCTGTGGATGCAGCGCCGTAGTGCTGTCAATTCTTCTTGCCGAAGGGCGGCATATTGGAGTTCTGGCGCCGGTTCTTGGTTGCCTTCTCCATTCTCTCTTCCCCCCGGCCATGATGCCTGATGGGAGGCAGCCTGACTTCAGCTCGATGTCTGCGGTTACACTTCCAGGCGGTCGCCGGTGGTGCTGCTGCAGCGACCTCTATGCTCCAAGTGGTCTCGTCCCCGGTGGTGTGGAGATCGGCTCGTTGCTGAAGTTACTATTGAGGATTAGGATCACATTGCAAAGAAAATCTTTAGTTGGGGGTCCCTTCTGCAATGTCCAGGGACCATGCTGTAATTTCCTTTTTCTAAGAGGTCTTTGGATAAGCTGTACTGTTTTCCATCTGAGAATATAAAGCAGCTCCTGGGTCCTTCTGGACTCTTCTCCTGTTCCAAAAGGAAAAAACATACGGTTTTTTCATCTAAAACTTTCAAGTTTCAACCAAGTTTCAGAGATATAATTTTAGGCAAATTTTTCTGCGAGTCGTAGACTCAAAATACTTGATTTTTTATTGGTCGGTCGTACTAAGTTTCAATGTTGAAAGTTAATTTTTTTTAAAAAAAATCATCAAAATATATTGAAAATGGATCTTATTTTGGAAGTGCTGACCACGAGAAACATGAATATAAAATCAGAACTTAATTCTGAGTTTTCATTTAAAATATATAGAATTTTAAAAATCCTTGGTGCCCCGCAACTCGCATGCCCTAAATCCTCGTCCTCAATACAGGTTGTGTTGTTCCCGCAAAAATAAAGATACAGGCTGTTTCTCTATAAGTGGGGCTATTAATTCGTTAGGCTCAGGTTGGCAAATCTGCTAAAGAATAATTCAAAAATATAACTACTGTCTGTTCCTACTTACAGAAAAACATGAGCGGGTACTAGTGACCACGGACATGAAGCACAAATTTAAAAGTGGTGGGTGCTAGTGACCACCGACAGAGAATATAAACTTGACAGGGTGCTAGTGACCACTTACGAGCAAATTGAAAGAGGCGGTCACTTAATGAAAAGGACGAACAAAGTATAATCACTCTCTACTCTGGTTGTTATACGGGCACAAACATGATCATAGCTTTTTCGAGAAAGAAAAGAGCGTGGTCCTGTCAATGGCAAACTTAGATTAAGTTGGATGCTTATAAGCTAGCCTTTGTCCTGCTTGTCCACATGGGTGTAGTTATAATTTTTTTCTAAAAAAACTATCAATTGTGGAGTGAATTGCACAGAACCATCGCATTTGTGTCATCACTTACAGGAAATACGGTATTTCATATATTGTTTTTGCAATTTGCATCACGCACAAACATAATCTTTTTGCAAATCACATTGATCGCTTGCTTAGCACGTTTTAACGCCAAACTTGACAAGAGGACCCACATGTAAGGACGACGTGGCACGACACAACGGTTTGCAGTGATGGCCGGAAATAGTGCACAACAAAAGAGTTAATTTGTAAAACATGTATGATGTAACCATGGTGCAACGCACCTTGCCACGCCAGCAATGTCGAGCCCGTCCCGTTGAGCCGCTGTCCGCGCGCAACCACCAGCACCACCCTGATGGCGACGTTGCTTCGCCCCGTCCATCGTAATGGCACGATGATGCTGTTAGAAGGGAGAGAGGGATTGGTGGAATTGTTCATTGTATTGCTTGAGCCTCGTGGGCATATATATAGAAGTACAATGATCAATTTGGAGTACAAGACAAGCCAGAACAAATCCTAGTCTATCTCGAATTTCCTAATAATCAATATACTCAACATCCCCCCGCAGTCACAACGGTAGCGACGCAGACGATGAGACTGTAGAAGAATCCGAAGGCAAGCCGACGGACACCCCCCACAGTCGTAACGGTCGATGCATCGCGGAAGACGTGGCTGGAGTGGAAACCGACGAGGTTGCTCAAGCAAGGCGGTAGCCCTTTGTGCCGTTTGTCGATGTAGCAGAGAGCGTAGGGGTGGTGTAGCCGTGGTCGAGGTAGCCGTGCGAAGAAAGCCGTGGTCGATGTCGAGTCGGGGTGGCCGGTGTCGAGGAAGTCGCCGTGGAGCTGCGGGCGCAAGGGGGCGCCGAGTTAGCATGGGCGCAGTGGTGTCGAAGTAGTGGTGCGCCGGGAAGAAGATGATGTTGATGAGGCATCGCGGCGGGTTTGCCAAACCCGAGGACGCGTCATAGACGAAGGCACGCGTCGGTGTTGCCAGCACTGGGCATGCGTAGACGGACGAAGTCGACGTTGACGAGGCGCCGCTCCAGGCTTGCCAGGCCCGGGGACACGTCGTGGACGAAAGCACGCATCGGCGTTGCTGCTACTTCTTGAGCTTGCGTTGGTTTTTTCCTTGAAGAGGAAAGGGTGATGCAGCACAGTAGAGGTAAGTATTTTCCTCAATTAATAATCAAGGTATCAATCCAGTAGGAGAAGAACGCACAAATCACCAACACCTGCACAAACAATCAAACACTTGCACCCAACGCGATAAAGGGGTTGTCAATCCCTTCATGGTCAATTGCAAAAGTGAGATCTGATAGAGATAGATAAACAAAAGATAAAATATTTTTTTGCATATAGATCTGAAAATAAAAGATTGCAAAATAGTAGATCGGAAAGTAATATGATGGAAAATAGTAGATCGGAAAGTAATATGATGGAAAATAGACTCGGGGGCCATATGTTTCACTAGTGGCTTCTCTCATGAAGGCAAATAATTGTTGGGGAACGTGCAATTTCAAAAAAATTCCTACGATCACGCAAGATCTATCTAGGAGATGCATAGCAAT
Organism: Thinopyrum elongatum; assembly: GCA_011799875.1. Lineage (NCBI taxonomy): Eukaryota > Viridiplantae > Streptophyta > Magnoliopsida > Poales > Poaceae > Thinopyrum > Thinopyrum elongatum. The sequence continues at coordinate 109,484,936 of CM022303.1, forward strand.
GAGAGGGGGAGAGTATGTCCACGTACCCTCATAGACCGAAAGTTATGACCGAACGCGGAAGCGTTAGCTTAACGCGGTTGATGTAGTCGAACATCTTCGCGATCCAACCGATCAAGCACCGAACGTATGACACCTCCAAGTTCAGCTCACGTTCAGCTCGATGACGTCCCTCGAGCTCTTGATCCAGTTGAGGACGAGGGAGAGTTCCGTCAGCACGATGGCGTGGCGACGGTGATGATGAAGTTACTGGCGCAGGGCTTCACCTAAGCACTACGACGATATGACCGAGGTGTTAAACTATGGAGGGGGGCACCGCACACGGCTAAGAGAAATCTTGGTGTATCTTTGGTGTGCCCCCCGCCCCCGTATATAAAGGAGGGGGGGGGGGGAGGAGGCGGCCGGCCTAGAGGGGGCGCGCCAAGGGGGGAGTCCTACTAGGACTCCTAGTCCTAGTAGGATTCCCCTTTCCTTTACGGAGAAGGGGGGAAGGGGAAAGAGGTGGAGGAGAAGAAGGAAAAGGGGGCTGCGCCCCCCACCCCTAGTCCAATTCGGTTTGGGCTTGGGGGGGCGCGCACCACCACCTAGCCGCCGGCCTCCTCTCTCTACTAGTGCCCATGATTCCGGTAACCTCCCGGTACTCTGAAAAATATCCGAACCTTTCCGAAACCATTCCGGTGTCCAAACATAACCTTCTAATATATCAACCTTTATGTCTCGACCATTTCGAGACTCCTCATCATGTCCGTGATCTCATCCGGGACTGCGAACAAACTTCGGTCATCAAATCACATAACTCATAATACAAATCGTCATCGAACGTTAAGCGTGCGGACCCTACGGGTTCGAGAAATATGTAGACATGACCGAGACACATCTCCGATAAATAACCAATAGCGGAACCTGGATGCTCATATTGGCTCCTACATATTCTACGAAGATCTTTATCGGTCAAACCGCATAACAACATACGTTATTCCCTTTGTCATCGGTATGTTACTTGCCCGAGATTCGATCGTCGGTATCATCATACCTAGTTCCATCTCGTTACTGGCAAGTCTCTTTACTCGTTCCGTAATGCATCATCCCGTAACTAACTTATTAGTCATATTGCTTGCAAGGCTTCATATGATGTACATTACCGAGAGGGCCCAGAGATACCTCTCCAATACTCGGAGTGACAAATCCTAATCTCGATCTATGCCAACCCAACAAACACCTTCGGAGACACCTGTAGAGCATCTTTATAATCACCCAGTTACGTTGTGATGTTTGATAGCACAAAAAGTGTTCCTATGGTATTCAGGAGTTGCATAATCTCATAGTCAGAGGAATATGTATAAGTCATGAAGAGAGCAATAGCAATTAAACTTAACGATCATTATGCTAAGCTAATGGATAGGTCTCATCCATCACATCATTCTCTAATGATGTGATCCTATTCATCAAATGACAACACATGTCTATGGTCAGAAAACATAACCATCTTTGATAAATAAGCTAGCCAAGTAGAGGCATACTAGGGACACTCTGTTTGTCTATGTATTCACACATGTACTAAGTTTCCGGTTAATACAATTCTAGCATGAATAATAAACATTTATCATGATATAAGGAAATATAAATAACAACTTTATTATTGCCTCTAGGGCATATTTCCTTCAGTCTCCCACTTGCACTAGAGTCAATAATCTAGATTACACAGTCGTAATGATTCTAACACCCATGGAGTCTTGGTGCTGATCATGATTGTTCGTGGAAGAGGCTTAGTCAACGGGTCTGCAACATTCAGATCCATATGTATTTTGCAAATCTCTATGTCTCCCTCCTGGACTTGATCGCGGATGGAATTGAAGCGTCTCTTGATGTGTTTGGTTCTTTTGTGAAATCTGGATTCCTTCACCAAGGCAATTGCTCCAGTATTGTCACAAAAGATATTCATTGGACCCAATGCACTAGGTATTACACCTAGATCGGATATGAACTCCTTCATCCAGACTCCTTCATTTGCTGCTTCCGAAGCAGCTATGTACTCCGCTTCACACGTAGATCCCGCTACGACGCTCTGCTTGGAACTGCACCAACTGACAGCTCCACCATTCAATATAAATACGTATCCGGTTTGTGACTTAGAGTCATCCGGATCAGTGTCAAAGCTTGCATCGACGTAACCATTTACGACAAGCTCTTTGTCACCTCCATAAACGAGAAACATATCCTTAGTCCTTTTCAGGTATTTCAGGATGTTCTTGACCGCTGTCCAGTGATCCACTCCTGGATTACTTTGGTACTTGCCTGCTAAACTTATAGCAAGGCACACATCAGGTCTGGTACACGGCATTGCATACATGATAGAACCTATGGCTGAGGCATAGGGAATGACTTTCATTTTCTCTCTATCTTCTGCAGTGGTCGGGCATTGAGTCTTACTCAACTTCACACCTTGCAACACAGTCAAGAACCCTTTCTTTGACTGATCCATTTTGAACTTCTTCAAAACTTTATCAAGGTATGTGCTTTGTGAAAGTCCTATTAAGCGTCTTGATCTATCCCTATAGATCTTGATGCCCAATATATAAGCAGCTTCACCGAGGTCTTTCATTGAAAAATTCTTATTCAAGTATCCTTTTATGCTATGCAGAAATTCTATATCATTTCCAATCAACAATATGTCGTCCACATATAATATCAGAAATGCTACAGAGCTCCCACTCACTTTCTTGTAAATACAGGCTTCTCCAAAAGTTTGTATAAAACCATATGCTTTGATCACTTCATCAAAGCGTATATTCCAACTTTGAGATGCTTGCACTAGTCCATAAATGGATCGCTGGAGCTTGCACACATTGTTAGCACCTTTAGGATCGACAAAACCTTCTGGTTGCATCATATACAACTCTTCTTTAAGAAATCCATTAAGGAATGCAGTTTTGACATCCATTTGTCAAATTTCATAATCATAAAATGCGGCAATTGCTAACATGATTCGGACAGACTTAAGCATCACTACGGGTGAGAAGGTCTCATCGTAGTCAACTCCTTGAACTTGTCGAAAACCTTTCGTAACAAGTCGAGCTTTGTAGACAGTAACATTACCGTCATCGTCAGTCTTCTTCTTGAAGATCCATTTATTCTCTATGGCTTGTTGATCATCGGGCAAGTCAACCAAAGTCCACACTTTGTTCTCATACATGGATCCCATCTCAGATTTCATGGCCTCAAGCCATTTCGCGGAATCTGGGCTCATCATCGCTTCCTCGTAGTTCGTAGGTTCGTCATGGTCTAGTAACATGACTTCCAGAACAGGATTACCGTACCACTCTGGTGCGGAATGTACTCTGGTTGACCAACGAGGTTTGGTAGTAACTTGATCCGAAGTTTCATGATCATCATCATTAACTTCCTCACTGATTGGTGTAGGCATCACTGGAACTGATTTCTGTGATGAACTACTTTCCAATTCGGGAGAAGGTACAATTACCTCATCAAGTTCTACTTTTCTCCCACTCACTTCTTTCGAGAGAAACTCCTTCTCTAGAAAGGATCCATTCTTAGCAATGAATATCTTGCATTCAGATCTGTGATAGAAGGTGTACCCAACAGTCTCCTTTGGGTATCCTATGAAGACGCATTTCTCCGATTTGGGTTCGAGCTTATTAGGTTGAAGCTTTTTCACATAAGCATCGCAGCCCCAAACTTTAAGAAACGACAGCTTAGGTTTCTTGCCAAACCACAGTTCATATAGTGTCGTCTCAACGGATTTAGATGGTGCCCTATTTAATGTGAATGCATCTGTCTCTAATGCATAACCCCAAAACGATAGTGGTAAATCGGTAAGAGACATCATAGATCGCACCATATCTAATAAATTACGGTTACGATGTTCGGACACACCATTACACTGTGGTGTTCCAGGTGGCGTGAGTTGCGAAACTATTCCACATTGTTTCAAATGAAGACCAAACTCATAACTCAAATATTCACCTCCACGATCAGATCATAGAAACTTTATTTTCTTGTTACGATGATTTTCCACTTCACTCTAAAATTCTTTGAACTTTTCAAATGTTTCAGACTTATGTTTCATTAAGTAGATATACCCATATATGCTCAAATCATCTGTGAAGGTCAGAAAATAACGATACCCGCCGCGAGCCTCAACACTCATCGGACCGCATACATCAGTATGTATAATTTCCAATAAGTTTGTTGCTCGCTCCATTGTTCCGGAGAACAGAGTCTTAGTCATCTTGCCCATGAGGCATGGTTCGCAAGTATCAAGTGATTCCAAAAGCCCATCAGCATTGAGTTTCTTCATGCGCTTTACACCAGTATGACCTAAACGGCAGTGACACAAATAAGTTGCACTATCATTATTAACTTTGCATCTTTTGGCTTCAATATTATGAATATGTGTATCACTATAGTCGAGATTCTACAAAAATAGACCACTCCTCAAGGGTGCATGACCATAAAAGATATTACTCATATAAATAGAACAACCATTATTCTCTGATTTAAATGAATAACCGTCTCGCATCAAACAAGATCCAGATATAATGTTCATGCTCAACGCTGGCACCTAATAACAATTATTTAGGTCTAAAACTAATCCTGAAGGTAGATGTAGAGGTAGCGTGCCGACGGCGATCACATCGACTTTGGAACCATTTCCCACGCGCATCGTCACCTCGTCCTTAGCCAATCTTCGTTTAATCCGTAGCTCCTGTTTCGGGTTGCAAATATGAGCAACAGAACCAGTATCAAATACCAAATGCTACTACGAGCATTAGTAAGGTACACATCAATAACATGTATATCAAATATACCTTTCACTTTGCCATCCTTCTTATCCGCCAAATACTTGGGGCAGTTCCGCTTCCAGTGACCAGTCCCTTTGAAGTAGAAGCACTCAGTTTCAGGCTTAGGTCTAGACTTGAGCTTCTTCCCGGGAGTAGCAACTTGCTTGCTATTCTTCTTGAAGTTCCCCTTCTTCCCTTTTGCCCTTTTTCTTGAAACTAGTGGTCTTGTTAACCATCAACACTTGATGCTCCTTCTTGATTTCTACCTCCGCAACCTTTAGCATCGCGAAGAGCTCGGGAATTGTCTTTTCCATCCCTTGCATATTATAGTTCATCACGAAGCCTTTATAGCTTGGTGGCAGTGACTGAAGAACTCTGTCAATGACACTATCATCAGGAAGATTAACTCCCAGCTAAGTCAAGTGGTTATGGTACCCAGACATTCTGAGTATATGTTCACTGACAGAAATATTTTCCTCCATCTTGCAGCTATAGAACTTGTTGGAGACTTCATATCTCTCAACTCGGGCATTTGCTTGAAATATTAACTTTAACTCTTGGAACATCTCATATGCTCCATGACGTTCAAAACGTCTTTGAATTCCCGATTCTAAGCCGTAAAGCATGGCACACTGAACTATCGAGTAGTCATCAGATCGAGCTTGCCAGATGTTCATAACATCAGCATCTGCTCCTGCAGCAGGCCTTTCACCTAGCGGTGCATCAATGACATAATTCTTCTGTGCAGCAATGAGGATAATCCTCAAGTTACGGACCAAGTCCGTGTAGTTGCTACCATCATCTTTCAACTTAGCTTTCTCTAGGAACGCATTAAAATTCAAGGGAACGGTAGCATGGGCCATTGATCTACAACAACATAGATATGCAAAACTATCAGGTACTAAGTTCATGATAAATTAAAGTTCAATTAATCATATTAGTTAAGAACTCCCACTTAGATAGACATCCCTCTAGTCATCTAAATGATCACGTGATCCATATCAACTAAACCATGTCCGATCATCACGTGAGATGGAGTAGTTTTCAATGGTGAACATATCTATGTTGATCATATCTACTATATGATTCACGTTCGACCTTTCGGTCTCAGTGTTCCGAGGCCATATCTGCATATGCTAGGCTCGTCAAGTTCAACCCGAGTATTCTGCACGTGCAAAACTGGCTTGCACCCGTTGTATGTGAACGTAGAGCTTATCACACCCGATCATCACGTGGTGTCTCGGCACGACGAACTGTCGCAACGGTGCAAACTCAGGGAGAACACTTATACCTTGAAATTTAGTGAGGGATCATCTTATAATGCTACCGCCGTACTAAGCAAAATAAGATGCATAAAAGATAAACATCACATGCAATCAAAATATGTGACATGATATGGCCATCATCATCTTGTGCCTTTGATCTCCATCTCCAAAGCACTGTTATGATCTCCATCGTCACCGGCTTGACACCTAGATCTCCATCGTAGCGTCGTTGTCGTCTCGCCAACTATTGCTTCTACGACTATCGCTACCGCATAGACCTGGCTCGGATGCCACTGTTAGGGAACGTGAAATTTCAAAAAAATTCCTACGCTCACGCAAGATCTATCTAGGAGATGCATAGCAACGAGAGGGGGAGAATATGTCCATGTACCCTCGTAGACCAAAAGCGGAAGCATTATCTTAACGCGGTTGATGTAGTCGAACGTCTTCGCGATCCAACCGATCAAGCACCAAACGTATGGCACATCCGAGTTCAGCACACGTTCAGCTCGATGACATCCCTCGAGCTCTTGATCTAGTTGAGGACGAGGGAGAGTTCCGTCAGCACGACGGCGTGGCGACGGTGATGATGAAGTTACCGGCGCAGGGCTTTACCTAAGCACTACGACGATATGACCGAGGTATTAAACTGTGGAGGGGGGCACCGCACACGGCTAAGAGAAATCTTGTTGTATCTTTGGGGTGGCCCCGCCCCCGTATATAAAGGAGGGGGAGGAGGAGGCGGCCGACCTAGAGGGGGCGTGCCAAGGGGGGAGTCCTAGTAGGATTCCCCTTTCCTTTCCGGAGAAGGGGGGAAGGGGAAAGAGGTGGAGGAGAAGAAGGAAACGGGGGCTGCACCCCCCACCCCTAGTCCAATTCGGTTTGGGCTTGGGGGGCGCACGCCACCACCTGGCCGCCGGCCTCCTCTCTCTACTAGGGCCCATGAAGGCCCAATAGTCCCCCGGGGGGTTCCGGTAACCTCCCGGTACTCCGAAAAATACCAGAACCTTTCCGAAACCATTCCGGTGTCCGAACATAACCTTCCAATATATCAATCTTTATGTCTCGGCCATTTCGAGACTCCTCGTCATGTCCGTGATCTCATCCGGGACTCCGAACAAACTTCGGTCATCAAATCAAATAACTCATAATACAAATCATCATCGAACGTTAAGCGTGCGGACCCTACGGGTTCGAGAACTATGTATACATGATCGAGACACATCTCCGGTCAATAACCAATAGCAGAACCTGGATGCTCATATTGGCTCCTACATATTCTACGAAGATCTTTATCGGTCAAACCGCATAACAACATACGTTATTCCCTTTGTCATCGGTATGTTACTTGCCCGAGATTCGATCGTCGGTATCATCATACCTAGTTCCATCTCGTTACTGGCAAGTCTCTTTACTCGTTCCGTAATGCATCATCCCGTAACTAACTCATTAGTCACATTGCTTGCAAGGCTTCATATGATGTGAATTATCGAGAGGGCCCAGAGATACCTCTCCGATACTCGGAGTGACAAATCCTAATCTCGATCTATGCCAACCCAATAAACACCTTCGGAGACACCTGTAGAGCATCTTTATAATCACCCAGTTATGTTGTGACGTTTGATAGCACACAAAGTGTTCCTCTGGTATTCGGGATTTGCATCATCTCATAGTCAGAGGAATATGTATAAGTCATGAAGAGAGCAATAGCAATTAAACTTAACGATCATTATGCTAAGCTAATGGATAGGTCTCATCCATCACATCATTCTCTAATGATGTGATCCTATTCATCAAATGACAACACATGTCTATGGTCAGAAAACATAACCATCTTTGATAAATAAGCTAGCCAAGTAGAGGCATACTAGGGACACTCTGTTTGTCTATGTATTGACACATGTACTAAGTTTCCGGTTAATACAATTCTAGCATGAATAATAAACATTTATCATGATATAAGGAAATATAAATAACAACTTTATTATTGCCTCTAGGGCATATTTCCTTAAATAATACGATGGGTGAACAAATTACTATCGAGCAATTGATAGAAAAGCGCAAAGTTATGACGATATCCAAGGCAATGATTATGCATATAGGCATCACGTCCGTGTCAAGTAGACCGACTCCTGCCTGCATCTACTACTATTACTCCACACATCGACCGCTATCTAGCATGCATCTAGAGTATTAAGTTCATAAAGAACAGAGTAACGCCTTAAGTAAGATGACATGATGTAGAGGAATTAACTCAAGCAATATGATGAAAACCCCATCTTTTTATCCTCGATGGCAACAATACAATACGTGCCTTGCTACCCCTACTGTCACTGGGTGAGGACACCGCAAGGTTGAACCCAAAGCTAAGCCCCTCTCCCATTGAAAGAAAAACCAATCTAGTTGGCCAAACCAAACCGATAATTCAAAGAGAAATACAAAGATATTAAATCATGCATAAAAGAATTCAGAGAAGTTTCAAATAATATTCATAGATAAGCTAATCATAAATCCACAATTCATCGGATCTCGACAAACATAAGGAATCAAACTTCACATAGTATTCAATGCACTTTATATGAATGTTTTTATTATATCCCTCTTGGATGCCTATCATATTAGGACTAAATTTATAACCAATGCAAATTACCATGATGTTTAGAAAGACTCTCAAAATAATATAAGTGAATCATGAGAGTTCAATAATTTCTATAAAATAAAACCACCGCCGTGCTCTAAAAAGATATAAGTGAAGCACTAGAGCAAAATTGCCTAGCTCAAAAGTTATAAGTGAAGCACATAGAGTATTCTAATAAATCACGATTCATGCGTGTCCCTCTCAAAAGGTGTGTACAGCAAGGATCATTGTGACAAAATAAAAAGCAAAGACTCATATCATACAAGATGCTCCAAGCAAAACACATATCATGTGGTGAATAAAAATATAGCCTCAAGTAAATTTACCGATAGACGAAGACGAAAGAGGGGATGACTTCCGGGGCATCCCAAGCTTAGGCTCTTGGTTGTCCATGAATATTACCTTGGGGTGCCTTGGGCATCCCCAAGCTTAGGCTCTTGCCACTCCTTATTCCATAGTCCATCAAATCTTTACCCAAAACATGAAAACTTCACAACACAAAACTCAACAAAAAACTCGTGAGATCCGTTAGTACAAGAAAATAAAATCACCACTTTTGGTACTGTTGTGAACTTATTATTTATTTATATTGGTGTAATATCTACTGTATTCCAACTTCTCCATGGTTCATACCCCCCGATACTACCCATAGAATCATCAAAATAAGCAAACAATGTTGGAAATATGCCCTAGAGGCAATAATAAAGTGGTTATTATTATCTTTCCTTGTTCATGATAATTGTCTATTGTTCATGCTATAATTGTGTTATCCGGAAATCGTAATACATGTGTGAATACATAGACCACAACATGTCCCTAGTGAGCCTCTAGTTGACTAGCTCGTTGATCAATAGATGGTTACGGTTTCCTGACCATGGACATTGGATGTCGTTGATAACGGGATCACATCATTAGGAGAATGATGTGATGGACAAGACCCGATCCTAAGCATAGCACTAGATCGTGTAGTTCGTCTGCTAAAGCTTTTCTAATGTCAAGTATCATTTCCTTAGACCATGAGATTGTGCAACTCCCGGATACCGTAGGAATGCTTTGGGTGCATCAAACGTCACAACGTACCTGGGTGACTATAAAGGTGCACTACAGGTATCTCCGAAAGTGTCTATTGGGTTGGCACGAATCGAGACTGGGATTTGTCACTCCGTATGATGGAGAGGTATCTCTGGGCCCACTCGGTAATGCATCATCATAATGAGTTAGCCACGGGATCATGCGTTACAAAACGAGTGAAGAGACTTGCCGGTAACGAGATTGAAAAAGGTATAGGGATACCGACGATCGAATCTCGGGCAAGTATCATACCGGTAGACAGAGGGAATTGTATACGGGATTGATTGAATGCTCGACATCGTGGTTCATTCGATGAGATCATCGTGGAACATGTGGGAGCCAACATGGGTATCTAGATCCCGCTGTTGGTTATTGGCGGGAGAGATGTCTCGGTCATGTCTGCATGGTTCCCGAACCCGTAGGGTCTACACACTTAATGTTCGGTGACGCTAGAGTTGTTATGGGAAATAGTGTGTGGTTACCGAATGTTGTTCGGAGTCCCGGATGAGATCCCGGACGTCACGAGGAGTCCCGGAAAGGTCCGGAGGTGAAGATTTATATATGGGAAGTCATCATACGGTCACCGGAAATGTTCGGGGGTTTTCTGGTATTGTACCGGGACCACCGAAGGGGTTCCGGGGGTCCACCGGGAGGGTCCACCTGCCCCGGAGGGCCCTATGGGCTGTATGGGGAAGGGAACCAGCCCCTAAGTGGGCTGAGCGCCATCCCCCCCTAGGGCCCATGCGCCTAGGGTTGGGGGAAACCCTAAAGGGGGGCGCCCCCCTTGGCTTAGGGGGCAAGCCACCTCCCCCTGGCCGCCGCCCCCCCCTCTAGATCTGATCTAGAGGGGCCGGCCCCCTTCCCCCTTGGCCCTATAAATAGAGGGGAGGAGGGAGGGCAGCAGGACCTCATCCAAAGCGCAGCCCTCCCCCTCTCCAACACCCCCTCCTCCTCCGTTTGAGCTTGGCGAAGCCCTGCCGGAGAACTGCAAGTTCCACCACCACGCCGTCGTGCTGCTGGAGCTGTCTTCCCCAACCTCTCCCTCCTCCTTGCTGGATCAAGGCGCGGGAGACGTCACCGGGCTGCACGTGTGTTGAAAGCGGAGGCACCGTTGTTCGGTGCTTAGATCGGAATCGACCGCGATCTGAATCGCTGCGTGCACGACTCCTCCAACCGCGTTCTTGCAACGCTTCCGCATCGCGATCTTCAAGGGTATGAAGATGCACTCCTCTCTCTCTTGTTGCTAGTCTCTCCATAGATTGATCTTGGTGATGCGTAGGAAATTTTTTGATTTACTACTACGTTCCCCAACAGTGGCATCATGAGCTAGGTCTATGCGTAGTTTCTTGCACGAGTAGAACACATGTTGTTGTGGGCGTCGATTTTTTCAATTTACTTGCCGTTACTAGTCTTATCTTGATTCAGCGGCATCGTGGGATGAAGCGGCCCGGACCGACCTTACACGTACGCTTACGTGAGACAGGTTCCATCGACTGACATGCACTAGTTGCATAAGGTGGCTAGCGGGTGTCTGTCTCTCCCACTTTAGTCGGATCGGATTCGATGAAAAGGGTCCTTATGAAGGGTAAATAGAAATTGGCATATCACGTTGTGGTTGTGGCGTAGGTAAGAAACGTTCTTGCTAGAAACCTATAGCAGCCATGTAAATTTTTTTGCAACAACAATTAGAGGACGTCTAACTTGTTCTTGCAGCATATGCCGTGTGATGTGATATGGCCAAAAGGATGTGATGAATGATATATGTGATGTATGAGATTGATCATGTTCTTGTAATAGGAATCACGACTTGCATGTCGATGAGTATGACAACCGGCAGGAGCCATAGGAGTTGTCTTAATTTATTGTATGACCTGCGTGTCAATGAAAACGCCATGTAATTACTTTACTTTATTGCTAACCGTTAGCCATAGTAGTAGAAGTAATAGTTGGCGAGACAACTTCATGAAGACACGATGATGGAGATCATGGTGTCATGCCGGTGACGATGATGATCATGGTGCCCCGAAGATGGAGATCAAAAGGAGCAAAATGATATTGGCCATATCATGTCACTTTATGATTTGCATGTGATGTTTATCATGTTTACATCTTATTTGCTTAGAACGACGGTAGCATAAATAAGATGATCCCTCGCTAAAATTTCAAGAAAGTGTTTCCCCTAACTGTGCACCGTTGCGAAGGTTCGTTGTTTCGAAGCACCACGTGATGATCGGGTGTGATAGATTCTAACGTTCGAATACAACGGGTGTAAGCCAGATTTACACATGCAAAACACTTAGGTTGACTTGACGAGCCTAGCATGTACAGACATGGCCTCGGAACACGGAAGACCGAAAGGTCGAACATGATTCCTATAGAAGATACGATCAACATAGAGATGTTCACCGTTGATGACTAGTCCGTCTCACGTGATGGTCAGACACGGCCTAGTCGATTCGGATCATGTATCACTTAGATGACTAGAGGGATGTCTATCTGAGTGGGAGTTCATTGAATAATTTGATTAGATGAACTTAATTATCATGAACTTAGTCTAAAATCTTTACAATATGTCTTGTAGATCAAATGGCCCACGCTAATGTTGCCCTCAACTTCAACGCGTTCCTAGAGAAAACCAAGCCGAAAGATGATGGTAGCAACTACACGGACTGGGTCCGTAACCTGAGGATTATCCTCATAGCTGCCAACAAAGCATATGTCCATGAAGCACCGCTAGGTGACGCACCTGTTTTCCCAGCAACTCAAGACGTTATGAACGCCTGGCAGTCGCGTAGTGATGATTACTCCCTGGTTCAGTGCGGCATGCTTTACAGCTTAGAACCGGGGCTCCAAAAGCGTTTTGAGCAACACGGAGCATATGAGATGTTCCAAGAGCTGAAAATGGTTTTCCAAGCTCATGCCCGGGTTGAGAGATATGAAGTCTCCGACAAGTTCTACAGTTGTAAGATGGAGGAGAATAGTTCTGTCAGCGAGCATATACTCAAAATGTCTGGGTTGCACAACCGCTTGTCTCAGCTAGGAGTTAATCTCCCGGATGACGCGGTCGTTGACAGAATCCTTCAGTCGCTTCCACCTAGCTACAAGAGCTTTGTGATGAACTTCAATATGCAGGGGATGGAAAAAACCATTCCTGAGGTGTATTCAATGCTGAAATCAGCGGAGGTGGAGATCAAAAAGGAACATCAAGTGTTGATGGTGAATAAAACCACTAAGTTCAAGAAAGGCAAGGGTAAAAAGAACTTCAAGAAGGACGGCAAGGGAGTTGCCGCGCCCGGTAAGCAAGCTGCCGGGAAGAAGCCAAAGAATGGACCCAAGCCTGAGACTGAATGCTTTTATTGCAAGGGAAACAATCACTGGAAGCGGAACTGCCCCAAGTACTTAGCGGATAAGAAGGCCGGCAATACCAAAGGTATATATGATATACATGTTATTGATGTGTACCTTACCAGCGCTCGTAGTAGCTCCTGGGTATTTGATACCGGTGCGGTTGCTCATATTTGTAACTCAAAACAGGAGCTGCGGAATAAGCGGAGACTGGCGAAGGACGAGGTGACGATGCGCGTCGAGAATGGTTCCAAGGTCGATGTGATTGCCGTCGGCACGCTACCTCTACATCTTCCTATGGGATTAGTTTTAAACCTCAATAATTGTTATTTAGTACCAGCTTTGAGCATGAACATTGTATCAGGATCTCGTTTGATGCGAGATGGCTACTCATTTAAATCCGAGAATAATGGTTGTTCTATTTATATGGGAGATATGTTTTATGGTCATGCCCCGCTGGTCAATTGTTTATTTTTATTGAATATCGAACGTGATGTTACACATATTCATAGTGTGAATGCCAAAAGATGTAAGGTTGATAATGATAGTCCCACATACTTGTGGCACTGCCGCCTTGGTCACATTGGTGTCAAACGCATGAAGAAACTCCATGCAGATGGACTTTTGGAGTCTCTTGATTATGAATCATTTGACACATGCGAACGATGCCTCATGGGCAAGATGACCAAGACTCCGTTCTCCGGAACAATGGAGCGAGCAACCAACTTATTGGAAATCATACATACTGATGTGTGCGGTCCAATGAGCGTTGAGGCTCGCGGTGGTTATCGTTATGTTCTCACCCTCACTGATGACTTATGTAGATATGGGTATGTCTACTTAATGAAACACAAGTCTGAGACCTTTGAAAAGTTCAAGGAATTTCAGAGTGAGGTTGAGAATCAACGTGACAGGAAAATAAAGTTCTTACGATCAGATCGTGGAGGGGAATATTTGAGTCACGAGTTTGGCACGCACTTAAGGAAATGTGGAATTGTTTCACAACTAACGCCGCCTGGCACGCCTCAGCGTAATGGTGTGTCCGAACATCGTAATCGCACTCTATTGGATATGGTGCGATCTATGATGTCTCTTACCGATCTACCGCTATCATTTTGGGGTTATGCTTTAGAGACTGCCGCATTCACTTTAAATAGGGCTCCGTCGAAATCCGTTGAGACGACACCGTATGAATTATGGTTTGGGAAGAAACCTAAGCTGTCGTTTCTGAAAGTTTGGGGATGCGATGCTTATGTCAAGAAACTTCAACCTGAAAAGCTCGAACCCAAATCGGAAAAATGCGTCTTCATAGGATACCCTAAGGAAACTATTGGGTATACCTTCTACCTCAGATCCGAAGGCAAGATCTTTGTTGCCAAGAATGGATCCTTTCTAGAGAAAGAGTTTCTCTCGAAAGAAGTAAGTGGGAGGAAAGTAGAGCTTGATGAGGTAACCCCTCTTGAACTGGAGAGTAGCACAGCTCAGGAAGATGTTTCTGTGGTGCCTGCACCGACTAGAGAGGAAGTTAATGATGATGATTATGAAACTTCGGATCAAGTTGCTACTGAACTTCGTAGGTCCACGAGGACACATTCCGCACCAGAGTGGTACGGCAACACTGTCCTGGAAGTCATGTTGTTAGACAACGGTGAACCTTCGAACTATGAAGAAGCGACGGCGGGCCCGGATTCCAACAAATGGCTAGAAGCCATGAAATCCGAGATAGGATCCATGTATGAAAATGAAGTATGGACTTTGACAGACTTGCCCGATGATCGGCAAGCCATAGAGAACAAATGGATCTTTAAGAAGAAGACAGACGCGGATGGTAATGTGACCATCTATAAGGCTCGACTTGTCGCTAAGGGTTATCGACAAGTTCAAGGGGTTGACTACGATGAGACCTTCTCACCCGTAGCAAAGCTGAAGTCTGTCGGAATCATGTTAGCAATTGCCGCATTCTATGATTATGAGATATGGCAAATGGACGTCAAAACGGCATTCCTTAATGGTTTCCTTAAGGAAGAGTTGTATATGATGCAGCCGGAAGGTTTTGTTGATCCTAATAATGCTGACAAGGTATGCAAGCTCCAGCGCTCAATCTATGGGCTGGTGCAAGCATCTTGGAGTTGGAACATTCGCTTTGATGAGATGATCAAAGCGTTTGG
Source organism: Thinopyrum elongatum (assembly GCA_011799875.1). Classification (NCBI taxonomy): domain Eukaryota; kingdom Viridiplantae; phylum Streptophyta; class Magnoliopsida; order Poales; family Poaceae; genus Thinopyrum; species Thinopyrum elongatum. The sequence continues at coordinate 109,500,222 of CM022303.1, forward strand.
GTTTACACAGACTTATGGAGAAGCCTGTGTTTACAAGAAAGTGAGTGGGAGCTCTGTAGCATTTCTCATATTATATGTGGATGACATACTATTAATGAGAAATGATATAGAATTCTTGGAAAGCATAAAGGCCTACTTGAATAAGTGTTTTTCAATGAAGGACCTTGGAGAAGCTGCTTACGTATTAGGCATCAAGATCTATAGAGATAGATCGAGACGCCTCATTGGTCTTTCGCAAAGCACATACCTTGACAAGATATTGAAGAAGTTCAATATGGATCAGTCCAAGAAGGGGTTCTTGCCTGTATTACAATGTGTGAGATTGAGCACGGCTCAATGCCCGACCTCGGCAGAAGATAGAGAAAAGATGAGTGCCATCCCCTATGCCTCAGCCATAGGGTCTATTATGTATGTCATGCTGTGTACCAGACCTGATGTGAACCTCGCCGTAAGTTTGGTAGGGAGGTACCAAAGTAATCCCGGCATGGAACACTGGACAGCGGTCAAGAACATCCTAAAGTACCTGAAAAGGACTAAGGATATGTTTCTCGTTTATGGAGGTGACGAAGAGCTCGTCGTAAAGGGTTACGTCGATGCTAGCTTCGACACAGATCTGGATGACTCTAAGTCACAAACCGGATACGTGTATATTTTGAATGGTGGGGCAGTCAGCTGGTGCAGTTGCAAGCAAAGCATCGTGGCGGGATCTACATGTGAAGCGGAGTACATAGCAGCCTCGGAGGCAGCACAGGAAGCAGTCTGGATGAAGGAGTTCATAACCGGCCTAGGAGTTATTCCCAATGCGTCGGGCCCAATGACTCTCTTCTGTGACAACACTGGAGCTATTGCCCTTGCCAAGGAGCCCATATTTCACAAGAAGACCAGGCATATCAAGCGTCGCTTCAACTCCATTCGTGAACATGTTCAAGATGGAGACATAGATATTTGTAAAGTGCATACGGATCTGAATGTCGCAGATCCGTTCACTAAACCTCTTCCACGAGCAAAACATGATCAACACCAGAACTCTATGGGTGTTCGATTCATCACAATGTAACTAGATTATTGACTCTAGTACCAGTGGGAGACTGTTGGAAATATGCCCTAGATGCAATAATAAAGTGGTTATTATTATATTTCCTTGTTCATGATAATTGTCTATTGTTCATGCTATAATTGTGTTATCCGGAAATCGTAATACATGTGTGAATACATAGACCACAACATGTCCCTAGTGAGCCTCTAGTTGACTAGCTCGTTGATCAATAGATGGTTACGGTTTCCTGACCATGGACATTGGATGTCGTTGATAACGGGATCACATCATTAGGAGAATGATGTGATGGACAAGACCCGATCCTAAGCATAGCACTAGATCGTGTAGTTCGTCTGCTAAAGCTTTTCTAATGTCAAGTATCATTTCCTTAGACCATGAGATTGTGCAACTCCCGGATACCGTAGGAATGCTTTGGGTGTATCAAACGTCACAACGTAACTGGGTGACTATAAAGGTGCACTACAGGTATCTCCGAAAGTGTGTGTTGGGTTGGCACGAATCGAGACTGGGATTTGTCACTCCGTATGACGGAGAGGTATCTCTGGGCCCACTCGGTAATGCATCATCATAATGAGCTCAATGTGACTAAAGAGTTAGCCATGGGATCATGCATTACGGAACAAGTAAAGAGACTTGCCGGTAATGAGAGTGAACAAGGTATAGGGATACCGACGATCGAATCTCGGGCAAGTATCATACCGGTTGACAAAGGGAATTGTATACGGGATTGATTGAATCCTCGACATCGTGGTTCATCCGATGAGATCATCATGGAACATGTGGGAGCCAACATGGGTATCCAGACCCCGCTGTTGGTTATTGGCCGGAGAGATGTCTCGGTCATGTCTGCATGGTTCCCGAACCCGTAGGGTCTACACACTTAAGGTTCGGTGACACTAGAGTTGTTATGGGAAGTAGTATGTGGTTACCGAATGTTGTTCGGAGTCCCAGATGAGATCCCGGACGTCACGAGGAGTTCCAGAATGGTCCGGAGGTGAAGATTTATATATGGGAAGTCATCATACGGTCACCGGAAATGTTCGGGGGTTTTCCGGTATTGTACCGGGACTACCGAAGGGGTTCCGGGGGTCCACCGGGAGGGTCCACCTGCCCCGGAGGGCCCTATGGGCTGTATGGGGAAGGGAACCAGCCCCTAAGTGGGCTGGGCGCCATCCCCCCTAAGGGCCCATGCGCCTAGGGTTGGGGGAAACCCTAAAGGGTGGCGCCCCCCTTGGCTTGGGGGGCAAGCCACCTCCCCCTGGCCGCCGCCGCCCCTCTAGATCTGATCTAGAGGGGCCGGCCCCTTCCCCCTTGGCCCTATAAATAGAGGGGAGGAGGGAGGGCAGCATGACCTCATCCAAGGCGCAGCCCTCCCCCTCTCCAACACCCCCTCCTCCTCCGTTTGAGCTTGGTGAAGCCCTGCCGGAGAACTGCAAGTTCCACCACCACGCCGTCGTGCTGCTGGAACTGTCTTCCCCAACCTCTCCCTCCTCCTTGCTGGATCAAGGCGCGGGAGACGTCACTGGGCTGCACGTGTGTTGAACGCGGAGGCACTGTTGTTCGGTGCTTAGATCGGAATCGACCGCGATCTGAATCGCTGCGTGCACGACTCCTCCAACCGCGTTCTTGCAACGCTTCCGCATCGCGATCTTCAAGGGTATGAAGATGCACTCCTCTCTCTCTCGTTGCTAGTCTCTCCATAGATTGATCTTGGTGATGCGTAGGAATTTTTTTGATTTACTACTACGTTCCCCAACAAACAACACAAAGAAAACAGAATCTGTCAAAAACAAAACAGTCTGCGAAGATCCAAATTGTTCTAATACTTCTGTAATTCCAAAAATTCTGAAACAATTGGACAACAGATCCAATTTGTATATAAATCTCTTGTAAAAAATTCAGTGTTTTTCAACGCTCCAGTGAATTATGAAAATTCTTTGACTAGACGCAAAAGTTTCTGTTTTTCAGCAAGATCAAAACAACTATCACCGTAAGCCATCCCAAAGGTCTTACTTGGCACAAACATTAATTAAAACACCAAAACACATCTAACCAGAGGCTAGATGAAAAATTTATTGAAAAATAGAACCAAAAAAGTGGAAACAAAAATAAAATTGGGTTGCCTCCCAACAAGCGCTATTGTTTAACGCCCTTAGCTAGGCATAAAAACACATAGATCTAGGTATTGTCCTCTTTGGTATGCAATTCTTCGATCGCACACTTATAAGTCCTAGGAGTTTCTTCAATTTTATAAATAATCACACTCCTAGGCAAGAAATCAAGAAATTCACTCGTAGCAATCGGTTCCTTAATAATGTTGACCAAATTAGGGCGAACACTTATCATCTTAAGATCCTCGTTTTCCTTACTAGAAGTTTCACCTTTATTCTTAGGAATATAAATAAACTTGGCAGTTTTTGTAGGAGGAAAATTGGGAGTGGTTTTAGCAAAAGCGGAACCCAAGTTGGTAATAATATCTTCTAGCTTGCCAATTCTAGTAGAATCTTGATCTATCTTTTCATTAACTATGGGTTCTTTTTATCTAAGATTCTTTAAAATAACTACTACCTTAGATACATATTGAGTAATCTGATTATGAATATTTTTATCCAAATTTTCAATCAACTCTACGGTAGCAATTTTTCTCTCAATAATATCAAGCCTTTGCATCACATGTTCCAAGGTTAAAACGGTTCCATTGACCATAAGAGGTGGTGGGCCTAACAAATCTATCATAGCATTATAAGAATCAAAAGTATGGCTCCCCAAGAAATTCCCCCCGGTAATGGTATCTAGAACATATCTATTCCAAGGAGTAATGCCCACATAAAAATTGCGAAGGAGAACGGCAGTAGATTGCTTTCGAGTAAATCTATTCTTAGCATTGCAAATTCTATACCTAGCATCTTTCAAATTTTCTCCCTCCCTTTGTTTAAAATTAAGGACTTCATTATCGGAAGTGCTAACAATGATGGGAGGACTAGCCATGAAAGCAAGACGAGCAATCTAACAAACGAGCAAACAAAAAGTAAATGAAAAAGACGAACGGAAGAAGGGCGAATAAAAAGGCAAATTTTTTCGAAAATCGTTGTAGAAGTGGGGGAGAGGAAAACGAGAGGCAAATGGCGAATAATGTAATGCAAGAGATGAGAGTTTATGATGGGTACTTGGTATGTCTTGACTTGATGTAGATCTATCCGGCAACGGCGCCAGAAATTCTTCCTGCTACTTCTTGAGCTTGCGTTGGTTTTTCTCTTGAAGAGGAAAGGGTGATGCAGCTCAGTAGAGGTAAGTATTTCTCTCAGTTAAGAACCAAGGTATCAATCCAGTAGGAGAAGAACGCACAAATCACCAACACCTGCACAAACAATCAAACACTTGCACCCAACGCGATAAAGGGGTTGTCAATCCCTTCACGGTCAATTGCAAAAGTGAGATCTGATAGAGATAGATAAACAAAAGATAAAATATTTTTTTGGGTTTTTTGGTATATAGATCTGAAAATAAAAGATTGCAAAATAGTAGATCGGAAAGTAATATGATTGAAAAATAGTAGATCGGAAAGTAATATGATGGAAAATAGACCCGGGGGCCATAGGTTTCACTAGTGGCTTCTCTCATGAAGGCAAATAATACGGTGGGTGAACAAATTACTGTTGAGCAATTGATAGAAAAAGCGCAAAGTTATGACGATATCCAAGGCAATGATTATGCATATAGGCATCACGTCCGTGTCAAGTAGACCGACTCCTGCCTGCATCTACTACTATTACTCCACACATCGACCGCTATCCAGCATGCATCTAGAGTATTAAGTTCATAAAGAACGGAGTAACGCCTTAAGTAAGATGACATGATGTAGAGGAATTAACTCAAGTAATATGATGAAAACCCCATCTTTTTATCCTCGATGGCAACAATACAATACGTGCCTCGCTACCCCTACTGTCACTGGGTGAGGACACCGCAAGATTGAACCCAAAGCTAAGCACCTCTCCCATTGCAAGAAAAACCAATCTAGTTGGCCAAACCAAACCGATAATTCAAACAGAAATACAAAGATATTAAATCATGCATAAAAGAATTCAGAGAAGATTCAAATAATATTCATAGATAAGAGATCATAAATCCACAATTCATCAGATCTCGACAAACACACCGCAAAAGAAGATTACATCGGATAGATCTCCAAGAACATCGAGGAGAACGTTGTATTGAGAATCAAAGAGTGAGAAGAAGCCATCTAGCTACTAGCTATGGACCCGTAGGTCTGAGGTAAACTACTCACGCATCATCGGAAGGGCCATGGAGTTGATGTAGAAGCCCTCCGTGATCGATTCCTCCTCCGGCGGGATGCCGAAAAAGGTCCCAAGATGGGATCTCACGGGAACAGAAGGTTGCGGCGGTGGAAAAGTATTTTCGTGGATTGCTCTGGTAGTTCTGGAATATATGTGAATATATAGGAGGAAGGGCTAGGTCAGAGGAGTCCCGGGGGCCCGCAAGGCAGGGGCGCGCGCCCTCCACCCTTGTCGCCGCCTCGCGGCTCTTCTGACTTGGACTCCAAGTCCCCTGGGTGTCTTCTGGTCCAAGAAAAATCATCGTGAAGTTCTATTCGTTTGGACTCCGTTTGGTATTCCTTTTCTGCGAAGCTCAAAAACAAGGAAAAAACAGTAACTGGCACTGGGCTCTAGGTTAATTGGTTAGTCCCAAAAATAATATAAAATAGCATATTAATCCATATAAAACATCCAAAACAGATAATATAATAGCATGGAACAATCAAAAATTATAGATACGTTGGAGACGTATCAGTTGCCAGCACCGGGCGTGCGGAGACAGGGACCTGCACGAGCTGTACGCCATGTCGGAGAAGTCGGAGGGCTAGCAGAGAAGAACTCGATGACGATTGCGGCCGATGTAGACGAAGTAGACGAAGTGGTCAGAGTAGACGAAGTGGTCGCGGTAGATGACGGCGACGCTGGCGACGGGCTGGTGCTGGACGAAGACGAAGAAGGTGGACGGGCAGCGGCGACGGCTACGGGAGTAGCAGCGGCGGCGGCCGAAGAAGAGCGGCAGTGGCGGCAGCTATGTTAGGAGTGCGGCGGCGGTGCTCGAAGTAGGCGAGAAACCCTGACAGCGTGACGAAGACCGGCGTGGACGGTGGCGTTCCCACGCCAAGAGAGGCGGCGCGGCGCATACCACGGGAGGTCAACGCGCGATGACGGCGGAGTGGACCGCGGGCCGCGGCGCTATGGCCCGAATGGGCGACGCAGCGGCGGCGGGCAGGTCAGGGCGACGGCAGGAAGACCTCGGGGCGGCGGCGGGGACCGCGGGCCGCGGCGCTACGGCCTGAAGGGGCGGTGCAGCGGCGTAGCGCGGGTCAGTGCAACCGCGGGGACGGCCTCGGGCCGGCGGCTGGGACCGCGTATCGCGGCACTACGGCCCGTAGGGGCGATGCAACGGCGACGCGTGAGTCGATGCAACCGCGAGGAGAACCACGGGGTGGCGGCGCTGCGGCCCGACGGGGCGACGCAGTGGCAACCCGTTGCTCGATCGGTGGAGAGACGCGCTGAACTCGGGGACGATCTTCACGGGACCTGCGGAGGCGCGCGTGACCGACGGGCCAGGTCAGTCGCGCGAAGTAGATGAGGTGGATCGCGACGGCGAGCGGGTGATCAAGCCGATCGCGCGCGAGGTCGGGGACGCCGCTCGGTGGAGGTGGGGTCCGAGATGAAGCCGGCGGTGACGGACGGCATGGGACGTCGTGCGGATGAGCGCGTCAGCACCGGCACCTCGGCTGCCGAAGCAGCGCCGGCGCCCGGGCAGCGAGGCCCGAGCGACCAACGAAGTAGCGGCGCCCAAGCTCGATGCAGCCGACGGGCCTAACGCAGCCGGGGACGAGGCCGGCGAGGCAACCCGCAGGGCCGCCGTTCAGACGCGGCGGAGGCGGGTGGCGTGGATCGATTGGCGGGCCAGTGCGCGAGCGGCGGCTATGATTGGCTGCCACATGGCGCGAGGCCGCCGGGTAGGGGCGATGCAGGTGTCCCGGTCGGAGAGGTCGGTGACGGCCGGCGTAGACCGACGAGCGGGCGGGCGCGCGGACGACGGCCGTGAGGGGCCGCCTGTCGCGCGAGGCTGCCGGGTCGGTGAAGAGCCTGCCAGTCACGCCGGTGTCAGAGTAGAGACGCACAGGGGTCGACGGCGGCGGCGGGCGACACAAATCTATCAAGCATAGATCGGAAAACCAAAAAGAAAACGCCGATCAAAACGACCGGCGAGAGAGCGAAAAAAAACCCGGAGCAAGGACTCGGGAAAAAAACTCTTTAGGGCAGCCGGCCAACACGGCCGGCGGACGAACCCTAGGTACGGGCGGCGCGGCCCCCGACGGCGGTTCTGGAGGCCGACCGCCCCGGAGGCGGTGCACGGGTGCGGTTTAGGATCGAAGTAAGGCTGATACCATGTTAGAAGGGAGAGAGGGATTGATAGAATTTTTCACTGTAGTGCTGAAGCCTTGTGGGCATATATATATATATATATATATATATATATATATATATATATATATATATATATATATATGAGTACAATGATCAACTTGTAGTACGTAATCTATCTTGTCTTTCCTAATAATGAATATACTCAACAGGTGCCACATCCCTTGCCACGGGAGGCGACGAAGCGGCCGCCGGAGAGCAAGCGCCGGCTGTCGCTGCAGTGGAGGGGTTGATGCGACCACCGCACCACACCTCGCATGGCCATCCCTCCCCGCGTGGGCTGATCGAGATGACATTTCCCATCGCGTTGGTGCGGCTCCCTTGCCAACGGCAGGTCCTCCGCGCTGACACATGCCGTGAATGCTATCGCCGATTCCATGACATTGACGACAACCATGCCGTCGTCCATCATGGCCAGGAACAGTGTGCGGCCTTGCGGAACAGCCGTAGCTGTGCGTGCCTGGTCACCATAGACGTCCAAGAAACCGCGTTGAGGGTCGGGCCGGCTCCGGTGCCTACAAAGTGGTCTGGCGCGACCCTGCACCGGCCGCAGCGAGGTAGAGCGCGACGAGGGTGTCGCGGACGCCGCGGTGGTGACGGCAGAGGTCTAGCTTTTTAATATTTTTGAGGGGTCTTTCTGCAAAAGAAAATTGTATCACATCAGCGTCTGAAAGTGGGCCATACCTGTCTGTTTTGGCGTCAAAATGTGCTAAGCGAGCGATCAGTGTGACTTTGCGCCGGGTGCAAATTACAAACAAAATTGAAAACCGTCTTTTCTGCATGTGATGGCAGAAATGTGGTGGTACCGTGCAATTGCCTCCTCGATTGTGCGTGCTCAGCCTCTAGCACAGCTATATATAAACCTCTCTCACACACAACATTCGATGCAACATAGCAGATTGACACATAATCCAGTTCTAATGGCGTTGAGGTGCTTGCTACTCCTGGCTTTCTTCTTTCTGACGGGGCCAACAACAGCACATGGCGGCCAGTCACGGCCACTGGTGCCGGCAGTCTTGGTGTTTGGTGACTCGCTGGTCGATGTGGGCAACAATGACTACATCCTTACCGGTGCCAAAGCCAACTTCCCTCCGTACGGCAGGGACTTCAGGAACCATGTTGCTACAGGGAGGTTTGGAAATGGAAAAGTGCTCAGCGATATCATAGGTTAATGAGATTCTGTGCAGCATCACGTTCTGGATCTTGCTAGATCCTTAATTTTGAGTTACAGTGGGACATTCGTGATTGCAGGTGAAAAGGTGGGGTTTACTGGCTCTCCCCCGGCATATCTCAGCATGCGCGCATCAGGGCAGAACCTAGTGACCGGAGCCAACTTCGCATCAGCTGCGTCAGGCTATTATGATCCCACGGCAATTGCATCTGTAAGTCTCATCTATCAGTGCCCTCTCCATCTTCTACTGCCTGAAAAAATAGTGGTCAATCAAAGTAATTAGAAGTCGTACCATGAAAATCTGATGCAGGGTGCCATCCCTTTGTCCCAACAATTGGAATATTTCAAAGAGTACAAATCTAAGCTAGCAGTGGTGACCGGGAGCAGTCAGTCTCAGTCAATCATCTCTGGCGCACTCTACATTATCGGCGCTGCTTCCAATGATTTCATCCGGAACTACTACATCAATCCCTTGCTCTTCAAGACGTTGACTGTGGACCAATTCGCTGACCTAATAGTCAGCATTGCCAGCGATACCATCAGGGTAAGCAACAATTTATCGCATTTGCTGCTGCATGCCGTCTTCCTCTTGCTTGAAGCGTTCAGATTAGAGCTTCTGATCGTGTAAATTTTTGTACCTTGAACTAACTGTAGAAACTTCATGGCTTGGGAGCACGGCGCGTTGGTGTTTTTTCCTTGCCACCACTAGGCTGCCTTCCTTCTGAGATCACCTTGTTCGGTCATGGGAGGAGCGGGTGTGTCTCCAGGTTCAATCGCGGGGCTCAGATATACAACACCAAGTTAAACATCGCTGTCAATACACTGTCAAGACAATACCATGACCTCAAGCTTGCGGTTCTTGACATCTACACACCTCTATACAACATTGCAAACTCTCCTAGATCTCATGGTAGGAATAGGATGGATGGACAGGCTACTTTGTCCACATTTATTATTTTCGTATTAGAGTTGTACACATGTGCTCATCTCATCTGAACTTTTTGTTGGTTGGCATTAGGGTTTGTCGAGGCAAGGCGGTCATGCTGCGGAACAGGTACAATAGAGACATCAGTGTTCCTATGTAACCCCTTGTCCATTGGGACTTGCCCGAACGCAGCAACATACGTATTCTGGGACTCCGCCCACCCATCAGAGAAAACAAACCAACTGATAGTAGACTCATTTCTTGCTGAGCTCGGCAGCCTGGTTGCTTAAATCTTAGTAGATGGTGGGCGCATGCTTCATTGATTCAGGCGTCAAGGAGATAATGCTGCTGGTTGGTTGGCTCATAATGAAAATTCGTATGCCTATCTGGTTATGGCTTCAAGTTATTGTAGCATGCATGCTTGGGAACCTCATGATTTATTTCTTCTCTGTAAGGTCATCATATATGTTATGTGGTTGTACGGCGTCCGACCTATATGGAAATGCTACCCTGGCCTTGATGAGTACTTCCCAAATATGCTTGATTTCCATTTATTACCCTTCCCAAATGTGCCGCCGTCGGACACCCCCGCTCGGGGCCAACGTGCGCCGTTACACACCTCCGTCCGGCCCGGAGATTTCGGGGTACAGTAAAGGAGCTCCTAATTAATGGCTCCGCTGTCAATAAAAAGTAATGGCTCAACTCAGTACCACTACAACAACTGGCCATAAGCATTGTCCCGGCAGTGGCTGTGACGTTGGCGCTCTTGGGGGCCATTTTATTCTTGGAAGCATTGCCAAAGAGCTATTCACATTGCCCTTGGTCTCTTCAGCTCTCCGTCCTTAGTTTGCATTTGATGGTGATGTCTCGTTCGGCTAGAATCTAATCATGTTCATCGTTTTTTTTGCATGATTGTCCCTTAATTAATCATGCCAAGGTGTCGTTTTTTGTCTAGTTTTCGCTATAAACAGGTCAGTCTTGTTTCCTCTTTCCCCTATCTTAATGAGATGGACAAAGAGCCCGCCTTGCACCACTACCAGAAAAATGGGCATTGTCGAGGGCCGAACCAGGGGATCTCGGCAACAACCATGTAAGACAAGCACAATTCTTAGCAAATGGTTGGACTCGCCAGAGGCGTGTCGTTGCTGAGAGCCAAACAAAGAGGACTCGCAATTAAATTAAACTTGGCTTATGACACATTCTATACGGCCGACACACAACAAAGTTTGTGCCACATGGCAATAATGGCAGTTGCAGCCTGCTTTGTCTTGGCAGACCGCTTTTGCCAAATGTCGGCATGATGGGGCTCAGCATACTATTCGTCAGCCATTTGTGTTTTTTCTTTACACCACATGGACAGATTTGCCGAGTTCACGGTAGGAAGAACTCAGCAAAGCCTTGACCCTTCGTCTCCCTGCATCCTATAAGTATAAACCCGCGTGCGGCCACGGCGCGTCTCTAACCTAGAATATCCGATTTGTGGATACTATGTGGATACCCTAGTATGCATGAACTTGTTATTTTGGTTGTAAAACTTAATTGGTACATCTATCGATGCAAAGCTTTCTGTGCTTGTATGTGTTTGCTATATGTCTAGTACATATGTAGTATTTGTATCGTCTAATGGGCACTCAACAAACATTACTGTCTTTTTTTCCTATCCTTTCTATCCCCTCAATTTCGCCGCCCACATCAAATCATGGCCGAAAAAAAGGCTACAAGGCCCTACCTGTGGTCTTTGTTCCATGACCAGGCCGTGTGCAGTCAATGGAGAGGGAGGGCCTGACACCGGTGGCCGAGAGGGCCGCTAGTGTGCGGTTTGCTGCCATTTAAATTCACGGGGGAGGGGGGATTCATGGGACCTGGATGGTTTCATCACACGGCCCCTGGAGGGTGTGGTAAAGTATGAGCGCACATAGTGGGTGTGCGGAAACGGTACCTTCTCTAGGAAGGATCTAGCTCTCGAGAGGAAATGTGTTCAATTTGTAAAGGGGTACGGGCTCGCTTCTCCATTGGCCTCAAAACATTTTCAGTGCTCAACAAAGTCCATTCCATGACACATGCCAAGTCCTGGCCATTTTCGGGAATCGCCTGCCTTATTCCGGATGTTTAGGGTTTTAATACCGGAAATCCAAGATTTGAGTTGAGGCCACGTCCTATCATGGCCAGAAACATACCGAAAGTCCCTACGTGTGGTTTTTGGTCCATGAATATTTTTAAAATTCTTGAATACCTTTTTAAAATTACATTATTTTTTATAAAAAATATAGAAACTCGAATAAATGCTTGAGCACCATTTAAATCTATATAAAAATTATAAATTTTGTGAGTTATTTCTAAAATAACACAAGCATTTTATGAAAATTTAAAAATACATGTACACTTTAAAAAATGCATGAACACTTTTTAAAATTATACTGACATTTTTCAGAATGTATGATCTCTTTTTATAATTACACAATTACTTTTTTAAACCCATCAACACTTCAGAAAGTTGCACGAATGTTTTCGTAACTATATACACTTTGTTTGAAAATATACTGACATTTTAAAATATAATAATATTTTCAAAAGTGCAAGGAGTTATTTGTTATGTGTACATATTTTTGTAATACATGATTATTTGGTCATGTTTTCATTAAAACATATTCGAATAATTTTTGTATCAAAACTAGAAAAGCCACAGTCCATATATTACCATCGTGCTGCACCGATTGTGCCCCATTAAGGTGGAGCCGCTGGCCGGCCTCTATTTACAGCACTAAACCGTGCATAGCAGCCAGTCTGAGACATCAAGTTGCGAAAGATGGCGTATGTAGCTCCATTTACTATGGATATTCAATTTGGTGACCGGTCTCATCTGCACCCGTGAACAGTTTTTTATGCAATGAGCTAACACGTATGATGCGTCAGTATTGGTGGGGTGTTGAATGAGAAGAAAAAGATTGCCTGGATGAGCTGGGACAAAATGAGGTTGCCAAAATCTGGTGGCATGAGTTTCAGGGATATGAGGGCCTTCAACTTGGCTTTGTTGGCTAAACAAGCTTGGAGATTGCTGGACACGCCAGAAAGTTTATGTGCACGCTTACTGAAGGCAAAATATTTTCCTACAGGTTATTTACTTGATACTGTTTTCTCAGGCAATGGTTCCGCAGTCTGAAAAGGTATATTGCATGGACTCGAGCTGTTGAAGAAAGGTATTACCTGGCGGGTGGGCAACGGAACATCAATAAGAACTTGGCGGGATCTTTGGATTCTGCGCCCCTATTCCTTTCGGCCAATTTCTCCTAAAGGCACATGTCGTTTTAACCGCGTGTCTGACTTCCTAGATGCCAACGGTGCCTAGAGAATTGACTGTCTGAGAGAATTCTTTTGGCCAATGGATGTTGAGTAGAATCTGAAAATTAGAACATCACCTCACCAGCGCACTGACTTTCTATATTGGTATCCCGAGAAAAGTGAATTTTTTATAGTGAAAAGTGCATACAAGTTAGCCACAGATGATCACAACATTACTTTCGTACGTGGTGCATCAAGTGCTAACCCAGATAGCACTCTGACACTACGGAATTGTGTTTGGAAATCTGTTGTTCCTCAGAAGATGAAGATAACAGCCTGGAAGGTTGTGACGGGAACCTTACCAATGCAGCAATGTAGTACAGACACTTGTCTACACGTTCGCCACGCCCTTTGTGTGGACTAGAAGAAGAAGGTACCTTCCATGCGTTGGTTTCTTGTACTCATGCAAGAATCCTTCGGGTGAATATGCATGCTAGATGGCCTCTGCCATGTGATGATTTTCTGGTTGACAATGGGAAGGAATGGTTTATGCACTTGCTCAATAGGTGTTCTGAAGATGTTTGAGATATGATCATAATGTTGATATGGAGGATTTGGCAATTGTGTAATGACCTAACACATGGTAAAGATACCCACCTGTCCTTGGGACTCCGTTGCCCCTCCGCCCCGGGGACTTGGCGCCCCTGCCCGCCGCCCCGACGCCCTAGTTGGTGAGCTTTTTTTATTTCCCTGTTTTTTCACATTAGGTAGAAATAGAAAGGATAAATAGAAAGTGGAAATAGAAAGTATAAGTGAAAAAAAAGAAAAGAAGAAGAAGTAGAAGAAGAGGAAAAAGAAAAAGAAAGGAAGAAGAAGAAGTAGTAGTAGAAGAAGAAGAAGAAGAAGAAGAAGAAGGGAGGAGATGATGAGATAAAGAATGCTATGGAGGCTATTGTGAAGGCAAGAAAAGTGATCGTGCGTGGATGTACACCGGTCACACTAGTCAGGAAGACATGACCAATGAATGATTCACAAAAACCAAGGGGTTTGTGAAAGCCGCATTTGCAAATGGCCAGAGAAAAACCTGGTGCCCCTGTGCTAGGTGCGACAACTTTTCTCAGAGGAAAGAGCATGAAATGGGTAAACACCTGCAGAAGAGGGGGTTTACACCCGATTATACGGTGTGGACATTTCATGGAGACTCTCCCCAACGTACCAGAGTTGAGGTGGTTCGTCGCCGCACCAACGAGCATGGTACCGGGATCGAAGACATGGTGCAAGACTTTGATGATGCTCGGGATTCAGACGATGAGATGGAGGAATCTGCAAAGGCCTTCAATGAAATGTTGGAGTCTTCAAAACGTCCTCTCCATGAGCACACTGAGCTTTGTCAGTTGGATGCCATCACACAAGTAATGGCTCTGAATGCTCATTTCAACTTGGGCAGAGAATGCTACGACGCAATGATGACAATATTTGGACGCTTTCTACCCAAAGGCCATGTAATGCCTGCAAACCTGTACCAGTCGGACAAAATCCTCCGTGCACTTATGATGCCCTATGAGAAGATAGATGCCTGTGAGAAAGGATGTGCCTTATTTAGGCTTGAGTATGTGGACTTGAACTATTGTACCATTTGCAACTCTTCCAGATATGTTGTGGTAGACAATGGTATGGGTGAGAAGAGGCACACCAAAATCCCCGTTAATGTTCTTGGTATCTGCCAATCGTACCAAGACTTCAACGTCTTTTCATGGTCGAGGAGACGGCCAGACAGATGACATGGCACAAGATGGGCAAAAGAACTGAACTAGATGCAAATAGGAATATGATGATGGTACACACATCGGATGGTTCTGCGTGGAAGCACTTCGATGCATTACATGAGCAAAAAGCGTCAGATCCAAGGCATCCTCGAGTCTGCATCGGCACGGATGGGTTCAATCCGTTTGGTATGACGGCAACCCAATACAGTTGTTGGCCTGTATTTGTCATTCCACTCAATCTCCCCCCCCGGACAGATTATGCAAAGAAAGAACATTTTCCTGACATTGATAATTCCAGGGCCCAACTATCCGGGGAAGAATATGAATGTGTACATGCAGCCGCTTAAAGATGAATTGCAAGAAGCTTGGGATAATGGGTTCAAGACATACGACGCCGCTAGCAAACAAAACTTCATAATGCATGTCTGGTACATGTACTCGATGCATGACTTGCCAGCGTATGCGATATTCATTGGCTGGTGTACGCATGGAAGGTTCCCATGCCCCACATGCAAGGCAGCTCTTCAGTTTCATTGGCTGCAGGCGGGTCGCAAGTATTCTTGCTTTGACTTGCATAGACAGTTCCTGGATCCTCACCATAAGTTCAGAAAAGACAAGAAGAACTTCACCAAAGGTAGAGTTTTCAAAAACTCTGCACCACCTCCATTGACTGGACAACAGATCCTAGATCAGTTAAACACTCTTGAGCCTGATCCAGAGCGTCCAGGGTATTTCAAGGGGTATAATTCGGAATACGCCTGGACTCACAAGACATGCTTGTGGGATCTGTCGTACTTCAAAGACCTCCTTCCACACAACATCGACGTGATGCACACTGAAAAGAATATCAGCAAGGCCCTTTTTGGTACATTGTTCGGCATAGATGGTAAGTCAAAGGATAATACTAAGGCTAGAGTCGATCTGCAGACTCTATGTGATAGACCATTACAAAACATGCGACAACATAAAGGAAAGCAGAACTGGACGAAGCCAAAGGCATTGTTCAATCTTGGAAGGCCAGCTATGAGGGAAATTATCTTGTGGGTGAAAATGCAGTTGATATTCCCCGATGGGTATGCAGCGAATCTAAAGAGGGGAGCGAGTCTTGAAAAATTGAAAATATTTGGTCCCAAGAGTCATGATTGGCACATATGGCTTGAGCGGGTAATGCCGGTGATGTTGCGTGGCTTTATCCCTGAGGATGAATGGTTAGTACTGGCAGAGCTGAGCTATTTCTTCCGTGTTCTTTGTGCGAAAGAACTATCCCCTGCCGTGTTAGATGACATGGAAAATTTGGTGCCGGAGTTGCTCTGCAAGTTAGAGAAGATCATTGCACCGGGCTTCTTTAATCCAATGCAGCATTTGATTTTACATTTCCTGACCGAGGCAAGATTGGGGGGGGGGGGGGGCATGCAAAATCCTTGGTGCTATGCAACTCAGAGGATGCAGATGATGCTTCGAGCAAAATGTAAAAATAAACGTAGAATTGAAGCATCGATGGCCGAGGCATTCTTTACTGAGGAGGCGGCAAACTTCGCGACAACACACTACGAAGCCAAAAATCATCATTTGCATAATCCGAAGCCTCGGTACAATGCTCGCGACCCTAAAAAAGGTGGATCCAACCTCAGCCTATTCAAAGGGAAGCACGCACCAGCCGGTGCTTCGAAACCAATAGTGTTGGATGTCGAAGAATGGCCGACCATTTCATTGTATATCTTCAACAACCTAACAAAAGTGCGGCCGTACATCGAGTAAGTTCTTGATACAGTGTTTCGCAACTTCTAATTCCTTTGAACTGCTCTTATTCCCGGATATTTGATACAGTTGATACGTCACCAAATTTTCGGATGGAGTGCTGATCCAAAAGGAGTACATTGAAGAGTATGAGCTTCTGGCAAAGCATGGTGGCGGCTATCCCGGTTTCATCTCTTGGTTCAAACAAAGGGTAATTACCATTAATAGACCATTTCATTTCTTGGTCTAATTTGCGGCTAATGCAACAATCCTTTCATACTAAATTTTTGTAGGCTAATTCAGAGTCTATGGACGCTAAATTGAGACAAGCAGCTAATGGTTTTGACTATAAGGTCCATTCATTTGAGAAATACGACATCAACGGGTATCTCTTTCGTACCTTTGGCAAAGAGCTATCTATGGCCGACCGAAAATCTACAAATTGTGGTGTCTCTGCTATCGGCGAAGGAGGTACCGAGTATTATGGAAGAGTGGAAGCAATTTATGAACTTCTATTCTATGGTGAAAACCCACCGAACGTCGTAGTCTTCAAATGTTATTGGTTCCATCAGAAGGAGACCAGAAGGACTCAGGAACATATAGGCTAGTCAAAATCAGACAAAGCACCCATTTAGATGTTCCCGATGTCTATATTACGGCTCAATGGGCGACCCAAGTTTTCTATCTATCGTGGGCCTACCAAACTAATGCAAATCTGAATGGTTGAGATGTCGTTTATGAAGTGCCGCCACGTGTTAGACCACCTCCCCCCAATGAAGAGGATTATGAACCTCACATTAACCCAGACACATATGAAGGAGAATTCTTCCAAGAAACATGTCTTTCCAAAAAAAAATGTTTCAAGAACCGCTCTACTTCACCCCGGAACATGGAAGTAGACAGGGATAGTGAATCCGACTTCACCCCTAAGCCGGAACCAGAAGAGGTTACTGCTATGGATGACCTGTCAATGCTTGACCGATTACAGAAAGGCCTTCCACATGTTGATGCCGCTGAACCCGATGAGCACGTCATTCATGACGACATGCGTGATAGTGATGATGATGATATGCATCTATTGATCCCGAAGCATATATAGACGATCCAGACTACTATTAGTTTGTATGCATCCCAACTTAAATTATATACATATTATTATTCATGTCATGTATTCAATTTTTTTTATGCTTCGTTAACTCTTTGTCATGGCAGATGTAGAAAGATGGTGGGCGTGGGTCAAGAGCGCTCCGCGGGTACGTCTTCGTCGGCGGCCCGCGGGAAGGGTACTTCCATTCCACCCATACCACTCCAGTGAGCATTGTTAGATAGTTTGGGGACACCGCCGGGCGCTTCTTTGTCGGCGTCGTTGCCCACCGGGACAGGAGGTCGGGGAGGGAAGAAGAGAGGAGGTAGATCAGGATGTGGCCGCGGGAGAGGTAGGCAGGCTGCTACACCTTCCTCGTCGCCACCCCCAGCTGATTCACCCGAGCACATGACTGCTAGGGTGGACCCGTATGAGGTGGAGGCTATGGGGACTCCGGATCACGAGCCTCGGATCGACAGGCCTTCGACCCACGAGACTCCGGTCCCAGAGGCTTCGGCCCACGAGACTTCAGGCCACGAGACTCCGAACCAGGCTACGTCCCAGGAGACGTCTGGATGGGGTACCTGGCCAGATCCGCCTGAGGGGCCGAGTGGCCATCCTGATGGTGGCGGGGATGAGTGTAATGATAGTGAGGGCGGGGTGGTTGAGGGGGCCACCATGTACCAGCATGGTGGTACACGGCTCCCGCTCCTGCTGGCGACCCGCGAGCAGAGGCCAATGATTAGGCCTGATGGGGAGAAGTAAGTGCATTTACTATTTTTGTACATTTTGCCTTCATGTTTCTTCAAATATCTAATGCGTTGGCCTTGTCATAATGCAGGGGTTGGGTACACGCCAGTGACGTCCGCAGGCCCAACACCGTCCTTGGTGTGCTTTGCTGGCAAAATTTCCTGGGGTTTGTCACGTTGCCCGATGAGGGTCAGCTTCCATAGCTAGTTTTGAGCTGGGAGCACTACTTGGCTGCCCCGGCCCCGCCGGAGGAGATGATCGACGGTGTCTTATGCCACATGAGGGTCGAGATGGTGATCAGAAGCTTTTGGGTAATTTCTCCTTTACACAATTAAAAATTAAAAATAGCTATTTATTGTACTAATCATTGTTGTCTCGTTTGATTGCAGACCTTCTACAGGTGTGAGGAGGGATACGAGGAGGATGCGGCAAAGGTTATCGATACTGAGTGCAAGCGCCTACTACAAAACTTATGACACCAGGCTCGGCCGCAGGCTGTTCGAGACTACTATGCCAAGCGTGGTATTAAGAAGGACAAGCCGTCGTGCCGGGCTAAGTTTCTGAAGAAGGATCAGTACATGAAGATAATTACCTATTCTTAAGGCATTGTACTTAGTTTCCTTGACTTGATTCATATGCGTAGCGCTCAAATTTCTATTTATATACTAACTTAGGTGCCCCGAGATGGTGTGCGGATAAGATGGATTGTTGGGAGGCGTTGGTGGATGAGTGGTGCACAGGCCGCTGGCGAGCCGTCCATGACAATGCCAAGGACCGGCGTGCCCAAATGGTTGGTGTGCCACACCATCAAGGCAGCGCCAACTTATTTCAGTTTGGGCGAAAATGGGTATGTGGTTTGCTTCATGATTCAAGCAATTCATTCTTCATGCTAGCTTGAGCCCTTTACTAATACTTTGTTCCTCTCTTTTAGGATCGACACAATAGCACAGAGGTGCCTGAGGTGTACGACCTCTATGCCCTGGCCAATACTGCCTCGTACAAGAAGGCCAAGGCATTCTCTGAGTCTGACCTCGATCATCCAGAGAATTTCACCAACATCTCCTCTCACCACAAGTTTGTGAGGTACAACTAGGTGGGGAAGGTGAGGAAATGGGAGGCGTTAACCCGAGCCAGCATCCTTTTGATCCAGAGCTGGTGATGATATCTGCTGGCGGGAGGCCCCATGGCTCATTAGCCATTGGAGATGGAGTGATACGTTGTCCTCTCACTCTCCCGGAGATCAAGGCGCGCCAAACAAGCTCTTGTCATGAGATAAGGACTCGTCCACGACCAGTCGATCTCGCCATCAAGCTTAGTTATACGTGCTCAGATATCTTTCCTCCATTACATTGTGTGTGGCCATCGATGATTACAATGCTAACGAGGAGTGGTATTGGAGGCTGCTCTTCAGACAAAGAGAGCGACAACCCAGGCGCTTCTGGAGGAGAGGGACTGTGTGGCGGAGGAGAAGGAACTGCAGGTGGAGGAGAAGATGGCTAGGTTGTTGGAGGAGGAGAGGGCACGGAATGACGCTGCTCACCGGGTCATGTACGAGCTCCTCGTGGTAATTTTCTTCTGCATATTAGCCAAATCATGCATGTAATATTTGTTTCATTACTAACTAATATGACTGACTCGTCAAAAATAAATGTGTAGTCTATGTGCAAGAAGACCGGTCAGACCCCTCGGCCGATGCCGGTCATTACTAGAGTGGGAACGGTGAGTTTCATTTGAATGGTCATTATTTACTAGTCTTAACATTTGAGTGTCATCATGCTAACGAGACTTTGCAAATGATCTTTGGTGCAACATAACTCCGGAGCCGCATCGCACAACCCTTCTCCAGGTGAAACCAGCTCGAGGAACCCCAGCGCATGACCTCCAGTAAGTTTTCTCTAGTCTTTTGCTTAACAAATATATACTTAGCTTCGTACATGCTTGTTAGCCCTTTTATGCCACATACTTAGCTTATTTTCCCCAAAAAAGACATACTTAGCTAATTATCCTCCAAAATGACATAATTAGCTTATTTAGTTCATTTATGACATAATTGGCTTATTCATTTCAAAAATGGCATAATAACCTTGGTTAGCTCATAAATAAGCTAAGTAGCTTATTTTCCTCCAAAATGGCATAATTACCTAAGTTACCTCTAAAATGACCTATACTTACATAAGTTAGCTCAAAAATGGCATAATTACCTAGGTTAGCACAAAAATGACCTATACTTACCTTATTTTCCTCCAAATTGACATAATAAGCTTAGTTAGCTCAAAAATGGCATAATTACCTACTCTAAAATGACTCAAATAAGGAATAAGAAGAAGAAAAACAAGGAAGAGGAGAAAAAAGAAAGAATAGAAGAAGAAAGAGAAGAAAAAGAAAGAATAAAAGAAGAAGAATGAGAAGGAAAAGGATAAAAAGATAGAATAGAAGAAGAAAGTTAGAAAAGGAGAGAAGAAGAAGAAAATATATTTTATTCTTCCTTTTTCTCTGTTTCTTTTTCTCCATCTTCTACTAAGTCGTATTCTTATTCTTATTCTTCTTCTTTCCTTCTTCTTCTTCTTCTTCTTCTTCTTCTAGTCTTCTTCTTCGTCTTCTTCTTCTAGTCTTCTTCTTCTAGTCTTCTTCTTCTTCTTCTAGTCTTCTTCTTCTTCTTCTTCTTCTAACTTTCTTACTCCAATTTTTGCAAGTTTGATTCACTTCATGGAAGCAGGCATTGATGGACTGCTAGTGTTTAGTTTTTGTTTTGATTTGTATTGATGAACAATGTGAAACTAGGTATGTATATATGGATGAACTCCGTGAAACTATGTATGTATTGGATCTTTTAATACCCTATGTGTTCTCTTGCATTGATGGACTGCTAGATGTTGGATACATGGGCTATGTTTGAGGTTGAAACTATATATATCATATATGTCTTTTGAAAATGCAGGGATATAACAGAAAACAGAAAAACAGTAACAATACAGGCTCTTTGCCGTCTGCCAGCAGACGACAAAGCCCTTTGCCGTCAGTAGGCGGACAGCAAAGGCGCCACATGGCAGCAACCTGTGCAAACTGGGAGCATCATGTCGGCCCATTTGGTCATTCTGCCGTCTGTTGGCAGATGGCAAAGACCAGCCTAGCAGACGGCAAAGACTTAGCAGAAGTGACGGTCAGCCACGGATCTACTGACGTCATTGGGATGACGGCAAAGTTTACCGTCTGCCGGCAGATGGCAAAGCCTGCCGTTGGCCACCTAATGGGGCTAACAGCTGTTCTTTGCCGTCCATGATCTTTGCCGTCAGCTTGGCCAGGAAAGCGGACGGCAAACCTCTTTGTCATCCGCTGACTTTATGCAGACGGCAAACAAAGTCATTATCATGACTTTCAGTGCCGGAAATGTTTGTCGTCCGTGGCAGACGACAAAGGTTTGTCGTCGGTGATCTTGTTCTTTGTCGTCTGCTATGGCAGACGGCAAATTACCTGATTCCTGTAGTGTAACTTCCATAATCGAGAAACATTTCCTTAGTCCTCTTCAGGTACCTAAGGATAATTTTGACCGTTGTCCAGTATCCACTCCTGGATCACTATTGAAATCCCCCTTGCCAGACTCATGGCAAGGCACACATCAGGTCTGGTACACAACATGGCGTACTTTATAGAGCCTATGGCTGACGCATAGGGAATGACTTTCATCCTTTCCCTTTCTTCTGCCATGGTCGGGCTTTGAGTCTGACTTAATTTCACACCTTGCAACATAGGCAAGAACCCTTTCTTTGCATGGTCCATTTTGAACTTCTTCAGAACTTTGTCAAGGTATGTACTTTGTGAAAGTCCTATTAAGCGTCTCGATCTATCCCTATAGATCTTGATGCCCAATATGTAAGCAGCTTCACCGAGGTCTTTCATTGAAAAATTCTTATTCAAATATCCTTTTATGCTATCCAGAAATTCTATATCATTTCCAATCAGCAATATGTCATCCACATATAATATCAGAAATGCTATAGAGCTCCCACTCACTTTCTTGTAAATACAGGCTTTACCGTAAGTCTGTATAAAACCAAATGCTTTGATCACCTCATCAAAGAGTATATTCCAACTCCGAGATGCATGCACCAGTCCATAGATGGATCGCTGGAGCTTGCACACTTTGTTAGCACCCTTAGGATCGACAAAACCTTCTGGTTGCATCATATACAACTCTTCTTTAAGAAACCCGTTAAGGAATGCAGTTTTGACGTCCATTTGCCAGATTTCATAATCATAAAATGCGGCAATTGCTAACATGATTTTAACAGACTTAAGCATCGCTACGGGTGAGAAAGTCTCATCGTAGTCAACCCCTTGAACTTGTCGAAAACCTTTTGCGACAAGCCGAGCTTTATAGACAGTGATATTACCATCAGCGTCTGTCTTCCTCTTGAAGATCCATTTATTCTCAATGGCTTGCCGATCATTGGGCAAGTCCACCAAAGTCCACACTTTGTTCTAATACATGGATCCTACCTCAGATTTTATGGCCTCAAGCCATTTGTTGGAATCTGGGCTCATCATAGCTTCTTCATAGTTCGTAGGTTCGCTATTGTCCAACAACATGACTTCCAGAACAGGATTACCATACCACTCTGGTGCGGAACGTGTTCTGGTCGACCTACGAGGTACAGTAGTAACTTGATCTAAAGTTTCATGATCATCATCATTTGCTTCCTCTCTGGTTGGTGTAGGCATCACGGGAACATTTTCTCTGATGTGCTACATTCCAATTCCAGAGAAGGTACAACTACCTCATCAAGTTCTACTTTCCTCCCACTCACTTCTTTCGAGAGAAACTCCTTCTCTAGAAAGGAATCATTCTTAGCAACAAAGATCTTGCCTTCGGATCTGTGGTAGAAGGTATACACAATAGTTTCTTTTTGGGGTATCCTATGAAGACGCACTTCTTTGCTTTGGATTCGAGCTTATCAGGTTGAAGCCTTTTGACATAAGCGTCGCATCCCCAAACATTAAAAAACGACAACTTAGGTTTCTTGCCAAACCATAGTTCATACGGTGCCATCTCAACAGACTTAGACGGTACCCTATTTAATGTGAATGCTGATGTCTCTAATGCATAACCCCAAAATGATAAAGGCAGATCGGTAAGAGACATCATAGAATGCATCATATCTAATAAAGTACGGTTATGACGTTCGGACACACCATTACGCTGTGGTGTTCCAGGTGTCATGAGTTGTGAAACAATTCCACATTGTCTTAAATGAAGGCCAAACTCGTAACTCAAATATTCACCTCCGCGATCGGATCGTAGAAATTTTATTTTCTTGTTACGATGATTTTCCACTTCACTCTGAAATTCTTTGAACTTTTCAAATGTTTCAGACTTGTGTTTCATCAAATATATATATCCATACCTACTCAAATCATCTGTGAAGGTCAGAAAATAACGATACCTGCCATGTGCTTTAACACTCATTGGACCGCATACATCGGTATGTATTATTTCCAATAAGTCATTAGCTCGCTCCATTGTTCCGGGGAATGGAGTTCTAGTCATCTTACCCATGAGGCATGGTTCGCAAGCATTAAATGATTCATAATCAAGTGATTCCAAAAGTCAATCCGCATGGAGTTTCTTCATGCGCTTTACACCAATATGACCTAAACAGCAGTGCCACAAGTATGTTGCACTATCATTACCAACTTTGCATATTTTGGCATCAATATTATGAATATGTGTATCACTACGATCGAGATTCAACAAGAATAGCCATTCACTAAGGGTGCATCACCATAAAAGATGTTACTCATATAAATAGAACAACCATTATTCTCTGACTTAAATGAATAACCGTTTTGCAATAAACAAGATCCAGATATAATGTTCATGCTCAACGCTGGCACCAAATAACAATTATTGAGGTCTAAAACTAATCCCGAAGGTAGATGCAGAGGTAGCATGCCGACGGCAATCACATCAACCTTGGAACCATTCCTGACGCGCAGCGCCACCTCGTCCTTAACCAATCTTTGTTTATTCCGCAGCTCCTTTTTCGAGTTACAAATATGAGTAACCGAACCAGTATCAAATACTCAGGCGCTACTATGAGCATTAGTAAGGAACACATCAATAACATGTATATCAAATATACCTTTGTTCACTTTGCCATCCTTCTTATCCGCCAAACACTTGGGGCAGTTCCGCTTCCAATGATCATTTCCTTTGAAGTAGAAGCACTCAGTTTCAGGCTTGGGTCCAACTTTGGGCTTCTTCACAGGAGCGGCAACTTGCTTGCCATTTTTGTTGAAGTTCCCTTTCTTTCCTTGCCCTTTTTCTTAAAACTGGTGGTCTTGTTAACCATCAACACTTGATGTTCTTTCTTGATTCTACCTCCGCGGCCTTAAGCATTGCGAAGAGCTCGGGAATTGCTTTCTCCATCCCTTTCATATTATAGTTCATCACGAAGCCTTTATAGCTTGGTGGCAGTGACTGAAGAACTCTATCAATAACATTCTCAGCTGGAAGATCAATTCCCAACTGAGTCAAGTGGTTGTGGTACCCAGACATTCTGAGTATGTGTTCACTGACAGAACTGTTCTCCTCCATCTTACAGCTAAAGAACTTGTTGGAGACTTCATATCTCTCAACCCGGGCATTTTCTTGAAATATTAACTTCTGTTGTTGGAACATCTCATATGCTCCATGGCATTGAAAACGCTTTTGAAGTCCCGGTTCCAAGCCGTAAAGCAAGGCACACTAAACTATCGAGTAGTCATCAGATCGAGCCTGCCAGACATTCATAACATCTGCATAAGCTCCTGCAGCAGGTCTGTCACATAGCGGTGCATCAAGGACATAATTCTTCCGTGCAACAATGAGAATAATCCTCAAGTTACGGACCCAGTCCGTGTAATTGCTACCATCATCTTTCAACTTAGATTTCTCTAGGTACGCATTAAAATTCAAGGGAACGGTAGCACGGGCCATTGAACTACAACATAGATTTGCAAAATAAACTATTAGGACTATGTTCATGATAAATTTTTAGTTCAATTAATCAAATTACTAATGAACTGCTTAAATCAACATCCCTCAAGTTGTCTAAGTAATACATGATCCAAATCAACTAACCCATGTCCGATCATCACGTGAGATGGGGTAGTCTTCAATGGTGAACATCTCCATGTTGATCATATCTACTATGTGACTCACGTTCGACCTTTCGGTCTCCAGTGTTCCGAGACCATGTATGTACATGCTAGGCTCGTCAAGTTTGACCCAAGTATTCTGCATGTGCAAAACTGGCCTACACCTGTTGTATGTGAACGTAGAATCTATCACACCCGATCATCATGAGGTGCTTCGAAACGACAAACTTTAGCAACGGTGCATACTCAGGTAGAACACTTTTATCTTGAAATTAAGTGAAGGGATCATCTTATAATGCTACCGTCGTTCTAAGCAAAATAAGATGTATAAAGGATAAACATCACATGCAATAAAAATATGTGATATGATATGGCCATCATCATCTTGTGCTTTTGATCTCCATCTCCAAAGCAATGGCATGATCTCCATCGTCACCGGTGGCCGGCACGACACCTTGATCTCCATCGTTGCGTCGGGGTCGTCTCGCCAACTATTGCTTCTACAACTATTGATAACTCATAGTGATAAAGTAAAGCAATTACATGGCGCTTAGTGATTGACACGCAGGTCATACAATAATTAAAGACAAACCTAAGGCTCCTGCCGGTTGTCGTACTCATCGACATGCAAGTCGTGAACTTATTACAAAACATGATCATCTCATACATCAACATATATCATATATCACGTCTTGACCATATCACATCACAACATACCCTGTTAGACGTCATCTACTTCATTGTTGCAAGTTTTACGTGGCTGCTACAGGCAACTAGCAAGAACCGTTCTTACCTACGCAAAATCACAACAGTGATTATCAAGTTGCTATTTAACCTTCTGCAAGGACCGTCGTTAGCCAAATTAGATTCAACTAAAGTAGGAGAAACAGACACCCGCCAGCCACCTTTATGCAAAACAAGTTGCATGTCAGTCGGTGGAACCAGTCTCATGTTCGTGAACATGTAAGGTTGGTCCGGGCCGCTTCATCCCACAATACCGCCGAATCAAAATAAAACATAGGTGGTAAGCAATATGAACATCACCGCCCACAACTCCTTTGTGTTCTACTCATGCATATCATCTACGCATAGACCTGGCTCATGATGCCACTGTTAGGGAATGTTGAATGGAAAACAAAAAATATCTACGCACACACAAGATCTATCCATGGAGATGCATAGCTACGAGAGGGGGAGAGCATCTACATACCGTTGTGGATCACTAAGCGGAAGCGTATATAACACGGTTGATGTAGTCATACTCTTCACGATCCGATCATGATCCAATCGATCTAGTGCTGAACGGACGGCACCTCCGAGTTAAGCACACGTACGGCTCGATGACATCTCCTCCTTCTTGATCCAGCAAGCGGGAGAGGAGAAGTAGATGGGATCACAACCAACACGACGGCGTGGTGGTGATGCTGGTGGTGGAGCACCGACAATGCTTCGCTAAGCGTCGCCGGGACTAGGCGGTGGAACTACGGAGTAACGGGAGACAGAGGGGCGCCAAGGCTCTGAGTGTCCTCTTGGGGCACCCCCTCCCCTCTATATATAGGTGGAGCGGTGTGGGGAACAGCCCCTCCAAACCCTAGGGCGCAGCCAAGGGGGGAGGAGGTGGAATCCTAGTCCTCCTCCTTCCCATCCATCCAAAGGTGGACTTTCTACCTTTCCCAACTGCATGGGCCTTGAGGGACTTGTGTGTGCCTGGCCCAATAAGGCCATGGCGCCTCCCCTTAACCCATGCTGACCCTTGGGACGTGGTGGAACCCTTGGTGGACTTCCGGACTCCACTAGAAGTTTTCATAACCATCTGGAAGCTTCCCGGTACAATACCGAATAAACTGAAACTTTTTCTGGAACCCTGAAAACAACTTTTCATATATAAATCTTTACCTCCTGACCATTCCGAGACTCCTCGTGACGTCTGGGATCTCATCCCGGACTCCGAACAACATTCGGTTACCAATCATCAAATATCCCAATACTACTCTAGCGTCAACAAACGTTAAGCGTGCGACCCTGCGTGTTC
Organism: Thinopyrum elongatum; assembly: GCA_011799875.1. Classification (NCBI taxonomy): domain Eukaryota; kingdom Viridiplantae; phylum Streptophyta; class Magnoliopsida; order Poales; family Poaceae; genus Thinopyrum; species Thinopyrum elongatum. Next base: position 109,527,654 of record CM022303.1, read on the forward strand.
GGGAATCATGTAGTCATGACCGAGACACCTCTCCGGTCAATAACCAATAGTGGGACTTGGATGCCTATATTGGTTCCTACATATTCCACGAAGATCTTTTATCGGTTGAACCATGATGTCAAGGATTCGGTTAATCCCGTATGCAGTTCCCTTTGTCCGTCGGTATGTTACTTGCCCGAGATTCGATCGTCGGTATCTCATACCTAGTTCAATCTCGTTACCGGCAAGTCTCTTTACTCGTTCTATAATACAAGATCCCATGACTAACTCCTTATTCACATTGCTTGCAAGCTTCTTGTGATGTTGTATTACCGAGAGGGCCCAGAGATACCTCTCTGTCAAACGGAGTGACAAATCCCAGTCTCGATCCATGCCAATCCAACAGACACCCTCAGAGATACCTGTAGAGCACCTTTATGATCACCTAGTTACGAAGTGGCGTTTGATAGAACACAAGGTATTCCTCTGGTATCCGGTAGTTGCATGATCTCATGGTCGAAGGAACAACTACTTGACATGAAGAAAGCTATAGCAAATAACTTAAATGATCTGATGCTAAGCTTATGGTTGGGTCTAGTCTATCACATCATTCTCCTAATGATGTGATCCCGTTATCAAATGACAACTCATGTCTATGGTTAGGAAACCTTAACCATCTTTGATCAACGAGCTAGTCAAGTAGAGGCTTACTAGGGACATAGTATTTGTTTATGTATTCACACATGTATTTAAGTTTCCGGTCAATACAATTCTAGCATGAATAATAAACCTTTATCATGAACAAGGAAATATGATAAGAACCAATTTATTATTACCTCTAGGGCATATTTCCAACATAGGCATGCCACAAGGACATCACAAAGGATTTCCCATGCCGCTACCTAGCATGATTTCATGTGTTGCCTTGCTGATCTGCAATTTCCGGCAATGAAAGCCTAGCAGAGCAATAAATTTCTCGAATATTGCTCGCGTGCCAGAAAAATGTGGGGACGTGGCACGTGTCATGCGGTTGCCCCCTTTTAGAGCACGAGAAGTTTCGAGGCCAACGGATCAATAGGACCCGCACTTCCTGCACAAACCGGACACGTTCCCTCCCGATACCCAGAGACTAGCTCGGAGACGGTGCGGTTTACAAGACAGCCTCAGGGGAGGCTTACTCGAAACACGCCCAAACTTTTACCACACCCTACAGGGGCCATGTGATGACACCATGCCAGATCCCGAGCAATCCTACAATCGTACGATTTTCCGAGGATTTCAACGGTTGCATCAGGAATGACACCGCGAGGTACTTTCGGTAACCCGGTGGTAGGGCATGCCCCTCCCTCATCTGTGCATGGCCTAGGCATGCCACAAGGACATACAAAGGATTTCCCATGCCTCTACCGGGCATGATTTCATGTGCCATCTTGCTTATTTGCAATTTTCGGCGATGAAACCCTAGCAGAGCAATAAATTTCTCAAATATTGCTCGCGTGCCCGAAAAATGCGGGGGCGTGGCACGTGTCATGAGGTTGACCCCTTTTAGAGCACGAGAAGTTTCGAGGCCAACGGAGCAACATGACTCGCCTTCCTGCACAAACCGGACATGTTCCCTCCCGATACTCAGAGACTAGCTCGGAGACGGTGATAATAGTTGAATTAGTAAAAAAAAATGCCGGCATCCACCATTAAGAAGATGGCCTATCACTTTGAATCTTTGCCCGAAACCGGACATGTTCACCTGTCTCGCGCAGAGAAGATTCAAAGTGATAGTTCATCTCCTTAATAAGAGTGTAATGAATACCGAAGCTTATTGCATCTGGACTATCCCACTATTTAAACAGGTTATGTTGCTTGTCTCTAGGCGAGGTGGGACTAAACTTTGATGGTTGCCTCATCTTTACCGAGAGCTATGCTCAGCAACTGTTCCTTTGGCGAGAGCCACTCTCGGTACAGGTACTTTCGGATCATAAAATTAATATATATTCATAATTGTGGACACCAAAGTTTAATTAAATTGTTGGACTATAGGACAATGTAAAGAGGTAGGCGAGGTGGAACAAAATAGGCAACCGTTAGTTTTCCGAGTGCTGCTCTTGGTAAAGAAGTCAAACCGTGGCCGTGCCATTAACTGGCTCCGGATGTGCCACGTGGCATAATGTTGCCGTGCGGCTCTGCTCGGCTCTCGGAAAAAAGTGCCTTTGCCGAGTGCTGCCTTGTTGCCGAGTGGTACTCTCGGCAATATCATGTGTTTGCCGGGATGCTTCTTTTTCTGAGTAACACTCTCGGCATCTCTTACTTTGCCGAGTGCCCGTGTTTTGCCTCTCGGTGAAGACCATGACACCCGGTGTATATGAAATTTCCAGTAGTGGTATGTACAGAAGTCGTCTAGTATTTGTCATGAAAGCTGCGTAACGTGCACTCCAGCAGAGCTAGTCCTTTCTTCGTACAAAAGTCATCCACAGTTAGGTAGACGTACGCCTCCTAGTCCTATTGATCAATGAGTAGTTCAAGTGTTCAACCACCTCCATGTTTCGTTGTCGTCAGTTATGGGCTGCATGAAAACGATGCCATTGTCGCTGAAAGAATATTCCTTTTGCAGGAATGATGAAAGAATTATTCCCTCGGATCGAAAATAAGTGTCGTGGTTTTAGTTCAAATTTGAAATAGAACCACGACACTTATTTTCCAATGAAGGGAGTAGTAGTTAATTACACAAGAGAATGCATGCATAGCAGGGAGAGTAAATCTCTACTCCTAATGGTGCAGTTGATAGTCTCCGCCGGTCAATTTTCGTCCCACCAGAGACGGTTTTTTTTCGTCCTCCAGAAAATCGAACCAAACCTCGTAGCCATGCCTACAGGTAACAGGTAGTCCCCTCGCAAGCAACAGAATCGGACAAAAATAAACCTACGAAGAAAAACCAGCAAAAAAAAACCCTCCACGACCCGCACGCAGGAACGAGCGAGGCCTCCAGGTCCAGGGTGCCAACCTCTCTTTCTCTCTCGTCTCCCACCCTCACCCTCCCGATCTGGTCGCCGCCCACCCTCACCCTCCCGATCTCGTGAGCTACAGGGGAAATCGGCCTCCAGAATCGCCACCACCGATGCCGCTCAGTTCCCCTCCGCAACCTGCCACTTGCGACGGACCGAGGACGCCGATGTGGGCTCGACGCAGCCACCCGGAGCTACTTCGCCCTCGACGTCGAGGAGGGCGTGGGCCTGATCGAGCTCCCGGCCGCCCTCCTACTCTACAGACTATCTCTATCCTCAGTCGTAGGCTCCTCGTGCTTCCTCCCCTGCGCCGTCACCCAATGGTCTCCACCAGCGCCGTGTGCCCCCAAGAAAATGGCGGCCTTGGATGAAAACGTGCGGCTCGATCGACCTTGAGAAGATCCCCATCAACGCGGACTCCCCTATGTAAGTCCCCAATTCCCCTCCCTTCTCCCTTCCCTCGATCCAAATCTCGTACCCACAGATCTAGATCACGGCCATAGGGAAACCAACAACGAGAAGAAGCGGCTCGCCGAGATATGCCATGTTGACTTCTCCTTTTGTCGTCAATGGAGGCGCCACGAAGGCCAAGAAGAAGGTCCCAACAGCCCTGGCCATGGCAGGGCCTCATGTAGAGCCTGAAGTAGGTGCAGCAGAAGCTCACCGTCATCCTCACCTCATCATCATAGTCCGTCCTTGCACATACAAAAAACAGACATTTATTTCTGATTATGGTCGACGTGAATAATGATGTTGCTACGGGCCTATTTTTTTTCTGATTATGGTCCTTTCAGTATTGATTCTTGCTTGTATATTATGAATTAAGTTCCCCTGGTTAGAAGTAACCATCAGTTCTTTCTACTTTCTGAAGAACTAGCATTCTTTTCTCTTTATTTTTTTCGTCCATATTAAATTGTTTGGCACAAACATACATCTGAAATAAATGCAAGTCTATATCAAGTACTGAGATTAAGATGGATGGGAGGTCACGGATGCTGGGTCGGAATTTGAATGCTAATGCCTTCACTACTTTGTTGTGCTGTTTATCTTACACGGTTATGAGTCCGGTGTGTGGATCGGTCATCGGTGAAAGCGGCCGCCTAATTTCAGAGTTCTTCCTTTGTTCTCCCAGGACCAAACCAACGATCAATGTGTGGTGAGAATGACAGCAGTATGCACCACATTTGCAGTCTTAACTACATGGTAAGCTTTACTAAACTGAAACTTGTCCAAACGTTTGCAACCAACGTTGGAAAAATTTATCAGGTTGCAGTTTTGTGGCCGTGTCGAATCGCTTTTATACTTAATACTTTTGATGGGTCGTACAAGCTGGTTGAACTGCCACTGGTTGCTACAACCTACAAATATACAGATCTTCATTATATGACTCACTATATATGAACTTCTCAGTGCATAAATTGTGTTTTTAGACAATTCAGTGTAGAAATTGGTGTGCTATAACAGTGAGACTGTTCTATATATTGCTATCCAGTCCAGATTTGACATTTAGTTTCCATAACCTTTATTTTTCTGTTATTATTAAGGACAACATGCTAATTTCTCTAATCCACTCTTATTGTAATGTTATGATTTTGTTTCTAGGTTAGTAAAACTTTCTATTCAGCTCAAAGAGGTCCTGCAGTACAGCCTAGGAAATAAAGGCGAGTCAATTCGGTGAGGATAAACTGGATTGCCTTCTATTGTGGCTGGTCAAACTATTTTTTGAAACACCACCACCACCTACATGCTTTTTTCTTCCTTTTCTTTCTAATAGAGCGCTGATTGTACCTACTTAGAAATGTTAGTGGATGCATCCAAGTCTGATTTGGCACTTCTTTCTTAAGCTGAATGGAGAGGTCATATTTAGCTATAAGTTGTTTGCTACTGTATTTCTTTAGTTCCAATTAATTGTATTTGATTTTAAAGTTCTACAGCCAAATGATAGTTCAGAGAGAGTACATGTTGTTACTCCACTTATTTAAAAACTACCAGAGAGAGTACATGTTGTTACTCCACTTATTTGACTAAATGATGCAAATGCTTTCCCCATAGGATAACTTGACAATTTGTCGAGAGAAGTGATAAAAACCATCAAGCTTAAAGAGCAAAAGTTTGAGCACTGAAACGGTGAGTTCAGATGCCATGTAGTTCATAGTCTATGTGCAACGGCTCTTTAATTTGACTGAAGCAAATGTGATTTCTGGTTCTACCAAATTATTTTATTTTTTTGTGCAACACAAGTATCTTTATTTGACCTTGTTTCCTTAGACTATGAAGAGGTTAGAAGAAAAAGGTGCTGATTGTTGTATTGTCACATTGTACATCATAATCATTGTTGTGTATGTTTTTGCATACATACATCAATGATGTACATAGACAGAAGAAGTCTTAACAGAGAGCTATTTCAAAACAAGATGAGGAGAGCCTCAATGATTTAAACAGTAAAATACTAACCTGCACATGATCATATAATGTACGGATCACAGGCTGGCTAAACCCTTCTTTCGAGTCTCCTAACATTGTCTACTTAATTTTCAGTCTCCTAACATTGTTTCATTACATATGCCCTTTTATTTGTGTGAAGTTGTTGAGAATTTTCTTTGATTCTTTATTTTAGCAGTGTAAAAAAGGAGTATGGGTAATGTTTGGTTCCATGCAGGTCCAAGGAAGGATCAGAAGCAAATCATAACCCTACCGGCCACCTCCTAGGTTGGGCACTGCTGCCACTATTGAAGTATCCATTGCCTCCGCTAGGCGTCACCGTCTTAGTTGCAAGGCACAGATTGCACCACGTGCAATGTCTTGCTATGCATGGCCACTGATGTCAAAGGTGGGTTCCAGTTTGACGACCTCTCGACCGAGTCTCCATGCATGATTTGCATATTTCCTGTATTTTATCCATCTGCAGTTATACTATCTTGCAAGTATGGCTTATCCTGGTTGATGTCATGTTGCTTTGATAGTTGTGTATTGCTCCTAATAGTGGCATATCCTGCATCCATCTGTTGATTTGGTTCAGGACGATTCCTGTCATAGATAAACTTTATTTTTTCTTCTTATGTGCCAAGATGATTTACTAACTTTAGCTCTGAATGTCATGCTCCATTGATTTTATGGTGCTTTCACATGGGTTAATTGGCAGACTATTGTATACGGGAAGCTACACATTTTCTGATCCATTCTTGTGCCTAATGGCAGGCAAGTTTGCACTTAAAAGTGGATAGGTTGAATGAACTGTTGAGAGGAGCCAATGCTTGCATATGAGTATTTTCTTGCCTATTTGCTTGATTATTTAATTGAATGGATAATTGTGTCTCCTCAATATTGTTTCGTATAATTGTCCTAAGTCAACTGAATTAGTGATCTAAATCAATTGATATTTTTTGAAGCTTCAAGCTTTATTTCTTGTGTTTCATGACATCAATTGTTTGTGCAAATACAAGATTTATTTCTTGTAATGTACGATAGTAGGGATTAGTGCATTACTGCCACACACTGATGTGATCATCCATGTCTGCTGAGGTGCCTTAGGTTTGTGATGCTGAAGTTGTCGTACATATGCAATTTTTTCTGTTATTCTTTCACCAAAATGTTATTAACCATGCGAAACTTTTTGCTTCTCTTTTATCTGATTCTATTTGTAGACCAAGCGATTTATTTATGATAGCGAATTTCTGGTGTACATGTGAATATCTCATGTCTATAGTCAGTACACCTCCCTGAACAAGATCAGAGTATTGTATGAACAAGCATGGTTTGTAGTATGATCTACTTATCATTAGTTCATGATACCTAGATGTATGATATCCAGTCTGCCAATTTGGTCGCAGAACTTGCTATTTATAATCTCCTAATGAAATGTTATGATTTGTATGGTATAGGAATGAAAATACTTTCAGATGTCAAAGAACATTGAAAGCATCTAACTATACTCGCAAAAAGCATATCAATATGCATTTTAGTAAATTGCCAAAATACTCTTTTCAGTATAAAATGTCATCTTAAAAGATGGAATTGTATCTTTTTTGGGTGACTGTTGGGTTGACTGATTGTTCACTAATCATTCTTCGAGGGATTCCTTGCCGCCACACTTATCATCGCCTCCCAACATGTCACTTTCAGGTGGGCATCATCACAGCTGCCATATAGGAGAACTCCCTATCGTTGATATGCTCAACGGCGGTGACATGCCTAGAGCAGTGCATAAAATCGCAGGAGAAGTCACAGGCTGTGGGGCTTTGCGGAGACTTCCCGCCACCAAGACGAGCCTCCCCATTTTGTAATTCTCTTGGCCCTCTCTACCATGCCTTGCATTTTTTTCCAGATCTGCTAGGATTATTCACTACCGCCTCCACTGAAACGTTCGGACGGCTTGGTCATGCAGAAGCCACAGATAGTGTTTTTACAAAATCTTGCTAATAATCATATGACCTGGCTCCCAGAATATGTGTATTTGTATGTGCCAAATTAAGGTTGCCCATGTAATTGTTTGCGTATTCATTACAACCAGTATGTTTGCTTATTCTAGGTTTGCATTTTTGTGCTATTTTGTTAGTTCTCAAGAATTCTAAATATTTTTTGTTTTCATCTTCCGATTGCGGTATTCACATAAAGGCTGAACAACATTTATCATTTGTTCTTTTAATATGGTAGTGTTTCTAATTCATTTATTTAAATATTATGCATCTTTTCCAATCTGTGTGGACTGAGGGCGGGTAGTTATATTTACATATACCTACATTGTTTCTCGTAGGAACGCATTAGTAGGACCTCAAGAAGCCCATCGTCGCACCGCCCTGGGTCGTCAAGTCTCCGTTGCCGTCATATTTGTTCAACATCAAATTAAATGAATCCAGAAATCAAGTGATAGTTTGGTCATAGTGGATTGAATTGGGAAGCCATCAAGTTATGCACTATTCTCGTGATGGGTTTTTGGTATGTTTCGGTTCATAATTAGCTTGGTGATCTGCATTAGTCGTGGTTTGCTACTGATTCTTTTTTGGTTCAGTTATATCTATCTTTGACTATTCAACTCCATGAATGAATCCATGTACATGTCTTTACTTTCCTGTTCTGTCAGAGCACACATATTGAGTTGTGCGGGACATGTCGAGTATACCTATTGAGTTGTGCAGGTTAATGTCTATCTCTATGTGTACAGTAGCCCGTGGCAACGCACGGGCGTTGTACTAGTACTAATAGTCTCTAGCTCATTGGATTGTCACCTGATTAGATAGCAGATCGCAAGTAGGAGTACTTGATACTATTACTTGGATAAGTTGTGAGGACATACAAGTTTCTTAATTCGGACAAGCAGACAGCTTCATAAAGAAAGACCCCATTAACCAGTGCAGGCACCTGTCTATGTCTGCCAGCTCTCCTATTCCTGTTTGTGTCAAGATAATGACCGGGAGAGCTAGAAAGAGAGGTAATAATGGGAGAGACAAAAGCTGGTTTTCCAAGGGTCGGTGTCGCAGCAAACAGGGCACCGCAGTCGCAGTGGATTTCATGAAATCCATTTCCAGACAACTCAACTGATGGTTAGGCAAGTCCCTGTGGCTATGAGGTGCTTGCTGCTCCTGGCTGTGTCCCTTGTGGCCGGACCATGGAAACAGCCCGGGGATGCCCCGCCACTGGTGCCGGCGGTCATGCTGTTCGGTGACTCGTTGCTTGACATAGGCAACAACGACTACATCCACACTGTGGCCAAGGCAAATTTCCCTCCATACGGTAGGGACTTTGAAGACCATATGGCCACAGGGAGATTTTGCAACGGCAAGGTCATCAGCGATTTCATAGGTTAGTCGCAGTCTTACTCGATCGATCTTGTCAGATAGACGCATCCCTGAAGTATTGAAGTCTTGATCTTGTGTTACAATTTTTGTGATTGGTTTTAGGTGAAGCGCTAGGGTTTACTAGCTCCCCCTTTGCATATCGGTAATCGTTTGGGAACGGCGTGCCGGCCGAATGCTCGACCGGTCGCGCCGCGTCACGCACCCTCTAGATCGATCCACGTGTGCATACAGGGTCCACCTCACCGCCTCCCCGCGTCCTCTTAACCCTTTTCTAGTCGACGCAGCCACTCGTACACAATTCCTTTCCCCAATCTATCTAATCCCAATCTTCTCGCCTCCGCCACCACTTCTTACCGGCCATGGCCAGCCACGCGCAAGTCAATCTTTGCCGGCAAGCTGTCCTGCCACAGTGCTCGTGTAGCTGCTACCTCCCCCATGGATGCTGTCCTGCTGCGGTGCTCGCACACTCCTACCCCCGGGATGCGGGGGGGCTGGCGGCCATGAGACAGTTTCTGAAACGGCCATGGCGCTGACCATCAATCCATCGGTGCTGCGAACTAGCAGCTGCCGGTGATGGAGACGACGTGCTACGGTGCTACAACTGGCTGTTTTGCTCGAACCATGCCGCGAAAAGCTGCAACCAGCTTTGCCAGCGATGGAGACGACGCGCTACGGTGCTACAACCACCTGGCCTTTTTGCTGGAATCGGCCAGCGAAAAAGCTGCATCCACACCAACCAGCGTTTGTTGGAACCGGATTTTTTTGTTTTGTTACAACCAGCAAGTTTTTTTGCTGGATCAGTTTGATGCTTTGTTACAATCGTCGGTGGTGACGACATGTTTTTTCTGCTGGAAGCGGCAACATTTTTTGCTGGAACAGTGTTTGTTTTTTGCTACCACGCGATTTCTTGTTTTGCTGAAATGGGCACAAAATTGTTGCAATTTTGCTGCCACCGGCGCTTTGATTTGCTGGAATTGGCACCAGTTTTTGCTACCACGGTCATTTTTGGGTTGCTGGAACAACACCCAATTTTCCATTTTTTTGCTACCACTTGCCTTTCAGTTTGCTGGAACCAGTTGATTTTTTTGCTACCACTGTTGCTTGCTGGGAGCCATGGCGTGGTCTCCATTGATTCTGCAGGGGACGAGGGGGAGAAGGGGGGGGGGGGGGGGGGGGGGGCACTGGTGAGGGGCACGCGGGTGGCTACTGTTGACGGCGAGGGGACGGACGCGCACTGCACGATTCAGCAGGGGTGGGGGCATCCGCCATGGCTCCCTATGTTTTTTTTTCTCAGCTCAAAAAGGCGACCAGCGATGGCGGCGACCGAGGACAGCATCGACGGCGAGGCAAGCCGGCGGGGGTGGGCGTCAAGGCAATGACTGTCTAGGAGGTGGGCGGAGCTGCGTGGTGGCCAGAGAAAGACGACGAAGAGAAGGCACGCACGCGGAAGGGGATAAAGCGGTTTGTGGATAAGGATCTGACGCCCCATATAAACGGAATCGGATGGCTGGGGTGCGGCCGGCCGAAATTTGGGCCGGCGCGCCGGCGCCTATCACTGCCCTTGCATATCTCAGTCCGGAGGCGTCGGGGGAGATTCCTCTTAGTGGAGCAAACTTTGCATCTGCCCAATCCGGTTATTACGATGAAACGGCACATACGTATGTAAGTATATATATTACGGATTCGTAAATGAGAATTAAAATGTCTCATGTCACTTCTAGGCCATTTGATTTTACGTCGGATTTTTTTTTCCTTTTTCGTTTGTTTGATTTTTAGATGAGAGTTATTTAATTCTTATTTAAACGGGAGCTAACCACACCTTACTTTCATATGCTTTAATATTACATCTGCTCTTGACTTTCCCCTTAAATAAAATCTTGATTCGCCATAGTTATCAACTCATTGGTCACACAAGGCTGGATTACCTTTGTATATGACAATAATATTTTTTCCACTTTCATTGAGCATAAAATGATGTCTAACTTGGACAGATTGTGTGACGCAGAACGTTGTCCCTTTGTCCCAACAATTAGAGCATTTCAAAGAGTACCGACATAAGCTGGTAGTGCTAGTTGGGAGCAGCAAGGCTCAATCTATCATCTCAGACTCGCTCTATATCATCAGTGCTGGTTCAAATGATTATCTCTTCAACTACTACATCAACCCTTTCATTTATATGTCCCCAGACCAGTTCTCTGACCTCCTTATCGGCATCTTCAATAACACGGTGGCGGTGAGCAGCATGAAAGATGCAATTTTGGTCCATGTGATTATGATCATGAGATTCTCAAACCTTGAACTACCTGTAGGAACTTTATGGCATGGGAGCTCGGCGCATCGGTGTTTTCTCTTTGCCAAGTTTTGGTTGTGCTCCCTTAACAATCACGGTGTTTGGCCATGGGGGTAACGACACGTGTGTAACGAGGCTCAACAATGACGCCAGTTGGTTCAACCAAAAGTTAAACGCATCCGTTGACTTGCTGTCAAAGCGGTACCACGATCTCAAGATTGTGGTTCTCGATTTGTACACACCTCTGTACAACCTCGTGACCTCTCCTGGCTCACAAGGTAAGATTATAGTAGTATTTCAAGGCGTTTGATCCAGCTGATCAGCTATGTATGCATTTTGGCGCCAGGGTTCACTGAGTCGAGGCGAGCATGCTGTGGGACAGGGACGGTAGAAGCTACGGTGTTTCTCTGCAATCCCATCTCAATCAGGACTTGTCAAAACGCAACAACGTACGTGTTCTGGGATTCTGTCCACCCCACAGAAGCAGCAAACAAAGTTATCGCGGATTCCCTCGTCGAGGGCATCGACCTGCTTGTTATGTAAATCATATCGCTGGGAGTAGCCATGCTGCAAGGGGTAAGGGACAGAGGCACTGCCCTTTCTACCTAATATTGCATACGGCATAGATAGTACACGCCCTCGTTGAAAGTACTGCTGGTTCGTTCACACTGAAAACACTATTTATATGTTTGCTCTTAAGTGTGTCATACATGTCAGCTATGGACCCTATCAGCCAAGAATGGTTTGTGTTAAATAGCTCAAAGTTATTGGTGCTAAGAACCAATTTTTTAAGGAGAAGTGCCCCTTGTCCATTCATATCACCAGCAAGTTACACCACACGTTTTCTGTGGAAGAGAGAAACCAAACCAAGCGAAATTACAGGGAAATAACGCAAGGAAAGAAAAAATTGCAAAACCCTGGTCCTTGCATCAACCTGCGCGGCCATCATAGCGGGGGAGAGAAAGGTGGGCCTCCAACTTGCCAACTCCGAAAAAGCGCGACGGCAGCCCTTGCTGCGTTGCCGACCGCAGAACAGGCGTCCCCACGAACACATTATTTGAAGCGTGTACTGCTAGTCATAAGTAAGTAATACTAAGGCCTCCTTTGATTCATAGGGTAGGAATATCATATGAATAGAAAATTGTAGGAAATGAGATGTCAAGTCATGCATCCCAAATCATATGAGTAGGAATAGAAAAAGATATGTCCTTTGCTTCACATCATAGGAAATTTTTCATTGAGTCTAGCATAATGTTTATTTTCCCATGAAATGTGAAGAATAGGAAAAAATCATGCGTAGAAGTAGGATTCTATTCCTACAAACCAAAGAAGAGTAAAGGATTTTTTCCCTACAAAAGTTGTATCCTACAAAATACCTCCAAACCAAAGGAGGACTAAACCTTTCCCGTTTTCTCTTTTTGACTTTTTTTTCTCATTTCTACTGTTCATTTACAGGGCTTAAACATAAAAAGTACTAGCAGTGAACAGTGACTTGTATGAACAGTGTCCCAAAGAAGAAAAACACACGTTGTTCAGAAAAAAACTGGGTTTTTTTACACATCATTTCTCTGCCCCTCCTCCACCCTCACGTCCTCATATAGAGGTTTAAGATTTAGGATTTTTCTACACATTATTTTTCTCCACCGGCGTACCTATGAACAGCCGCCTTGACCCTCTCCCAATCCTTTCCAATGATGGTGTGGCCAAGGCTCAAAACAGTAAACCGAAACAGTATATTAGCATGAACAGTAATCCATGGGACAAATAAGTTATTGGCCGTCCATTTTTACAGCACGACGTCTGTGAACAGTGCATCCAAATAAGCTCAGAACTGCTAACCGAAACAATACTCCAAATAAACCAAAACAGCAAACTCGAATAACCCGGAATTGTAAAGTGGGTGAAATGGAGCAACACCTGAATAAACCGAAAATATGAACTCACCTGAACTGTAAACCTAAACAGTACCTGAATTGTAACCCCGAACAATACACCCAAATAAACTGAAACAATAAAAACAGTACATCAACACTATGCATTCACGTGAACAGTAATCCAGAAGAAATACCAAATAAATCCCTTAAAAATACTGCGACTCCTTCTCGCTCGATCCGTTCACCTATGCAAGGAGAATAGCCGATGTTGTTACCATCGTCTACCTCGCCTTCGCATTCCCAGTGGCCAACCAGACCGAGACTTTAACCACAATGCGGTCATTGAATCCACCTCTATGACACACTCCATCATGGTAGTTTACAAACAACCAATTAGAAGAGCCAACATGAAAAATAAAAATTGTCACTCGACTAACCTCTTCACTCCATTCCCTATTCTATTTCTTTGTCTAATTCAAAGAGAAAGAGAAAAGTAGAAGACAGTGGATCATCCATGGAGGATAGTTTTTGCACAAAAAACTATTGTATAACTAGTTATTCCTCAGCCGCCAAAATTTCCCGAAGTATGGATATACCACTTATCCTATATCACAGTTTGAAAAGCACATTGGGTTGAACGTCCTATTATTATATAACCCATTCATAGAAATCGCGTTTAAATACTCTGCCGACTACTATCCATTTTTACACCATGACAAATTTGGGGTTTTAGACTTTAAGTAACTTACAAATTTTATATTCAAATTTTATTAAATAAATCCATGTTTGAGAGAGAATGAAAGACTGCTGACTAGGAACTGGATACGAAATATAGGTGAAAAGGATATACAAACTGGACAAGAAATAGTACCCTACTATAGGGTCTATACATTGGTAACAATCCCATTCGATCTCACTGTCGATCAAACAGGCCATATGAGAACGGATACAGATATCTATTGGTGCATTTATTACACACGTATTTAAGAATTTCATACCTAAGTTTAATACACTCCGCTCGAGGACTCTTGGCTTCTCCAAGAAGTAGAAAGTGTATTTTTGTTGTATGTCTGGAAATGGCAGAATCTTCCAAGACTTGATTTAGATCCTATGAAACTATTTACCTCACATTATTCTGACACTTGTGCACACAACCCGTATCTGAAATGAGAATTCCGGAGTACCTCGGGCCTACTACCCCTAAGACTTCCTCTTCTCTTCTTCCATTTATTGTATTGTGCAACTTAAATACATGGTAGCTGCAATAGAAATATTTATTTAGACGTTCTTGAGTTTCATTGGACATCAAAAAGTAAAGTAATATGCATAAACTAAGTATGATGTTGAAAAATATTCCACTCTATCTCCTAATGAGGAAGCTGGTTGCATTCATACTATTTTTTATGAAATATTCATCACTATATTGTCACATATAACATTCATAATATGTACTCCGGGGGCAGACCAACCTCGCCAAGGATATTTTCTAACATATATATGATAGAGTAATATTTTCTAACATATTCATAGGTACATGGAACATATAGAAATTGTAAGACTCATGGCAAGACAATTACATGCATCCTAGAATGGTAACACGTCCATGACATGCATAACATAATTGAAATTGCAACATGGTTACGAAGGAATGGACTTCACCGTCGTGGCCGGCGCCGCAACCGAAGAACATTGCAGTACATGTTGGGTCTACCACCATCCATCGTGGTAGGAGAGATACAGTCAGCAGCAGGGCAGATCCCTATGGAAGAGCAACGGATAGATAGGAATGTGGCAACGGCCCGACGGGAGAGAACCGCCATGGCGTCCGGATGGCTTGCAAGCGGCAACATCGAGACGGTGCAGGCGCAAAAGAAGGCCGCGGTGCCATTGGAGAGGCCACCACATATCAACATCAAGAAGGTGAGGGGAGACCCAATATCCCCTTATCTTTTCTTGATTTTGGGAGAGGGCCTTTCTCTCTTTTAGAATCCATTTCTCAGTCATCAGTCCTTGCCGGTATTAAGGTGGCCCCATAGCTCTGGCTGTTAACCATTTTTTGTTTGCCAACACTAGTAGAAAAATGACTTTACGTGAGCCCCATTAGTCCCGGTTTGGTAACGGTCCGGTACTAATGTGACCATTAGTCCCGGTTCCAACGGCTAGGGGGGCGGGCAACATTAGTTCCGGTTCATGTTGAACCTCTAGTCCGGTTCATGACACGAACCGGGACTAAAGGGCTGGTGGCAGGCTTGTGTCAGGCTTGGGCCCCCCCGAGCATATTTAGTCCCTGTTCGTGTCACAAACCAGGACTAGAGGTGCACCTTTAGTCCCGGTTTGTATAACCAACCAGGACTAAAGAGATCACTATATATAGTGCTTCGTCCAGCCCGAGCTGAAGCTCTCTGTTTTTCCCCTCCTCTCTATTTTCTTCCCCTCTTGCTCGAGCTCACCTCCATTTTTGCCAAAATTTGTCAAGATTTGAAGGCACCCCATCCATCCAAGTGTTCACAAAGGTTAGCAACTTTGTCCTTTCATCTCTCATTGCTAGATTAGCTCTTGCAATGCTCTATAAGTATAGTGATTTGTGCGTTTTAGTTTGGGAATAATTATATGTGGTAATTTATTTGATTTATATGCAATTTGAGCTCAAATTAACTTCTTAGTTTGCATATGTAGGTGTGGTTTACTTCGTGCCTTCCCATCCCCGTCCTAACCACCGTCGATCGCCGGCACCACCTTGGTGAGCCTCTTGTTCTTATCCTTTTTATAAAATAAAAAATCATGTTTGTGTGATTTAGATAGTTACTTGTATAATTTTCTTACCCGTACGTTGTTTGTTATATATAGTGGCATGGTTTTGATATCCGTCCCCATCGGCCCTCATCTGGTTTATGATTCGGAATGGTATATTCTCTTTTATAACTATTTGTTGCATTTCGTGTTTATGACAATTATGCCCATCAAGTTGACATAGATATTTTTATCCGGAAATTGCAACTGACTCTCTTGTCGAGAAGTTAAATTTAGTTAAAAAAAGAAAATGAGTATTTGAAAGAAAAATTGAATCGAATTGAAGAAGAAAGATGAAACTGGAGTTGTTTGTTGCCGATGTCGTCGATGATCACAAGATCAAGATGGATGCAATGCGCTTGAAGATTAGAAAGATTAGAAAATATGCCGTTAATAATAGGGCTTGGTATCATTATGCTGTTGGATCAATTGTTACCTTATTTGCGATCTTGATCGCATTTGTTGTTGCATTTAAATGCTTTAGCTAGAGAGTTTGTATGTTGTTTTATGAGAATAAGTGTGTATGAACTTTATGTATGAACTTGTATTAATTTGTTATTTTCGGTGTTGTGTAATGAAGATGAGCCGGCAATAGATGTACGATGACCGATGTTCTCCCCAGTTCATTAATGGCGTGCATACTTTTCTGCTTCCGGCTGAGGCAAACAACTGGCCGGATGGTTTTATTTATTGTCCATGTGCTGTCTGTAAGAATGATCAAAATTACTCTAACTCAAGAACCATTCACGTCCACCTGTTTACGTCCGGTTTCATGTCCGGCTATAACTGTTGGACCAAGCACGGAGAAAGAGGGGTTCTAATGGAAGAGAATGAAGAAGAAGAGGATGATGATAGCTATCCTCGCAATGGGTTCCCTGAGAACGATGGTACTACAATGGGGGAAGAAGCTGAGCCGGCAATATGGGAAGAAGCTGAAGAAGAGGCATCAGATGAGCCCACTGATGATCTTGGTCGGGCCATTGCCGATGCAAAGAGAAACTGCGCAAGTGAAAAGGAGAATGAAGTTGAAGCGCATGTTAGAGGATCACAAGAAATTGTTGTACCCAAATTGCGAAGATGACTAGAAAAAGCTGGGTACCAAACTGGAATTGCTGTAATGGAAGGCAGAGAATGGTGTATCTGACAAGGGATTTGAAAAATTGCTGATAATGTTAAAGAAGATGCTTCCAAAGGACAACGAATTGCCCGACAGTACGTACGAAGCAAAGAAGGCTGTCTACCCTCTTGGATTAGAGGTGCAGAAGATACATGCATGCTCTAATGACTGCATCCTCTACCGCAGTGAGTACGAGGATTTGAATGCATGCCCGGTATGAGGTGCATTGCGCTATAAGATCAGCCGCGATGACCCTGGTGATGTTGAGTGCGAGCGCCCCAGGAAGAAGATTCCTGCCAAGGTGATGTGGTATGCTCCTAGAATACCACGGTTGAAACGTTTGTTCCAAAACAAAGAGCATGCCAAGTTGATGCGATGGCATAAAGAAGACCATAAGAAAGACGGGAAGTGTAGAGTACCCGCTGACGGGTCGCAGTGGAGAAAAATCGAGAGAAAGTGGGAGGACTTTGCAGATGACGCAAGGAACGTTTGGTTTGGTTTAAGTGCAGATGGCATTAATCCTTTTGGGGATCAGTGTTGGGAAACGTAGCATGCAATTTCAAAAAAATTCCTACGCTCACGCAAGATCTATCTAGGAGATGCATAGCAACGAGAGGGGGAGAGTGTGTCTACGTACCCTCGTAGACCAAAAGCGGAAGCGTTTGACAACGTGGTTGATATAGTCGAACTTCTTCTCGTTTCGACCGATCAAACACCGAACGTACGTCACCTCCGAGTTCTGCACACATTCAGCTCAATGACGTCCCTCGAACTCTTGATCCAACAAAGTGTCGAGGAAGTAGATGAGTTCCGTCAGCACAACAGCGTGGTGACGGTGATTGTGAAGTGATCCACGCAGGGCTTCGCCTAAGCACTACGAAGATATGACCGAGGGTGTAATCTGTGGAGGGGGGCGCCGCACACGGCTAACAGATATTGTTGTGTGTTCTAGGCGCCCCTCCCCATGTATATATAGGTGGAAGAGGGAGGGGAGCAGCAAGGGGGCGCCCCAAGTAGGAGGAATCCTACTTGGGCGCCTCCCCAATTCGGCCTCCCCCCCTTCCTTATTTACCGGAGGGGGAAGGAAGGATGAGGGAGGAGGGAAGGAAGGGGGAGGCCGAATCCCTCCCCTTCCTTCTCTCTTCCCCTCTTTCCTTCCTCCTCTGGTGCGGCCCATATGGGGGGCGCAGCAGCCCCTGCTGGCTGGTGCATTGCCCCTCTTGGCCCATTAGGCCCATATTTTTGTCGGGTGGTGCCCGGAACCCCTTCCGGTGACCCGATATGTACCCGGTACCCTCCGGAACATTTCCGGTGTCCGAATACCATCGTCCTATATATCAATCTTTACCTCTCGACCATTTCGAAACTCCTCGTCATGTCCGTGATCTCATCTGGGACTCCGAACAACATTCGGTCTCCAAATCACATAACTCATATAATACAAAATCGACATCGAACGTTAAGCGTGCGGACCCTACGGGTTAGAGAACTATGTAGACATGACGAGACACTTCTCCGGTCAATAACCAATAGCGGAACCTGGATGCTCATAATGGCTTCCACATATTCTACAAAGATCTTTATCGGTCGAACCGTTATGACAACATACGTTATTCCCTTTGTCATCGGTATGTTACTTGTCCGAGATTCGATCGTCGGTATTCACATACCTAGTTCAATCTCATTACCGGCAAGTCTGTTTACTCGTTCCATAATACATCATCCTGTGACTAACTCACTTTGCTTGCAAGGCTTCGTATGATGTGCATTACCGAGAGGGCCCAGAGATACCTCTCCGATACTCGGAGTGACAAATCCTAATCTCGATCTATGCCAACCCAACAGACACCTTCAGAGATACCTGTAGAGCATCTTTATAATCACCCAGTTACGTTGTGACGTTTGCTAGCACACAAGGCATTCCTCCGGTATCCGGGAGTTGCATAATCTCATAGTCGAAGGAATATGTATTTGATATGAAGAAAGCAGTAGCAATAAAACTGAACAATCAGTATGCTAAGCTAATGGATGGGTCTTGTCCATCACATCATTCTCCTAATGATGTGATCTCGTTCATCAAATGACAACACATGTCTATGGTTTGGAAACTTAACCATCTTTGATTAACGAGCTAGTCTAGTAGAGGCTTACTAGGGATACAGTGTTTTGTCTATGTATCCACACACGTATCAAGTTTCCAGTTAATACAATTCTAGCATGAATAATAAACATTTATCATGTATAAGGAAATATAAAATAACATTATTATTGCCTCTAGGGCATATTTCCTTCAGTCTCCCACTTGCACTAGAGTCAATAATCTAGATTACATCGCCATGTGATCAACACCCAAAGGGTTTACTAGAGTCAATAATCTAGTTCACATCGCCATGTGATTGACACCAATAGTTCACATCGCCATGTGACCAACACCCAAAGGGTTTACTAGAGTCAATAATCTAGTTCACATCGTCATGTGATTAACACCCAAATAGTGCTAAGGTGTGATCATGTTTTGCTTGTGAGAGAAGTTTAGTCAACGGGTCTGCCACATTCAGATCCGTATGTATTTCGCAAATTTCTATGTCTACAATGCTCTGTATGGAGCTACTGTAGCTAATTGCTCCCACTTTCAATATGTATCCAGATTGAGACTCAGAGTTATCTGGATCGGTGTAAAAGCTTGCATCGATGTAACTCTTTACGACGAACTCTTTATCACCTCCATAACTGAGAAATATTTCCTTAGTCTTCTAAGGATAATTTTGACCGCTATCTAGTGATCGACTCCTGGATCACAGTTCATACG
Source organism: Thinopyrum elongatum (assembly GCA_011799875.1). Lineage (NCBI taxonomy): Eukaryota > Viridiplantae > Streptophyta > Magnoliopsida > Poales > Poaceae > Thinopyrum > Thinopyrum elongatum. Next base: position 109,547,304 of record CM022303.1, read on the forward strand.
GTGTTGTCTCAACTGACTTAGACGGTGCCCTATTTAACGTGAATGCACCTGTCTCTAATGCATAACCCCAAAATGATAGTGGTAAATCAGTAAGAGACATCATAGATCGCACCATATCTAATAAAGTACGGTTACGACGTTCGGACACACCATTACGCTGTGGTGTTCCAGGTGGCGTGAGTTGTGAAACTATTCCACATTATTTTAAATGAAGGCCAAACTCATAAGTCAAATATTCGCCTCCGCGATCAGATCGTAGAAACTTTATTTTCTTGTTACGATGATTCTCTACTTCACTCTGAAATTCTTTGAACTTTTCAAATATTTCAGACTTATGATTGATCAAGTAGATATACTCATATCTACTCAAATCATCTGTGAAGGTCATAAAATAACGATACCCGCCGCATGCCTCAACACTCATCGGACCGCATACATCGGCATGTATTATTTCCAATAAGTCATTAACTCGCTCCATTGTTCCGGAGAACGGAGTTTTAGTCATCTTGCCCATAAGGCATGGTTCACAAGTATCAAATAATTCCTAATCAAGTGATTCCAAAAGCCCATCTGCATGGAGTTTCTTCATGCTCTTTACACCAATATGACCTAAACGGCAGTGCCACAAATATGTTGCACTATCATTATCAACTTTGCTTCTTTTGGCATCAATATTATGAATATGTGTATCACTACGATTGAGATTCAATAAACCATTTACATTGAGTGTATGACCATAGAAGGTTTTATTCATGTAAACAGAACAACAATTATTCTCTGACTTAAATGAATAACCGTATCGCAATAAACATGATCCAATCATATTCATGCTCAACGCAAACACCAAATAACATTTTTTTATTTAGGTCCAACACTATTCCCGAAGGTAGAGGGAGTGTGCGATGGTGATCTTATCAACCTTGGAATCACTTCCAACACACATCGTCTCCTCGTCATTAACTAGTCTCTGTTCATTTTGCAACTCCTGTTTTGAGTTACTAATCTTAGCAACTGAACCGGTATCAAATACCCAGGGGCTACTATGAACACTAGTAAAATACACATCAATAACATGTATATCAAATATACCTTTGTTCACTTTGCCATCCTTCTTATCCGCCAAGTATTTGAGGCAGTTCCGCTTCCAGTAACCATTTCCTTTGCAGTAGAAGCACTCAGTTTCAGGTTTGGGTCTAGCTTTGGGCTTCTTCATGGGAGTGACAACTTGCTTGCCATTCTTTTTGAAGTTTCCTTTCTTTCCCTCGCCCTTTTTCTTGAAACTAGTGGTCTTGTCAACCATCAACACTTGATGCTCTTTCTTGATTTCTACCTTCGCCGATTTTATTATCGCGAAGAGCTCGGGAATCGTTTTTGTCATCCCTTGCATATTATAGTTCATCACGAAGTTCTTGTAGCTTGGTGATAGTGACTAGAGAACTTTGTTAATCACTATCTTATCTGGAAGATTAACTCCCACTTGATTCAAGCGATTGTAGTACCCAGACATTCTGAGCACATGCTCAATGGCTGAGCTATTCTCCTCCATCTTGTAGGCAAAGTACTTGTCAGGGGTCTCATACCTCTCGACACGGGCATGAGTCTGAAATACCAATTTCATCTCTTTGGAACATCTCATATGCTCCGTGGCATTCAAAACGTTTTTGAAGTCCCGGTTCTATGCCGTAAAGCATGGCGCACTAAACTATCAAGTACTCATCATATCGAGCTTGCCAAACGTTCATAACGTCTGCATCTGCTCCTGCAATAGGTCTGTAACCTAGCGGTGCATCATGGACATAATTCTTCTGTGTAGCAATGAGGATAATCCTCAGATCATGGACCCAGTCCGCATCATTTCTACTATTATCTTTCAACTTAGTTTTCTCTAAGAATATATCAAAATAAAACAGGGGAGCTATACGCGAACTATTGATCTACAACATAGATATGCAAATACTATCAGGACTAAGTTCATGATAAATTAAGTTCAATTAATCAAATTACTTAAGAACTCCCACTTAGATAGACATCCCTCAAGTCATCTAAATGATACGTGATCCAAATCAACTAAACCATGTCCGATCATCACGTGAGATGGAGTAGTCATCAATGGTGAACATCTCTATGTTGATCATATCTACTATATGATGAACGTTCGACCTTTCGGTCTCCAGTGTTTTGAGGCCATGTCTGTGCATGCTAGGCGCGTCAAGTTTAACCCGAGTATTCTGCATGTGCAAAACTGTCTTGCACCCATTGTATGTGAACGTAGAGCCTATCACACTCGATCATCACATGGTGTCTCAGCACGACGAACTGTCACAACGGTGCATACTCACGGAGAACACTTATACCATGAAATTTTAGTAAGGGATCATCTTATAATGCTACCGCCGTACTAAGCAAAATAAGATGCATACAAGATAAACATCGCATGCAATCAAAATATGTGACATGATATGGCCATCATCATCTTGTGCCTTTGATCTCCATCTCTAAAGCACCGTCATGATCTCCATCGTCACCGGCTTGACACCTTGATCTCCATCGTAGCGTCGTGGTCGTCTCTCCAATTATTGCTTCTACAACTATCGCTAACGCATAGTGATAAAGTAAAGCAATTACATGGCATTTGCATTTCATACAATAAAGCGACAACCATAAGGCTCCTGCCAGTTGCCGATAACTTTTACAAAACATGATCATCTCATACAAGAACGTATATCACATCATGTCTTGACCATATCACATCACAACATGCCCTGCAAAAACAAGTTAGACGTCCTCTACTTTGTTGTTGCAAGTTTTACGTGGCTGCTACGGGCTTCTAGCAAGAACCGTTCTTACCTACGCATCAAAACCACAATGGTGTTTCGTCAAGTTTGCTGTTTTAACCTTCAACAAGGACCGGCCGTAGTCAAATTTGATTCAACTAAAGTTGGAGAAACAGACACCTGCCAGCCACCTTTATGCAAAACTAGTTGCATGTGTGTCGGTGGAACCGGCCTCATGAATGTGATCATGTAAGGTTGGTCCGGGCCGCTTCATCCAACAATACCGCCGAATCAAATAAGACGTTGGTGGTAAGCAGTATGACTATCACCGCCCACAGCTCTTTGTGTTCTACTCGTGCATATCATCTACGCATAGACCTGGCTCGGATGCCACTGTTGGGAAACGTAGCATGCAATTTCAAAAAAATTCCTACGCTCACGCAAGATCTATCTAGGAGATGAATAGCAATGAGAGAGGGAGAGTGAGTCTACGTACCCCCGTAGACCGAAAGCGGAAGCGTTTGACAACGCGGTTGATGTAGTCGAACTTCTTCTCGTTCCGACTGATCAAGCACCGAACGTACGGCACCTCCGAGTTCTGCACACGTTCAGCTCAATGACATCCCTTGAACTCTTGATCGAGCAAAGTGTCGAGGAAGTAGATGAGTTCCGTCAGCACAACGGTGTGGTGACGGTGATGGTGAAGTGATCCACGCAGGGCTTCGCCTAAGCACTACGAAGATATGACCGAGGGTGTAATCTGTGGAGGGGGGCGCCGCACATGGCTAACAGATATTGTTGTGTGTTCTAGGCGCCCCCTCCCCATGTATATATAGGTGGGAGAGGGAGGGGAGCAGAAAGGGGGCGCCCCAAGTAGGAAGAATCCTACTTGGGCGCCTCCCCAATTCGGCCTTCCCCCCCTTCCTTATTTACCGGAGGGGGAAGGAAGGAGGAGGGAGGAGGGAAGGAAGGGGGAGGCCGAATCCCTCCCCTTCCTTCTCTCTTCCCCTCTTTCCTTCCTCCTCTGGTGCGGCCCACATGGAGGGGGGCGCAGCAGCCCCTGCTGGCTGCTGCGTTTCCCCTCTTGGTTCATTAGGCCCATATCTTTGCCGGGGGGGTGCCCGGAACCCCTTCTGGTGACCCGATATGTACCAGGTACCCTCCAGAACACTTCCGGTGTCTGAATACCATCGTCCTATATATCAATCTTTATCTCTCGACCATTTCGAGACTCCTCGTCATGTCCGTGATCTTATCCGGGACTCCAAACAACATTCGGTCACCAAATCACATAACTCATATAATACAAAATCGTCATCGAACGTTAAGCGTGCGGACCCTACGGGTTCGAGAACTATGTAGACATGACCGAGACACTTCTCCAGTCAATAACTAATAGCGGAACCTGGATGCTCATATTGGCTCCCACATATTCTACGAAGATCTTTATCGGTCGAACCGTTATGACAACATACATTATTCCCTTTGTCATCGGTATGTTACTTGCCCGAGATTCGATCGTCGGTATTCACATACCTAGTTAAATCTTGTTACCGGCAAGTATCTTTACTCGTTCCGTAATACATCATCATGTGACTAAGTCACTTTGCTTGCAAGGCTTCTTATGATGTGCATTACCGATAGGCCCAAAGATACCTCTCCGATACTCGGAGTGACAAATCCTAATCTCAATCTATGCCAACCCAACAGACACCTTCGGAGATACCTGTAGAGCATCTTTATAATCACCCAGTTATGTTGTGACGTTTGATAGCACACAAGGCATTCCTCCGGTATCCGGGAGTTGCATAATCTCATAGTCGAAGGAATATGTATTTGACATGAAGAAAGCAGTAGCAATAAAAATGAACGATCATTATGCTAAGCTAAGGGATGGGTCTTGTCCATCACATCATTCTCCTAATGATGTGATCCCGTTCATCAAATGACAACACATGTCTATGGTTATGAAACTTAACCATCTTTGATTAACGAGCTAGTCTAGTAGAGGCTAACTAGGGACACAGTGTTTTGTCTATGTATCCACGCATGTATCAAGTTTCCGGTTAATACAATTCTAGCATGAATAATAAACATTTATCATGAATAAGTAAATATAAAATAACAACTTTATTATTGCCTGTAGGGCATATTTCCTACAATCAGAGCAGCAATCATAGCACCTGGCCTGTGACTCTATGTATCTATAACCTTCCTCCTTGGTTGTGCATGAAGCGGAAGTTCATTATGATGCCAGTGCTCATCCAAAGCCCTAAGCAACCCGGCAACGACATTGATGTGTACCTAAGGCCATTAGTTGAAGAACTTTTACAGTTGTGGAATGGAAAAGGTGTACGTGTGTGGGATGAGCACGAACATGAGCAATTTGACCTACATGCATTGCTGTTTGTAACCATCAATGATTGGCCTGCTCTCAGTAACCTTTCAGGATAGACAAACAAGGGATACCACGCATGCATGCACTGTTTAGATTATACCGACAGTATATATTTGGATAAATGTAAGAAGAATGTGTACCTGGGACATTGTCGATTTCTTCCGATCAAGCATACCGTAGGAAAGAAAGGCAAGCATTTCAAAGGTGAGGCAGATCACCGGAAGAAGCCTCGTCACCGTACTGGTGATGATATACTTGATATGGTCAAGGATTTAAAAGTAATCTTTGGAAAGGGTCCTTGCGGACAATCTGTTCCGAATGACGCTGACGGACGCGCACCCATGTGGAAGAAAAAATCTATATTTTGGGACCTACCCTATTGGAAAGACCTAGAGGTCCGCTCTGTAATTGACGTGATGCACGTGATGAAGAATTTGCGTGAACTTGCTAGGCTTCTTGGGCGTGTATGGGAAGACAAAAGATACACCAGAGGCACGGGAGGACCAGCAACGTATGCACGGAAAAGACGGCATGCATCCAGAGCAGTATCAGGGTCATGCCAGCTACGCTCTTACCAAAGAAGAGAAGGAAATCTTCTTTGAATGCCTGCTCAGTATGAAGGTCCCATCTGGCTTCTCGTCGAATATAAAGGGAATAATAAAAATGGCAGAGAAAATGTTCCAGAAACTAAAGTCTCATGACTGCCACATGATTATAACGCAACTGCTTCTGGTTGCATTGAGGGGGCTTCTACCGGAAAACGTTCGATTAGCCATTGTGAAGCTATGTGCATTGCTCAATGCAATCTCGCAGAAGATAATCGATCCAGAAATCATACCAAGTTTACAGAATGCTTTGGTGCAATGTCTTGTCAGTTTCGAGTTTGTGTTCCCACCATCCTTCTTCAATATCATAACGCACGTCCTAGTTCACCTAGTCGACGAGATTGCCATTTTGGGTCCTGTATTTCTACACAATATGTTCCCCATTAAGAGGTTCATGGGTGTCTTAAAGAAATATGTTCATAACCGTGCTAGGCCAGAAGGAAACATCTCCAAGGGCCATGAAAATGAGGAGGTCATTGAGTTTTGTGTTGACTTTATTCCTGACCTTAAGCCGATTGGTGTTCCTAAATCGTGGCATGAGGGCAGACTGGGTGGAAAAGGCACGGTAGGAAGGGACCAAGTAATTTGTATGGACGGGCATTCTTGGGTGTAAGCACACTACATGGTTCTACAAAATTCCACCTTGGTGGCTCCGTATATCGAGGAACACAAGAATATTCTACGCTCCAAACACCCAGAGCAGTCTGATGACTGGATTACACGTGAACAAACGGGGACTTTCGCCGGTTGGTTGCAGACACGTCTCATGCATGACGACACTGTTGCAGATGAGCTGTACTTGCAGTCCCAGTTACCATCTTCGACTATATTGACCTTCAAAGGGTACGAGATAAATGGGAATACATTTTACACGATCTCCCAAGATAAAAAGAGCACCAACCAAAACAGTGGTGTTCGCTTTGATGCAGCAAACACCAATAGGCCAAAGGACACATATTATGGTTACATAGAGGAGATATGGTACCTTGAGTATGGACGTGGTTTGAAGGTCCGTTTGTTTCGGTGCAAATGGGTCAATCTGACAGGAGGCGGGGTAAAGGAAGACCCGTAGTATGGAATGACAACAGTGGATCTCAACAATCTTGCGTACGCAGACGAACCATTCGTCCTAGCCAATGATGTGGAGCGGGTTTTCTATGTGAAGGACATGTCTACCAAGCCGAGAAAAAGAAAAGATAATGAAGCGAATACATCATATGATGAGCCAAAGTGCCACATAGTTCTTTCAGGGAAAAGAAACATCGTGGGAGTGGAGGACAAGACAGACATGTCAGAAGATTATGAAAAGTTTCAAGAAATTGCTCCCTTCACAATGAATATTGACTCGAGCATCCTGTTAAATGATGAAGATTGTCCATGGTTACGGCGCAAAGGGACACACGTGAAGAAAAAGTTTTATACCCCAAGATCCCAATCTGGGATATGACTGGCTTCACCGTCATCACTTTCTTCTCTAGTGAGTTTCCGGACTTATATATCTGGAAAGTCCCACTTCGGACAAACAGGAGGGAATCTTTGTAATAGTTAGGGTACTTATGTGTTTTGGCATTTGAAACGCGAAAAAATATTATGTCCAAACAAAATATTTCATGCATTATGTAGGACTTTTGCTATTTTCATGCATTTACTGATTTTTTAAGCTAAATAACCCTGAAATTGAAAAGCACTACAAATGAACTCTGAAAAGGTTGAAAGTTGGCATGGTATCATCATTTCACCCACATAGCATGTGCTAAAAAGTTGAGAGGGTTACAGAAAAAACTGGATGCACTTCGTGTACAAAATAGACAATCTCTTTCGAAGTATCATGGTTTCGGACGAAAACTCATCTGTTACAAAGGCATTTCATTTTTTTAAACTTATTTCAACTCCAGACTTTTTGTGCCTTTAGTATGCACCATTCAAAGCCACATCATCAATATTCAACCCTTTCGGACATCATTTGCTATTTTTCATGCATTTACTAATTTTTTTTAGCTAAATGACCCTGAAATTGAAAATCACTACAAATGAACTCTAAAAAGGTTGAAAGTTGCCATGGTATGATCATTTCACCCACATAGCATGTGCTAAAAGGTTGAGAGGGTTACGGCAAAAACTGGATGCACTTCGTATACCAAATGGACAATCTCTTTCGAAGTATTAGGGTTTCGGATGAAAACTCATCTGTTACAAAGGCATTTTGTTTTTTTAACTTATTTCAATTCCAGACTTTTTGTGCCTTCAGTATGCACCATTCAAAGCCACGTCATCAATTTTCAACCTTTCTGATTTCATTTGCTATTTTTCATGCATTTACTGATTTTTTTTGAGCTAAATGACCCTGAAATTGAAAAGCACTACAAATTAACTCTGAAAAGGTTAAAAGTTGGCATGGTATCATCATTTCACCCACATAGCATTTGCTAAAAAGTTGAGAGGGTTACGGCAAAAACTGGATGCATTTCGTGTACAAAATGGACAATCTCTTTCGAAGTATCAGGGTTTCGGACGAAAACTCCTCTGTTACAAAGGCATTTCATTTTTTTAAACTTATTTCAACTCCAGACTTTTTTTACCTTCAGTATGCACCATTCAAAGTCACGTCATCAATTTTCAACCATTTCTGACTTCATTTGCTATTTTTCATGCATTTACTTCTTTTTTGAGCTAAATGACCTTGAAATTGAAAAGCACTACAAATGAACTCTGAAAAAGTTGAAAGTTGGCATGCTATCATCATTTCACCCATATAGCATGAGCTAAAAAGTTGAGAGGGTTACGGCAAAAACTGGATGCACTTCGTGTACAAAATGGACAATCTCTTTCGAAGTATCAGGCTTCCGAACGAAAACTCGTCTGTTACAAAGGCATTTTATTTTTTTAAATAACCTAAGAATTACCAAATTGAATATAATGATAAAACACACTAATATTAGACAAAAAAAAGAATCACTCAAAAATCTATTTTTAAAGTAAAGTTATTCACAAACTAGTGATTCACACAAATTTCAAATAATTCAAATTTAAACTATTCAAATTTGAAAACTACTCGCACTAACAGAAAGTTTATAATTTTTGTGACCTAAAGCAAAAAGATTCACTCAGAGACTATAAATAAAGAAAAAACTCAGAAACAAAAGAAAATAAATAAAGCAGAAAACAAAAAAACTGGAAAATAAATAAATTCAAAAAAATGCCCCCCTATTGGGCCGCCACGGCCTGCATACGACTAGAAACCCAACTTCCAGTTGGGCCAGGATGTAGGCCCGCACGGCCCAATAGGAACCACAAGGCAGCACAGGGTTGGTAGGCCCATAAAGGCATGCTTAAGAGAGGAGCTCGAATGAGCCACCGTGCCGGGGTTTATAAACCAGTGCGGGCGCCCTTCGCTGGGCAAGGTGGGACTAAACATCCACCGCACTGCGCCGTGCCAGGAACAGGCCTTTGGTCCCGGTTGGTGGCTCCAACCGCGACTAAAGGCACCCCTTTAGTCACGGTTGGAGCCACCAACCGGAACTAAAGGTCTGGCTTCCCGCCGCTTGGCCTAGGTGAATTTCACCTTTAGTCCCGGTTGGTGGCTCCAAATGCGACTAAAGGGGTGCCTTTAGTCGCGATTGGAGCCACCAACCGGGACTAAAGGGTTTCTTATATAAAGCGCGCACTTGCAAATTTTTACAACACATCTCCAGTTTCCATCTTCCTCCCCCGACGCCGTACCACACCTCGACGCCGCCAGGCTGCCAGCCTCGCCGTCGCCTCCGAGCCATCCCCGAGCACTCCTCCCCGTGCATCGCCGCCCCCGAGCCCGCTCCTCGTCGCCGCCCTGCCTCGACGTCGAGCACCCCGCGCCGCCCGCCCTGCCCCGATGCCGATCGAGCATGCCGCGCGCCGCGCGCCTGCCCGGTCGACGACGCCCGCGCCCTCCTCCCCCTGCCGGCCGACCCCCGTCTACGCCGCCCGCGACCTCCTCCCCGATCGAGCCTTGCGGTCGCCTCGACCCCCCGCTGTGAGCTCGCCGCCCCATCCTCTCCGGTAATTTTTTTTACTAGATGATTAGATATGCTTAATTATAGTATATATGTATGTATATATGTATATACAATGTATAGAAAAAAGTTGAGGAATTTTGAAATTTGAGGAATTAATTAGTATATATGTATGTATAGAAATTTTGAGGAATTTTGACATTTTGATCCAATGTATATAAATTACTATATATATGTATGTATGCAATGTATAGAAAAAAGTTGAGGAATTTTGACATTTCATCCAATATATAGCAATTAGTATATATGTATGTGTACAATGTATAGAAAACATTTGAGGAATTTTGACCAAGCATAGATTTTTTTTGCATATTTTAATGTTATATTTGCAAAAGTTTGTCATGTATTTGCAAAATCAAGTGAACAAGAATTACAAAAATCATAATCAAGCATTTAAAAAATATTAAATTTCAATAGAATTTGTTCTCGTTGTCTACGATACCCGGCCAGCATCCTCGTCGTCGGATCGGTGGCGAGGACCTGCTTCAGAGGCGCCATGTCCGGGACTGGGCTCCGCCGGGCTGGCATTGGGAGGTGCTACCTTCCTGGGCGCGCAGCTTGGTGAGGAACCGGGCTCCCGTCGTCGACCCGGAGCTTCTTTGGTGGCGTTTGCGTGGGCCACTTTCAGTGCGGAGGCAGCCAGCCCTGCCGGAGGTGGTACGTCACCGTGTCAGGGAGGAGGACGAGCACGTCTGTCGCTACATGGTTGCGTTGGACGTCAGGTTCTGCAATACCTGGCAGGTTCTTCAGGGATCTCACCCGAGCTATGATCCTGTGATGGTTCCTTCTCTTTGGGTGTCCACCGCCCGCGCCACAGGAACCGCGAGTGAACTAGATTCTTCAATAATATTCGATCTGTATTAGCTAGTGATGTTATATATATGATAATATTCGAGATGTATTTGTGATAATACTCGAGATGTATTCGAGATTATATTATTCGATAATATTCGAGACGATGTATTCGAGATTATATTCGATGATGCATATTATCTGGATTATTTGAGATGTATTAGCGATATTATTCGAGATGCATATTATCTACTATGATTCAGCTTTTCCTTATTGATTGCATTCTAATATGAATACTAAATTGTTTTATCTTTCTTCTGGATTAGTTAATATAAGCTATGGACAATACCGGCAGAGACGGAGAAGAGACCCTGTTCGACATCATATGCTCCCCGAGCCCAGATGAGAATGAACCTGAAGATGACGGCTCGCAATATCTGAACAATTCCGGTGAGGGTATGATATTTGATGAAGACGAACGAATAGATGAAGGCCACAACAATGATGACGAAGGAAATGTTCTTCAAATAACAAAGACCGGCGAGGTATATTTATATAAGGCATCTGGTGATCATTACATGTATTAATTGATTTATGTGTGTGTGTGTGTGTGTGTATATTAGCGAATCGATCTTTCTTCTTTTAGCCCTCCGGATCGAGCAAATCTTCTACAAGCAGGGCAGTACGAGGCCCGGCCAAAAAGTTGCAGGATGGCGTAAGATACAACATCGATACCATCAAAACAAATGGCGAACGCTTGAACCTAAGAAGAATGCGGACAAGTTTACTCGTCAATGCGGAGTTATTGTCAGGGACCAAATCCCGATCTCCGTTCAAGAATGGAATAAGCCAGCAAAGGATATTAAGGAGTTACTTTTGTCTCCGAAAGAGCAAAATATCTGCTTTGGGAATCGCTCATGTCACATTTCACCCTACCAGATCATTTCACAGATGCACAATGGGAGACAGTCAGGAAGAGTCCTCTTAAGAAGATGGCGATAGCATTCAACAACCACAAGAAAAAAATATGGGCCGGGTACATCCAAGCAGGAAAGCAGACTCCAGAATTCAAGGGAGCACTTGAGAAGGCAAGAGATCACTGGGACACTTTCGTGAAGTTCAAGGAATCGGAAGCAGCTCAGGAACAGTCGAGAATAAACAAGATTAATGCTGCGAAAAAGAAGTGGCATCATCGGCTGGGGCCAGGTGGCTACCAGGTCGCCCGGCCTAAGTGGGATCTCGCTGAGCAAGAGATTGTTGCTGCAGGGGTCATTCCAGTTACATTGAGTTGGCCCGAAAAGTGCAGGACTTGGTTTTATGCGCATGGGGGGAAGTTGGACCCAGAGACAAGGCTGGTTATGGAGCGGGCAAGTCTTAAAGAAGCCTCCGACGCTTTACTTGTTGCAATAGAAGAGGCTCGAACGGGGGTGTTCACGCGCAACAGAGAGAACGACAAGCTTACGCGCGCCCTGAAGAATCCTTAACACCCGGGACGATCACGAGGCAAAGGAGTCCGTGGTTTGAGGGGTTTGTGGATTGGAACGCCGATTACAGAAGCCGTGCGAGAAAGAAGAAGCAAGAGGAGCAGAAGAGGAAGCCGGAGGAGGAGCAGAGGAAGGAGGAAGCAGTCCGCCTTCAAGGCCTAGAATCAAAGCACGCGGAGTTGGAACTCTCTTTCATGAGGCAGCAGGAGCAGATCGACTCACTTAGCCAGGAAACGGCATCTCAGCGGCAGCAGCAAGCAGATCCAGCATTGGATAGCACCGTCCCATCTATGCCGTGAAGCAGCGTGGGTTCCACCCCGGCCGATGATGCACTGCTGGCTAGATGCCCCGTGGATGATATCCAACGTGCGACACCTTGTGAGCTACACATTAAGGTGAAGAACATATCAATGAAGGTGGCGGACGGCTATGCTTTAACAAATCCCTCTAAAGCAACCTTCCATGGCAATGCGATTCCAGCTGGTTATGCTTATGTCGGGGTGGATGAAGTGATGTCGGGATATAACGAGCTAGAGGTTGACATTCATGGAGGTGATGAGGAGCGCACACTGGGAGAGGCCGTACGTCGTATAATTCTATGGAGAAAGGATTGCATCGTCTTTTCAAGGCCACCGACTCCTCCTCCAAGTCCGTCGCGTCAGCTGGCTCCTCCTCCAATTCCGCCACCGCGTCAGCTGACTCCTGCTCCTCCAAGTCCGCCACCGCGTCAGCCGACTCCTCCTCCAAGTCCGGCACCACGTCAGTCGTCTCCGCCACCGCGTCAGCCAACTCCTCCTCCAAGTCCGGCACCGCGTCAGCCGACTCCTCCTCCAAGTCCGGCACCGCGTCAGCCGTCTCCACCGCCTCAGCGGGCTCTGCTGCCTCAGCAATAGCGGAAGAGAGGCGTCGTAGCTACGGCGGCTAGTGGTACAACAGGCAAGAAATTCAGATATGGTCCAAGCCTCAAGGCTCTTCCAAAGTTGCCTTACGGCTTGACTAACGAGGAAAACAATGCCGTAGTGGATGCCGAAGTTCAGGCCCATTTTGCACCGAAACCGCCCCCACCGCAAAAGGAGAAAATACCTGAGGAAGTCGTGCAACACTTTATTGATAATGCTCAACCAGCTGTGAAGAGACCGGCCTCAGACTATGAGCGCTCTATTAAGAAGTTATATCATGCACAAAAACAGAAGGAGTCGAGCTCGAGCTTGAGCCAAGCAGTTGGCAAAAAATGTGGGAAAGCTGTTCACCAGCTAGGAGAATAGGCAGTGCAATCGATCCCCTCGCTCATTGTACAACCACATGTGAGTACCATCGATCAGCTGTTAATAACCGACGATCATAGAAGGTAGGCTAAAGAGGCCGGTGTCACTGTTGAACAACTCCTAGGCATCAAGTTTCTCCCCTGGTTTACAGAGGAGGAACTAACATGGAAATATGTCCCCGGCCAACCTCTGGTCAAGCCTGAGGAGATCCCGCTTCTATCAACCAGAATGCACAGATTGCATGAGTGGTACCTGAGAGAAGTAAAGAATGGGCGAGAGGCCCTCATGGTAAAAGTCAAGGCAGAGCATTACTTCCATGAAAATGATTAGTGGGTTGAGTTTCAAGAAATGTTTTAGTTATTCAATCAAGACGCACTCGACAAATCTATAGTCAGTTGCTATTGTCTGTAAGTGATTTCTTTCTGTAATTTAAGTCTCTAGCTAGTTGTGCTCGTTCATTACCTGTAATTATCCTCACTATATTCTTTTCTGTGGTATTATGCAGAATGAAGATGTATGAAATGAAAAGAGATGGACGCTATGGCATTGGGTTCATTGACCCAAATACCGTTAATAAAAAGACATGGTCACGTCACCAAAAATGCACAGAGAGAAGCTTGCTACAGTTTTTTAAGCGACTAAATACCCAACCAGAAATACTACTTCCTTATCACTTCGGGTGAGTGTTACTGTCTTATACTACAAATTCTATTTTGGTTACTAGATGTTAATAAGTGTAGTTGATGAGTTATGCACATACCCGCTTAATTATACAAACGTGTGCATATGCAGTTTCCACTGGATCCTGCTAATCATTGAAGTTGACGAGGGAAAAGTTCAAGTATTGGACTCACTACTTAAAGAAACTAAAGAATACGCAATCGTGAGGGGGATGATCGACAGCTAGTTTCAATCATTATCTCACTATGTCGGCCTCTTTAGTTAATTTCCTGATATCAACAAATTAACAACTTCTTTATTCATTTTCTTTGCCGGCGGGCAGGGTTTGGCAAAAGTTCATCAAACAGGTTCAAGGCCCATGGAAACAAGAGCTGAAATGGGTGTGACCCAGGGTACGTAATTAAGTAGTACTAGCTACGTCTACGCATCTCTTTAATTCTAGTTTCAATACCATTATCATGCTTGATTAATTATTATCTGGTTGAATTCTATTCTCGAAAAGTGCATAAGCCAGGCGTCGGGGAATAATTTATGTGCGTACTACGTTTGCGAGAACATTCGCATTATGACGTCCGAAAGGAACACATCTGCAAGACAACTTTAGGTACGCAAACACAATTCAAAGTTCTTTTTATCAATGATCTAATATATATACACACAACTAATATATTCATATTGATCTCCTTTAATAAAGATGCAAGAGATGCGGGGTAAGCTCCTACCAACGGACCGTGTACGAGCAATTCAATAGAAAATTGCGGGATTTTTGCTTGACCAGGTCATAAATCCCAAAGGAGAATACCATTACACCTAATGTCTGCATGTAATGATCTGCAAATTGTAGGAGAAATTGTATATATATATATATATATATATATATATATATATATATATATATATATATATATGTGTATGCTTGGTCGTACGTGAAATTTTATGATATATGATTGGTCGTACGAGAAATTCTATTATATATGACGTGTACAGTATGTGGTAGCAGTGGCACTTGACGTACGACTGCAATAGCGTAAAATCTGTTTGAAATAAAAAACAATTAAATGGAAAACACAAAACAAAAAGGAAAAATAAACCATTATTCATAAATCCTAAAACCCTAAACCCCTAAACCTCTAGTCCCGGTTGGTGTCACCAACCGGGACTAAAGGTCCCCCAGCCCCCGGCACTGGCTCGTGCCACGTGGTGGGCCTTTGGTCCCGGGCCGTGACGAACCGGGACTAAAGTGGGGCCTTTAGTCCCTACCCTTTAGTCCCGATTCTAGAACAGGGACTAAAGGCCCTTACGAACCGGGACTAGAGGTCGATTCTGCACTAGTGGGATGACAGCCTGCTGTTATTCAAGACGAGTGTTGACGGAGCAAATGTCGTGTCAAACCTGTTGAATACATATTGCAGTGCTTCGGGACAGCGAGTGCACAATGAGAAATCATCTATATTTTTTAGCAGAGGGTGTCCACTAACTTTACTTGAAACCATGAAGGTGGCTGCAAAGCGAATCTCTAATGACAGATATTTGGGCATGCACACAGATGCTGAACACTCAGAGAATGGGACATTTCAATACCTCAGGGGTCGTGTGTGGGAAAAAAATTAAAGGTTGGATGGAGAAGCTCCTTTGGGTAGCTGGTAAGGAGGTTTTAATCAAGTCAGTAGCCTTGTCTATACCTGTCTACTCCATGACATGCTTTAGGCTACCCAGGGGGTTTATGCGAGAGTGTGACCTCTATCATGCGACAATTCTGGTGGGCGGATAAGGAGGGAAGGAGAAAACCGTCTTGGGTTTCTTGGGATGTAATGACATTCCTGAAGCATCTGCGAGGACTTGGCTTTTGAGACTTCGAAATTAATTACTTGGTTTTGCTATCCAGACTGTCGCATCATCCCAAATTCTCTTAGCGCCAAAATCTTGAAGGTTGTATATTTTTCGTTTTCTTTACTTGTGGCGGAGCTGGGGTCGCACCCTTCCCAGATCTGGAAGGCAATCCTTGATGGTAAAGACATCCATTTACAGGAACCATTAGAAGGATTGGCACTGGTGAGATTACAAGGATTTCAGTCGATAATGGTTTTTTTTGTGTGAAAAGGATCAGATTTATTACAAAAATTCACCGCAAGTACAAAGAACCTCACCCATAACAAAAATTACATCGAGGTCCATGGACCACTGAACGACCATTGCCACCGCCAAAAAGAGCCACCGACGCGCCGTTGTCGCACTAGTAGAAAAAGGCCCATTTGTCCCGGTTCATAAGGCCCATTTGTCCCGGTTCTGGAACCGGGACTAAAGGGTCGGGACTAAAGCCCAACACCTTTAGTCCCGGTTCTTATACGAACTGGGACAGATGGGGCTCCACGTGGCCGCTGCGGCGAGCCCAGAGAGGAGGGCCTTTAGTCCCGGTTGGTAACACCAACCGGGACCAAAGTTCATCCACGTGTCAGCAGCTCAGGAACTGGGGTTTTTGTTTTTTTTGAAAGGGGGGGGGGGTTGGGGGTTTTGTGGGTTAATTTAGGGGTTTCATATATTGTGTTAGCTAGCTAATAGAGAGAAGTGTCCTCTCTTATCTCCGTGCTTGGTCGACGCTACGTACTATACGTATAGAGAGGACTCGACACGCTAGCTAGTAAGCAAAAGAAGGAAACCATTAAGTACACAAGATCGTCATGAACATATACAGAGAGAAGTGATCGACCTCCTCCTTCTCCGAGAGATTGGTCGAACAACAAGTTTTCGTATATCTATCCGACGCTACTAGCTACATATATACAATATATATAAGATCGCTAACATCTGATGTCAAGTTCCACATGGTATTCTCCGGCTGGATTGATGACGTGGTCAAGAAAGAATCCATCCAATTCCTCTTGAATTGCCTTTAAGTGATCTTGTGGTAGGAGTTCATCCCGCATCTGCCAAATCTAATTTGAAGAAGGGGGCCAATACATATATATGAATGAAACTCAACACAAATGATGGTAATAAAATAAAATTGTGAATATTATTGCTTACGCACTTCATATTGTTTTTCAGAGTAGCCCCGCTTAGAGGTCGTTGCGTTGTAGATGTACTCGCAAACATAGTATCCACAAAAATTATTCCCGCCTTCCTGCCACAACCACTTTACGAGAAATAGTGGTCAACCAAACTGATAATCAAGCAGTATAAATGGTATTGATGAAACTAGCTAGAATCAATGGGAGATGCACAGAACTAGCTGCTAGTAGTACTTACTTTCGGGTGTGTAAATCGCAGATCCCCCGGCAGTCCCGGAACTTCTGCGGTGAACACTTTCCAAACCCTGCGAGACAAAGAAAATAATTACTTGGTATCAGGAAATGAACAAAGTTGCCGATATGGTGCGATAATGATCGATTGAACTTACTTCTGGAGCATTTCAGTCATGGCCGCATACTCCTTGGGATCTTTTCGTCTTGAGTCTAAGACGGTTACTAGTCCCTGCTCAAGCTTAATCTCTAGGAGAATAAAGTGGAAGCTGCGCACGCATGCATAACTCATCAATTACATTACTATAACCTCGAGTAATAATGGAAACCGAATATGCAGAAGACAGTAACACTCACTTGAAGTTGTAAGGAAAGAGTATTTTATCTTTGTTTTGAATTTTAAGCAACGATTGTAGCAAGTTGGCCTTGGTTTCTTTCGGATTATTTCTAACCGTCCATTCATCTATGAGATTTGTGTTAATGAACTCAATATCATAGATTTGTGCATTTCTGCATTCGACGATCTTCAATCTGCATAATATAGTGAGGATAATTATATATACATGCAATGAAAGAGCTGAGCTATATATAGAGACTTAATTACAGAAGTATAGTACTTACAGACAGTAGCAAGTGATGATTATTTTATCGAGGTCCTTTCGATTGAAAAACTGGAAGAACTCCTCAAATGGAACAGACAACAGATCAATTCCAACGAGGTCGTGCTCCTCTTTAACTCTCAGCGTCAAAATATCCTTCCCAGACTTGCAGGTGTCCATGTACCACTTATGGAATCTTCGCATCATCGTTGTTAGAGGAGGATCACCAGGTCTGACGAGAGGCTTCCCATACTGGTATTTGTGTTCGTCCACCTCCATTGTATCAAAATGTGCATCGTTGGGCAGGTAATCACCAGGATTGGTACCGGGCAGCATCCCCGGCAGATTTGCGATGATATCGCTAGACAACTTGAGCGGGGGGCACGATTGGTTTGCCTGTTCGCCGTGCTGGGGAATTTTGTTCCCACTTCTTCGTTCTTGTAACCTTTTGTCAGTTGAAGTAGTTCCTGACCGGCGCGCTCCTTTCACTGCCTTTTTAAGAGCGCGGACATGGTTGTCATCCGGCGGAGGCGGTGGTGGTCGCTTCAGGTTCTTCACAGTGCGCTTCAATTTCACCGGATCCATCTTCTCCTCCGGAGGTCGATTTTTCTTTGCAAAAAAGTCCCTCACTTGGGCTTGACAGATCTCCGCGTTTTCCTCGTTGGTCATCTCGTATGGTAACTTCTCTAGAGGCGTGAGAGTCGGACCGAATCTGTATTGCCTCCCGCCTCTGGCTGTACTGCTAGACGCCGAAGCAGTCGGAGTGGCTGCGGCTGTCTTCCTTCATTGCTTACGAGGCGGAGAAGGAGGCGGAGTGCTACGACACGCCGGAGCAGCCGGAGCGGCGGTGGCTGTCTTCCGCTGTTGCTGACGAGGCGGAGAAGGAGGCGGGCTGCTCGGACGCGCCGGCGCAGGTGGAGAAGGAGGCGGAGTGCCCTGATCACTCGCCAGAGGAGGAGGCGGAGTGCCCTGACTCGCCGGAGGAGGAGGCGGAGGAGGAGGCGGAGGAGGAGGCGGAGGAGGAGGCGGAGTGCCCTGACTCGCCGGAGGAGGAGGCGGAGGCGTCCAGTTCGGAAGGTTGATGAGCTCCTTCCGCCATAGACATGGAGTCTTCAGAGCAAGACCCAGCTGAGTCTCCCCTTCACCGGTAGGGTGGTCAAGCTGGAGCTCCTCAAATCCCTCCGTTATTTCATCGATCATCACAACAGCATAGCCTTGTGGAATCGGAAGGCAGTGAAAAGTTGCGCCGGGTCCAGAAGGTGCAACAGAGCCGACAACCGCCTTGACTTTGAGGTGCTGCCATTGCGCCATAAGGTGGCAATCTTGAGCCTCTGTGATAGCATCCACGGGGTAGCTGGGAGCCGTGAAGTCAGGCTGCTGAAGGAGCTCGGTGGAAGCCACGCTGCTTCTCCGCTGAGATGGAGGGGTAGCTTCTGGGGTAGCTCCGGCAGGTCGCTGGCTCTGAACTAGTAGTGCTTGTTCCTCTAGCGCTCGTACCCTTGCATTCAACGACTGCAGTTCCGTCTGCTCCACTTTCCTCCTCCTCTCCCGGGTTTTGTAACCGCCTGCGCTGGGAAACCCAACCCTCCACGCAACGGAGCCTGCCGTGCCTCGTGTTCGTCCTGGGTGCTCAGGATTCCCGAGGGCCTGTGTGAGCTCGTCGTTCTCTCTGTCGGGAACGAACGTCCCTTCCTGCGCTGCGGCGATATACTTCTGAAGCTTCTTGACGGGTATTTCAAGTTGCTCCTTCGTCCAACGGCACTTCCCTGTTTCAGGGTCCAAGGTTCCCCCAACCCCGAAGAACCAAGTCCTTGAACGGTCTGGCCAGTTCAATGTCTCTGGTTCGACCCCTTTATCAAGCAGGTCCTTCTCAGCCTTGTCCCACAACGGCCGGGCTTTGAGGTAGCCACTTGACCCCGTGCGATGGTGATACTCCTTCTTTGCAGCATTTTTCTTGTTTGTCGCTGACATCTTCTTACTCTTCTCCGATGTCTTGTGGGCCACAAATGCGGGCCAGTGATCTCTTATCTTCTCAAATCGGCCGGTGAATTCTGGAGTCTTCCCTTTGTCGACAAACGTTGATTTCAACTCATTCTTCCACCTCCTGAATAGATCTGCCATCTTCTTAAGAGCATGAGCCTTGACCAATGGCTCTATAACTGGCTTATCCGGATCCTCCTCTGGCGGTAGGGTGAAATTTGCCTTCAGCGCGGTCCAAAGATCATCTTTCTATCTATCGTTGACAAAAGACACTTGAGGGTCTTCGCTCTTAGGCTTATTCCATTGGTGGATGCTGATCGGGATCATGTCCCTAACAAGAACCCCGCACTGAGCAGAAAATGCTTCCTTGGTCCGGCTGGGTTCAATCGGTTGGCCATCGCCCTTGATTGCTGTGATCATGAACCTTTCATCCTGGGCAACCTTTTCTTCGGGCCTCGTCTCATTACCGAAGTTTGGCTCAATCCGGAGGGCTAGAAAAGAAGAAAGAAGAGAGTTAATATGTGTACATACCAAAACAATTAATGCATCAATTAGCTAGTAAGCACAGGCTTAATTAATATATATACCTCGCCGGACTTTGCAACAGCTCCTTCCTCCGTTTGCTCATCGGAGCCATCATAATCATGTCCTTCCACCTCCATTGTTCGATCACCAGAGCCTGCTTCACCCTCTCCTTCCAGACCATCGGTGTCATTGAGATACGACAAGATATCACCTCCGCCGAGGATTATGTCCCCCAACAACTGTTCTGCTTCGATGTCTCGGTGCTCCATAGTTTCTGCAAATATTACAACATGGCAATTAATATAAAAACATGACAGATGGATATATTAGTGCAAACGTAGACCTAGCTAGCTCGACGCTTCTACGGTTTGGGGTGGCCTCGACAACTCTTCTACGAACCGCCTCTCTCATGAATGTCCGACGTCCAGACCGACAAGGGATTTAACAAAATGACGCCATTCTGGATGTGCAGAAAATGGTCCATATTTTTCCTGATCTCATCTACCCTTCTATATGTCACGTTGTCTAGTGTCAAAGAATTCAAGAAAACCATGACTTCATCATTAGCCAGAAATGACAGGCGTATAATGGTACGAAGCTCTTCAAAGTTGTTTTGGAACGGAGTTCCCGATAGAATAATTCGCTTTTTGGTACAAAGTACAGCAAGAGCCTTCCGAATATCGCTATTTGGAAGGCCTTTGCTGAAATTCGTATCAAAAGGAGAATTATTCTATCAGGAACTCCGTTCCAAAACAACTTTGAAGAGCTTCGTAGCATCATACGCCTGTTACTTCCGACTAATGATGAAGCCATGGATTTCTTCAATACTTTGACAGACAACGTGACATATAGAAGAATATATATATAGATGAGATAAGAAAAAAAATTGGATCAACTTGTGCACATCCATAATGGGGGCATTCTTGATAAATCTATATATGTCAAAATTCAAACTTTGACATATGATCAAACTTTGACATATGATCAAATGTTGCAGATGTCAAAATTCAAACTTTGACATATGATCAAATGTTGCATATGTCAAAATTCAAACTTTGACATATGATCAAACTTTGATATATGTCCACCACGATATAAAATAATACATAGACTTGTTCGGGCGAGAGGGTGTTGATCGACGTCCCCCCTCATGTCGAAGTTACCGGAGTTATCTTCTAGTGGTTTGGGTGGCCTCGAGAGTTTGTCGAGTAGGGGCGGGAGGGGGTAGGAGATCGACAACGCTTTTTTATATATGTCCACCACGATATGAAATAATACATAGACTTGTTCGGGCGAGAGGGGGTTGATCGACGTCCCGCCTCATGTCGAAGTGAATGAACAACTCTGAATTTTTTACATGTACTCCTGAGGGGAATTGAAGTTATCGGGGTTATGTTTATACAACAAATGGACAACTCATCTCATTTCATCTCATCTGAAAAAACATAGCACATCTAAAAAAAATACATACGTACATGGAAAAAAATTGCTATGAACAAAAAAAACATCATATATGAACATTTTCTATATCCATCCATACATACATACATACATTGAAAAAAATGTTATGAACAAACACATCAGTAGTAATTATTTTTATAATGATTTGGCCTCAAAAAACCCACTTTGGTCATTTGAGAAGTCCTCTGATGCCTATAGATCATTTTGAGAAGTCCTCTGATGCCTATAGATCATTTTTATGCAAAAACCCACTTTGGTCATTTGAAACTTTTGAGCAGTGGCAGAGCAAGGCCGAGCTCGGGGGAGCACGCGGCGAAGTTATCGGGGAGGGGGTATATCGACCCCCCCCCACTCATGTCGAAGTTATCGGGGAGGGGGTATATCGACCCCCCCCCCCTCATGTCGAAGTTATCGGGGAGGGGGTATATCGACCCCCCCCTCATGTCGAAGTTATCGGGGAGGGGGTATATCGACCCCCACCCCCCCCCCCTCATGTCAAAGTTATCGGGGAGGGGGTATATATCGACCCCCACCCCCCTCATCATGCATATATAGCTACGACATACATATATACATTGAAAAAAATTACATTATATATATATATGAACAAAAAAATTACATCATATATATACATATGTACATCGACCCCCACCCCCCTCATCATGAACAATCACATGCTCTGAACAAAAAAATTAATACATTATGAACATCTACATACATATAGGCACATACATAAATATATATATGAAAAAAAAAATCTAATAAAAAATAAAAAAAACAGAGACGGGGCAGGAAGAGGCGGGAAAGACGGGGGAGGCATGGGAGGACGAGGGAGAAGGCGACAGGAGGGAGGACGAGGGGGGGGCGGAGGCCGGGAGGGATGGGCAGGGGAGGGGAGGAGGGAGGCCCCGGGAGGGGGCTGGGGACAGGGCGTGGGAGGAGAGGGGGGGACGTGGGGCGCGGGGGTCGGGCAGGGGGCGGCGACGGAGGAGGCAGGGCGACGCGGCGACGGCGACGAGGAGCAGCGCTGGGGCGTCGGGCACGAAATGGCGATGGAATCTGAATATTTCCTAAGTGCTGGCTTATATAGCAAAGGCTTTGGTCCGGTTCGTGGAACCAACCGGGACCAATGCCCCCCTTTAGTCCCGGTTGGTGCACCAACTGGGACCAAAGGTCTTTTTTCAGCAGCCCAAAGGGCGGGAAGCAGGGACCTTTGGTCCCGGTGGTGGAACCAACGGACATAAAGGGCGTGCATTGGTCCCGGTTGGTGCCACGAACCGGTACCAATGCACCCCTTTAGTCCCGGTTGGTGCCACCAACCGGGACAAAAAGCCTTGTGCTGCCCGCGTCGCGGCCAAAAGTTTAGTCCCACCTCGCTAGTTGAGGAGCTCGAGAGTGGTTTATAAGCGCTGCTGCGCCCACTCTCTCGAGCTCCTCTCAACTGCAGGCTTCGGGCCTAAACTCGCACTAGTGCCTGTGGGCCTACTGGGCCTGCTGCGGGCCTGAATCTTGGCCCATGGTTGGGTTTCTAGTCGTATTCAGGCCGTGGTGGCCCAGTAGGCAGCACTTTTTTTATTTTATTTTGTTTTCTTTGTTGCTTTATTTATTTTATTTTGTTTCTACTAACAAAATACTTACTGTTGCTATTTTATTTATTTTATTAAATTTATTTTTATTTTATTTTGTTTCACTTATTTATTAAAGTTTATTTTGTTTCTACTTATTTATTTTATTTGTCTACTTATTTATTTTATTTTATTTTTTGTATTATTTATTTTATGAAAATTTTTTTCTTTTAATGTTTTGAAGAGAAAATACTTTGAATTTTAGTTGCATAAATTTATATAATTTTAGTTTCAATAATACAAGAGGTTTAAAAGTTTTTTAGTTGATTCCTTTAGCTATTAAAGTTTATTAAAGTTTTCTAGTTCATTCTTTTCTATTAGAGTTTCATCAAAGTTTTCTAGTTCATTCTTTTAGTTTATTATTTTTGCTATTAGAGTTTCATAAAGTTGAGAGGGTTACGGCAAAAACTGGATGACTTCATGTACAAAATGGACAATCTCTTCGAAGTATCAGGGTTTCGGACGAAAACTCATCTGGTACAAGGGATTTTATTTTTTTGAACTTATTTGAACTCCAGACTTTTTGTGTGCTCAAAATGAACCATTCAAAGCAACATCATCAATTTTCAACCCTTTCTGACGTCATCTGTTTTTTTATGCATTTACTGATTTTTTTTGAGCTAAATGACCCTGAAATTGAAAAGCACTTCAAATGAACTCTGAAGAGGTTGAAAATTGGCATGATATCATCATTTCACCCACATAGCATGTGTAAAAAGTTGAGAGGGTTACGGCAAAAACTGGATGCACTCGTGTACAAAATGGACAATCTCTTTCGAAGTATCAGGGTTCGGACGAAAACTCATCTGTTACAAAGGGATTTCATTTTTTGAACTTATTTGAACTCCACACTTTTTGTGTGCTCAAAAATGAACCATTTAAAGCAACACATCATCAATTTTCAACCCTTTCTGAGTTCATCTGTTATTTTTCATGCATTTACTGATTTTTTTTGAGCTAAATGACCCTGAAATTGAAAAGCACTTCAAATGAACTCTGAAGAGGTTGAAATTGGCATGATATCATCATTTCACCCACATAGCATGTGCTAAAAAGTTGAGAGGGTTACGGCAAAAACTGGATGCACTTCGTGTACAAAATGGACAATCTCTTTTGAAGTACCAGGGTTTCGGACAAAAACTCACCTATTACAAAGGGATTTCATTTTTTTGAACTAATTTGAACTCCGAATTTTGTGTGCTCAAAATGAACCATTCAAAGCCACATCATCAATTTTCAACCCTTTCTGACTTCATCTGTCTACTTTTCTTCGCTTGTGTCCTTTGCTTATTGCGCCGTAACCATGGATATTCTCATTGGTAACAGGGTGCTTGGTCAGCCTTGACTTTGAAGGGAGGAATTTCATGAAAACTTTTCATAATTCAGACATGTCGTTCTTACCCTCCACTCCCACGATGTCTCTTTTCCCTGAAAGAACTATGTGGCGCTTTGGCTCATCGTATGATGTATTCGCTTCGTTATCTTTTCTTTTCTCGGTTTGGTAGACTGTCCTTCACATAGAAAATGCGCCACATCATTGGCTAGGACGAATGGTTCGTCTGTGTACCCAAGATTGTTCAGATCCACTGTTGTCATTCCGTAATGTGGCTCTACCTGTACCCCGCCTCCTAACAGATTGACCCATTTGCACTTAAACAAAGGGACCTAAAATCATGTCCGTAGTCAAGTTCCCATATGTCCACTATGTAACCACAATATGTGTCCTTTCCCCTCTTGTTTGCTGCATCAAAGCGGACACCACTGTTTTGGTTAGTGCTCTTTGATCTTGGGCGATCGTGGTAAAATTATTCCCATTTATCTCGTATCCTTTGTAAGTCATACAGTCGAAGATGGTCCCCTGGAAACGAGTACAGCTCATCAGAAATAGTGTTGTCACCTCTGAGAGTGTGTCCAACCAACTGCCGAAAGTCCTGATGTGTTCACAATGTAATCCAGTCGTCAACACTGCTCTGGGTGTTTGGAGCGCAGAATGTTCTTGTGTTCATCGATACGGGGTCACCAAGGTAGAGTTCTGTAGAAAGGTGTAGTGTGCTTGAGACCAAGAATGCCCGTCCCTGCATATTATTGAGTCCCTCCTAGCGTGCCTTTCCAGTCAGTTCCCCCTCATACCGCGATTGAGGGAGACCAATCTTCTTAAGGTCAGGAATGAAGTCAACACAAAACCCAATGACATCCTCTGTTTGATGGCCCATGGAGATGCTTCCTTCTGGCCTAGCGCGGTTACGGACATATTTCTTTAGGACTCCCATGAACCTCTCAAAGGGGAACATAGTGTGTAGAAATACGGGGCCCAGAAGACAATCTCATCGACTAGATGAACTAGGACGTGCGTCATGATATTGAAGAAGGATGGTGGGGAACACCAGCTCGAAATGACAAGACATTGCGCCACATCACTCCTTAGCCTTGGTAGATTTCTGGATCGATCACCTTCTGAGAGATTGCATTGAGGAATGCACATAGCTTCACAATGGCTAATCGAACGTTTTCCGGTAGAGACCCCTCAATGCAACCGGAAGCAGTTGCGCCATAATCACGTGGCAGTCATGAGACTTTAGGTTCTGAAACTTTTTCTCTGCCATATTTATTATTCCCTTATATTCGCGAGAAGCCGACGGGACCTTCATACTGAGCAGGCATCAAAGAAGATTTCCTTCTCTTCTTTGGTAAGAGCGTAGCTGGCGGACCTTCATAACTGCTTTGGAAGCATGCCGTCTTTTTCGTGCCAACGTTGCAGGTCCTCCCGTGCTTCGGTGTATCTTTTGTCTTTCCATACACACCCAAGAAGCCTAGCAGGTTCACGCAAGTGGTTCTTTGTCACGTGCATCACGTCGATTGAAAGAGCGGAACTCTAGGTCTTTCCAGTAGGGTGGTCCAAAATATAGATTTCTTCTTCCACATGGGAGGCGTCCCTCAGCGTCATTCGGAACAGATAGTCCGCCGGGACCCTTTCCAAAGATTACGTGTACATATTGACCATAGAAGTACGTGATCAACGCGTACGCATGGCGGGCTTCTTCGGTGATCTGCCTCGCCTTTGAAATGCTTGCCTTTCTTTCGACATTGATGGTTTTCGGAAGAAATCGACGATGCCCCAGGTACACATTCTTCCTGCTTGTGTCCAGGTATATACTTTCGGTGTCAGCTAAACAGTGCGTGCATGCGTGGTATCCTTGTTTGTCTGCTCCTGAAAGGTTACTGAGAGCAGGCCAATCATGGTGGTTACAAACAGCAACGCAGTCAGGTAAATTCCTCCTGTCTGTGCTCATCCCACACACGTACAACCGTTTTCCATTCCACATGCTGTAAAAGTTCTTCAACTAATGGCCTTAGGTAAACATCAATGTCGTTGCGGTGGGTTGCTTAGGGCCTTGGATGAGTACTGGCATCATAATGAACTTCCGCTTATGCACAGCCAAGGAGGAAGGTATAGATACATGAGTCACGGGAGGTGCTATGATTGATGCTCTGCTCCCGAAAGGATTAATGCCATCCGCGCTTAAACCAAACCATACGTTCCTTGGGTCTACATGCAAACTCAGTCTGGTACTTTCTCTCGATTTTCTCCACTGTGACCCGTCAGCGGGTGCTCTCATACTTCGTCTTCTTACGGTCCTCTCTGTGCCATCGCATCAACTTGGCATGCTCTGTTTTCTGAACAGACGTTTCACCGTGGTATTATAGGAGCATACCCCATCACCTTGGAGGAACCTCTTCTGGGGGGCTCGCCGTCAACATCACCAGGGTCATTCGTTGATCTTATACGCAATGCAACCCGCATACCGGGCCATGCGTTCAAATCCTCGTACCAGCGGTACAGGGAGCAGTTTCCTCTTCTAGGTGCCCATGCACATCCCCCCTGCGCCATTTGTAATACTCCAATCCCCCTACCCCGAGGGCATGACCGATTCCTTCTTGGCTGCTCGCCTACCCTTTTACTTACTGTTTCGCGCTTCCCCCCCGGCATACTGATGCTCCCTTTTTATAGAACCGGTATTACGCCTGTATTGCTTTCAATTGCATTTTCCAGTTGGTAGCCTCAAGCAACATTTCCTTTGTGTCTAGCACAATTCCTCCTGCACCTTTCTCACCTGCACGCTAATGTCCAATA